>JAUMHE010000051.1:17430296-17450759 GCA_032359235.1 Enteromius mattozi | reverse complement strand
TCATAGAAGCCAGTCCCATTTGTAGTTCCAGTCCTGTCTGACAACTGAACATGCTGGAGATTGTTTTTGGATGAGTGGGGAGAATTTTTCTTAAACCCTCCCAAACAACATGTGCTGATGTAGGGGCTGTTTGACTATTTCTTTTAAAGGTTTTCTGACCCTGAGACTCAACTATTTTCAGCAATTCTCCAGCTGTGATCCTTGAAGAGTCTTTAGCCACTCAAACTCTACTCCTTGTGGTGTATTAGGATGATGGAGACACACATCCTCTTCCAGGCAGCTTCGTAACATTGTATGTTGATTGGAAATTCTTAATTAGTTCCCTGATGGTGGAAATGGACATTTTCACTGCTTTAGCTCTTTTCTTAAAACCACTTAAGTAAATTTGTGTAGCTCAATTATCTTTTGCAGCACACAATAAATATATTCTTTGGTTTTTCTCATTGTGTTGATGATTAAGGGATTTTGGGCTTTGTTTACCCTCCTATATATATTTTGGTGAAACAGGAAGCCAGGGCTGGATACTTTCATGTTCATAATCATGCTCAAAATTGTGAATATGAATGGGAATATACTTCAGAAATATTTTACTCATAAAAAATCTTAGGGGTGCGAATAATTATGGCCAACAAGTATTGGAGAAAAACATTTATTACAAACAGCAAGTTCCAGGATTTACAAAAAAGATATCTAAAATAAAATATATTTAAAATAAAAATATGTTCTGTACCCTATTTTTGCTAGATCACTATTTAAAGAAACACATATGATCCAGACTGTACTCTAGATATCAACATCAGCCACTAACAAACCCATACCTGTCAACCGCTATACACATCCCTGGTAATTCCCTTCTCTCGCATCTCTCAAACATCCCTTAAAAGACAGCTAAGAAAGTGAAAGCTCAAGGGCTTGAGTTCTTGACTTCATGCCACAGTTTTTCACATCCCTGCTCCCTACCCCAAACCTGCTGCTTCTAAAACTCTAGAGACAGGTTGTTGAGGAAAGCAAGAAACAAACAATAACAACCAGAGGCTGATGAATGGGTCTTGGCATAGGAGCAGGGATCGAAGCGATTGATCCGAACCTGGCTATCTCAGCAGCGCTTTTACCCTCTGTCAAACCCCTGCTAGAGGGAGATGGATTTTGTCGGCCGGAGCAGTGGATTAATGGTGGAGAGGTGACAGCTGGGTCCGGCGCTGAGGCCATCCCCTTGGGCAGGGTGCGTCTGGGCATGTGTGCGGGATGTATCGACAGTTCTTTGAGAGGTGCTTTCTGTGACTTTATTGTGCGCTGTTGTGTTGACAGCTTGAGGACCTGTAGATTGGCTGTCCCTTGGCAAGTAGAGCCTGTGGCATCCTGTAGTGGGATGGCTTTTGTGTGGACCGGTCAGGTGGTCAAATGTTGAAGGTATGAAATGATTTACTCACCCTTGTGTCATTACAAATCCATATGACTTTTTAGTTCTTGTTTGGAAGACTAAAGAATCCAATGGTCACTCTTTTCCATATAATAAAAATTTGTCAAGCTTCAAAAAAACACAGCAAAAATTGTTCACTTGAATTTGTACTATATTGCAAGTGCTCTGAAGACATTGACATGTATATATGTATATATATATATATATATATATATATATATATTGAATTGACACATTAAATTTAAGTGACCATAAAGACTTCTATACATATATAATAAGCCATCTTAAGTGTGTGTGTGTGTGTATATATATATATATATATATATATCATTGTTTCCACAAAAAAAAAAAGTGAAAAATTTAGCTTTGGAATCAATTACATAATAAACTACATTTAAATTTTAAATATATAAAATTAAATATTTTTAAAATATATATCATTTTTTGGGGGGTTTTAATAGTATTTCACAATATTCCTGTTTTACGGTGATTTTGATAAAATAAATGTTGCTTTGGTGACTATAGGAGACTTATTGTTTAAATATTGTTTTAAAACTTCTTTAATCCCAGTTTTTTTTTTATACTTTCTTGTCTGTTTCTCCTGCAATGTTGAGGCATGACTTCAGCAAACCTGTAATGTAGCTGTGTTGAGTTAACTGGGATTATATTAATTTTAAGGGGCTTTTATACCCTTTTTGGAGCTTAACAGTAATTTTCACAATTAAATGGCACCGTATAGAGAGAGAGAGAGAAAAAAACATGATTTTCAAGTTTAGGTGAACTAATACTCCCGATGTTCATTTTATGAGTGGGCTTGGCATTCTTGTGTTTGTGGATACAGCATCCGGCAACGCAGAGTATAAAATCTATACCACAGTTTTCGAAAATACATTTTCACCAGTGCAACAAGGTCACACAACCTCTTTAAAAAAAAATTAAATAAATTATCCTCTCCAGATTTTTTTCTCCATCCTAATTTTTATTCAGAGAGCGCAGTACTTTATTCTCAAATATTAGGATTCAAAAGCCCATCTCATGTGAAAAGTACATGACAGAACACTGAAGGTCACAAGCTTAAGAGCTCTGGGGCAAACCATTCATTTCAATTCCTTTGCCAGTGTTCCAAAGTGCCGCATACTCCTCTTTTTTGTTTTGAAACATTCGTTCGGAGGCTGAGGCGAGGTGTCGTTAGCATTCCTGGAGCGTGGCGCTCTCTTCTCCTCTCCTCTCCTCTCTCTCATTCTCTCACCCACAACCACAGCATCTGCAATTTCTGCAGTGCCACACAAACCATTGCGTTCTCACCCCAAACATTCCCTGTCAGCTCGTGAACACAACAGGGTGCGTGCTCACGTATTCTCACACAGAGTAATGAGGATAAAAATGTAAGCAGACAGCGATGGAATTAACAAAACCTCCTTCTTTTCGCCCCTCTACACTTTCTGAACGCCAGCCCCCATCGTTCGTCCTCTTCCGTCTCTCGTATTGTGCCTTCCTGATATCTAATTAAAACAAAAACACCGTATGGTGAGACTTCACTCTTTCCTGCGTCACTTACAATAGCTGATGATAAGGACACGGCATTATGTCATACGAATTAAAATGCTAGATAAAAAATATCACAAAAGATTACAAATAGAGAGTTATTACTTTTGTAATGATTATTCTTTTGATCCTGTAACTGACACCTGTTTTAAATTGTCATTTTCAGTAACTGGTTTTGTCATAAAGATAACACAGTATCAATCTGGATTCCATGTTTAAAAGTAAACAAAAATGTACTTAAAATCAAATGTTGAAACTGCACACAGTCCAACATTTTAGAGTGATTGGTTTCTAAATGCTTCACTTCACACTCTCGAAAGCCAACAACTTATCGCATAAACACATTTCTGTCAACTTTTTATTTTTTGTACATGATTTAGGGATGTTATGCAACCTGTCCATGTTGGCATCTACCTAAGTTGGCCAGCTTTACAAAATGACAGATGAATTTCCACCAAAATATTTGGAATGGACACAAGGAAATTTGACATCAACATCTACATGATATGGAAGTATTTTCTTCGTTTTTGCTGGACAAAAATCCCTCTGAAAACAACAATTTTGGCATATGGTTAGTTGATTTTCTAAAAGTAAATAATAATAATTAAATGTATGTACACTACTATAAAGTTTTAGGTCTGTAAGTCTCTTATGCATCTGGGACAGTTGCTTTTGCTTGTAAGTTCCCACATCTTGAGTGAAGCTAACCTTCGGGAAATTTAATTGAATGGGTATGATCTGGAAAGGCATACTTGTCTTAATAAAAGGTATAACAACTGAAATATTACAGCAAAAACCTAGCCCTAAAGGTTAAAAAAAAAAAAAAAAAAAGAACTCCTGTATCAGAAACAGGATTGCATCAAACCACACATCTGTGGAAGAGTTAAGAAAAAAGTTCTGCTTCATTGAAGGGTCACAGAAGCATGTAGCCTCCTTTATCCATGATGGAAGACGTTTGGAACAACCAGGACTCTTCCTAGAGCTGGCCTTCTGGCCAAACTGAGCAACTGATGGAGAAGGACTTTGGTTGGAGTGGTAACCAAGAAGCTGATGGTCACTCTAGTTGAGCTCCATGATCATATGTGGAGATATATAAAAAGAGAAACATCGCTGTAAAACTCCACCAATCTGTGCTTTATATATTGGTGTGGCCAGACTTAATGCTTAAAACATACTTGGACGGTTGCAGTGATTTTGCATAGGAAGACATAAGCTTGGATCAACATTTTTTGTTGATCTTGGATCAACTTTACTGTCAAAAAATTTAGACTTATCCCAGTCCCTACCCCTAAACCTAACCCTACCCAAAATGTATGCCTAAAATCAGTGGCTAATGATAGCTGATTAACAAGGGTGTTAAGCACTTAAGTACAGCACCTAACCCTGATCATAAGCCAAAAACAGATATTTGCTAAAAGATTATTCCTCAAATCTAATTGGTTGATTGGAATGTTGTTCCAGGATCAACTAGAATGTTGATCCAGGAACATCTTGCACTGAAATCGCGCTTACCTACTTGCAAAAAAACACCTAAAGACCCTCAGACTGTGAGAACCAAGATTCTTTGGTTTGATGAATCTCAATTCCAAGCATCATGTTTGAAGGAAACCAGCTCTGCTCATCACCTGCAGAATAACATCCCAAAAGTAAGGCATGCTGGTAGAAGCTTCATGTTGTGAGGCTGTTTTTCAGCAGCAGGGACTGAGGTGCTCGTCAGAGTAGAAGAAAAGCTCAATGCACCAAAATATAGAGACAGTCTTAATGAAAACCCAGTCTAGGGCATTCAGGACCTCAGTCTGGGTAGAAGGTTCACCTTCCAACTGAACAATGAACCTAAGCCCACAGCAGCAGTGGTTTACAGACAACTCTGTGAATGTCCTTGAGTGGCCCAGCCACAGCCTGTGCGTGAACACAAACAAATATTTCTGGATAAACCTAAAAATGTGTGTCTGCCCCTGCAACCTGGAAGAGATTGAGAGGTGAACAGGTGAGGAGAAGAATGTTGAATTATTCCCTAAAAATACTTGGGACTGTAAAGGTGCTTCAGCTAACAGTTAGTGAATTCTTGAATACTTATGCACTGTTCTTATTTTATTTATTTATTAATTTATTTTTAATATAAATCTACGAAGTTGTGACAGTTCTGTTTTTGCTTTGCCATTATGGTGTATGGAGTGTAGATTAATTTGAGAAAAAAACTAATTTAACCAGTTAAATAAATATATACTTTAAAGGCAACATGAATTAAAATTGGTTATGAATGTCATTTCTGTTGACAGAGTGCATAGTATGCAAATTGGGATGCAGCCATAGACATTAAACTAAGGTAATTAACTTTGACGCTGATTCGCTATAGTGTCACATCACTGCACAATCAGAATGGAAGGTTCTAAAAGTTTGCTTCCACTGCACGAGTGTGTTAAGGGCAACAGGGAAAAGGAGTAAAAAGACAGAAAATGAAGGAATCAAGTGGTTGTCTGAGCAAAGGGGACGGTGGGAGCGGGAACGGAGACGGATTGTTTTCTGTTCTCTGGAGCTACATGAGAACTAAGGGAGACTTTTTTCCCCTGTCCTCAACCGGCCTATTCATCTGTGTCACAGCCCAACGCAGATGTGAGAGGGGAAAGGAGAGAGAAGAGTTCATTTTAAAGCGGCTCTCAGCAAGGAAACTCTGTATCTCAGTGCTCATCAATCTAATCTATTATCCTGCTGTCTCCAAGCCGGTTATCGGAGAAATACAATCTCCTGATGAAATAAAAAAAATGTCTTTTTCACCCACTAAACCTTTTCCTTGTCATGCATGAAGGCTGTGTTGCTGTACGAGTCCCTTTTATCTTTCTTATGTTCTCTCATTTTTGTTATCGACTGCTTGCGGAAAATTTGAAGGGATTTTTATTTTTTTTGCATTTAAAGGAAAAGTTCACTAATAATTAAAATTGACTGGACATTTACTCACCTGCTGGCAACTGAAGATGTGGTTTAGTTGTAGTTTAGTAGTTTAGTGTTTTCATCAGAACAGATTTGGTCAAATGTAGCATTCCATCACTTACTGACCAATGGATCCTATGCAGTGAATGGGTGCCGTCAGACTGAGAGTCCAAACAGCTGATAAAAACATCACAATAATTCATATATAATCAACACTTCTACAGATCATCAATTAACATCTTGCCTGTTTGTACGAAAGTAATCCATCATTATTGCATTTTAACTGGCCAAAATACAAGTCCTCTACTCATAATATTGCTTTCTCTAGTGAAAAAGTTGTCTCGCCTGAATCAGGTGAGAAGAATGCACAGCCCAAACACTATTTACATACAATAACAGACCAAAACAGTATAATCTGTATGGATCTGAACTGTGTGGCATGAACTTTTTCCTTTAATGTTTAGGGTGCATGCATTTATACTGCTTTATTTTTGTCTATAATCAGTTACACAGAAACAACATGTGAAATTGACATACCAAAGTATATGTATCGGTTAAAAAGCGTTTTGAACTCTGACAGCGAAAAATAAAAAGCAATGCTTTCATACCGCTCTTGTGGTGCAGTGCCAGACTGTCCATTCACACAGATATGTGAATAGTCTTGCATTTAACGGCTGTGCTTGGAAGAGCGTACTTCAGCAAGTCAATCAGAAGAAGTAATTGCGTCTAATAGGTGCGCCTCAGCGCTCGGCCCGAGAGATTTCTCTGTTCTCTGATCGCTGCCAAACCTCTGACGACCTGTCGTCTCTCATGAGTCCTCTGTCACCAAAAATAAATTGCCTGCTCACTGAACGGGTCACAACAACAAGCGATGTCATTACTTTCACGGCAATTGATCACACCTTCGGAGAGAAAAGTCAATAGTCAACATAATTGTTAGTGGTGTTGAGCCTCACATTGAAGAGGTCTGGTTTGTAATGCATGCAGCTCATCTTGCGACCCTCCATTCAGGTGAAGTTGTGCTAGATTTTTAAACAAGGGGTCCTGTATATATCTGCGCAATTAAGGAGGATTAACAAGTAGGTGCTAATAGCAAAAAAATAAATAAATAAAGATATGCAGCATAAAGCATAATTTCACACCATGTCTTAAAGCAGGAAGATCTGCATTAAGCATTTTTTTTTCTCCATAAACCTGAATTTTTGTCCTAGCCTGCTGTAAGCATAACCAATGAGGTCATTTCGTCACATGACTTCTATTTCAGCAGCAGCTATTTACACTTGTAACAAATCATATTTGAAAAGGCATAATAGGGGCACTTTAATAATCACAAAATAGACATTTTTTTAATTTTACAGTTGTTATTAAAAATAAGAGCAAATGGAAAAACAACAACAGAAAAAATATAAGAAAGAAACAAACTGCACTTTTTTAATTTTACATTAAATAAAAAAAATAATAAAATAAATAAATAAAACAGTCAAGTAAGAAAAACAAATAAAAAGTCCAAAAATCACTTCAATGTGTTTACTACAAATAAAAAGCTGTTCAATCAATCAATCTTTTTTTTCTTTGTCTGATTAACATGTGGCCTGTTTATTAAGACCCACTGTACTACACGGATCTAATATAACGTTACACATCAGATGTTTTCCTCAACAGTTCCCCAAGCATTTACTTAAGACATAACAGATTATGTTTGTGTGAAAATAATATAATAATATGGTAATATGGTACCAAGAGTCTGGTTAGTAGATATATGATGCAGTGAGAGATGCAATAACCTTCGCCATTGCTTTAAATATGTAGATATATTTGGCATAGACATGTAAAGAGTACATGTATTTTACACATAGTTTATTTATGTACATATATGATAGGTCAGAATGTAGTTTATATATATGTATATATATATATATAATTACACTTTTGTAACTAATTCCGTTTCATTGAATTAGTCTTGATATGCATAACATGATGCAAAGTGTACCTCAGCGTCCTGGTCACCACTGGCATACACACACCCACTCTACCTCTGATATAAAAAAGTGTGTGTTTTTTCTCCCCGCTCTTCGTGTGACCATCTGTTCTGCTGTGAATATACATACATTTGTGCAAACCACCATTTGGCCTTTCCTCATAGTCACAAATGCATCACAGCTAATTAATGACTTACGTAGTGAGCACAAATCGATCTCCGCAAAGGGTCTAATGGGAAATTAAAAATGGTTACCGATACTGAATCGTGCCAAGTAAGAGTGAGGCTGCTGCCACAGCCATTTTGAGAAAATCTCAAAGACACAAACACACCCACACACACACATAGTAAAAAACACCTCGCTCTTTCTGGCTCTCCTCACACACACACAGACATACACACTCTTACTTTTTTCTTCTGTCTATGTTGTCCCACAGGATGTGATTAGATACAGCAGCAGCCATTCGGCAGTCTGGGATCCCAGTCTGGTCACATAGATTTGAGACTTTGAAGGCACATATATCATTTTTCCTGCAGGCCTCCACAGCCCTGGCCTCCACTCATTATAGAGCTCCTGTCATATGTTTCAGCCTGATAAACTGAATGTCACACGTGTACCGTGAAAACGCAGTCTATATATACTAGTAATCATCATTTGGATCACGTTGATATTTGACACTATGATCAAATATCTGATTTAATGAGTGATCGGGTCATTATAGAAAAGAAAAGAAGGATGAGGGGGCTTCTAGGAGTCAGGGCGGACACGAATAAGAAGAATAGGACATGTGAAAATGGACTTTTTGTAATAGGTGCTCTACAAAACGGCAGCAGATGTAACTGTGTCACGCGACGTGTTTACCTGGGATTTTGCATTGTGAATCGTAGGATATCCTGTCTGCGCTGGATTCCTCACTAACAACAGACAGTACAAGGACACTGTCATGCTGAATGCGTTCGAGGCTGAATTGAGGCAGTGTGAGCTGAGGCAAAAATAAGGCAGTCATTCTCTTTCTGCTGCTTTTCTCCTTCTCTCGGTGGCACACACAGAGGAAACTTTCTACAAAGAGGATACAAAATACTTAACTATTATAGAACATAAACATTATTAACAAGTCATAATTTCACTTCATTTGATTGTAAACATTTAAACATTTTAATGACCAAATGTGACATTTAACCAACCTGTCCTCCAACTAATAGGCCTGTATAGATTGTTTGTACAATAGCGGTGAAATACGACCCATCAGAGTGTATACTAAAATTGCGCCCCTATCAGCAACAGAACATTTACAATGTTTTGTACGATTTTATCGGTCATGTGATTCAGGGTTGGTGTAGCTCAGTTTGTAGAGAGATGCTTTTAAGATGATCATGCAATCATGGGTTTAAACCCAGAGAACGCACATAAAAAGCCTATAAATCATGATTTTGCTAAATTTTTGTAACGGGTAGGTTTAGAGGTGGGTTAGTGTGGTCATTAAACCTAGTAAAATATGTTTTGATCACTTTGAGATTGGTGTAAAAACTGCACACTGCATTTAAACAAAACATACATTTTGATTGGTAATCCCAGTCATACGTCATTTCGTGACAACAGACGCAATACGACACTGTCATTATTTTTACACCCGCTAGAGGGCATGTACCTTTAAAACGTAAATATAGGTCGTAATAAGGTACTTGCACAAATGACCTATGAAGTCATTTTTTGTTGGAGGACAGGCTCCATTTAACAGGGAAAAGGAGAAAAAGAAAAGCAAATAAAGTTATTAGCTTTTGTTATCAAAATTCACATTTAATTCAGTTATTTGCCATTTCTTTTAAATTTCTAAGCAATTTCTGAGAGATTTTTGTTACCAGTGTAACAAAAAATGAAAAACAAAACAAATGTACATTTTAGTACATTTGTAGCGTTTTTTTTTTTGTTTGTTTGTTTTCAGTGTCACATGATCCTTGAGAAATGATTCTAATATGCTAATTCACTGCTTAAAGGGATAGTACACCCTCAGTTACTGATCCCCATTAACTTACACGGTAAAAAAACACTATGCAAGTCAATGGGGACCAGAAACTGAAGGTGAATGAGACATAAGAGACATATTATTATCAGCGCTGAAAATGGTTCAATATTTTTGTGGAAACCATGAGTTCACTTTCTTCAACTTTCCTTATTGAATAAAAAGTTCAAAACAATAGCATTTATTTCAAACAGAAATGGATTTCATGCCTTTACTGACGTTTTTAAGGATTCTAATATGTGTCTTTGTTAATAGACACTTGCAAATGCACAAGATATGGAAAAATAGAGAAATGAAAGAAATGGGTCTTGTAATACTTAGTAATACACCTCCAAAAGTGGCATTTTCTCACAGTTAAAACATTTTATTTCACTTAATAACTGCTAAAAAATGAACAGAAGCCTTCAAGACTGTGCTCTAAAAGTTAACACATACACACAAACCACAGACATTATACACAGCTAGAAGGTCCAACTTTTCTTCTACAGTCATCACAATAGCTTGTCAGCTGGCTCTCTCACCAACTCTGACCACTATATTACTGCTTCACACTGAAAAGGAGAACATCTGACATTGTGTCCACTGAGTTTTCACTGGCATTTTACAGTAAAGTCGACTTTATGTCTGGCATTGTGAATTCCTCCCACCCTTATTTAACCCGTGTCTTCAGAGGTCTTGGATAGCATGTGTTAGCTCTGGGCTTGCACACATGCATGAACACACAGACCCGCAATCACAAGGTCCACAGTTTTTCCACAGCGACCTCCTCTAACCCCCTGCTTTCTCTTATTATCCTTTTTTTTAGCTAAACACACATGCATATGAGCCCACTAGCTGCTGGGGATGTAAATGCTTTTTTTCTTGAATTATTCACATCCCTAAATGAGCTAACAACCTCAGCAGAGAGCGCGGTGTTAAGAGCAGAAAAAGCTGGTGTTAGGTTTAAATTCAGATGTCTATTCTTGGAGAGCTCTGGGACCACACTACATGTTTAGTTCCTTTCATTTTACAGCCAGCCACAAACTGACAAAACCATGTCAGCAGCGTCTACAGTTTTCTTTGTGATGCTCGGGTGTGATTTTTGCTTTGTTGCTAAACTGGAATCTTGTGCTTCCGTTAAAATAATCATGTATAAATATTTTTCTGTAAGTAACACATACACAGAGGGAACTTATTTTCTTTCCCACGGCAGTGACACCTAATAATTTGCTATTACATGAAATTGCTAGGTATGTAACTATAACATACAAAATATATTAATAAACAGTCTTGTAGGATTTAGCAGTAAAACTACTTAAAAGTATTCTCACCTCAGAAATCACACAATTCGAAGTACCTAAATACACTACTGGTCTGCTACAGTTTGTACTATTTTAAATAGTATTTTTCTATATGGATGAAAAAAGTGAGGGAAAATAACTGCACATTAATCTATGCATTTAAATAAATATTAAAATTGCTGAAAGATTTATAGCTGTTAAAGCAAAAATATAAAATACAACTTAAATAAAAAATGGTTTTCTTACTGGCAGTAATTTCTTGACAATTTGTTTGTTGACGGGGCTCTTCAAAATACAATAAAATAAAATAATGTAGCCTGCAGTGTTTTTAATAATAAAAAAAATCTTATTTTAGGCCACTTGATATGAGAGTCTTTATTTTATACTTTTTAAACAATTTTAAAAACGTAAGATTTTTATGTATAAGACATTTTAGTAAAAAGTATTGCAAAATATATGCATTTAGATAAATATTTAAATGAATAAAAATGTATAGCTTTTAAGGTAAAAAGATACAAAATATAATATAAATATATTTTAAATATATATTATATATTATATAAAATCTGACAATTTTGATTTTCCACCATTAATTTTACATTTCTACACTCAAAAAAAAAAATCACAAATACAAATATATATAATCTAATGTTTACTTCACCATTGCCATTTCCATGTGAAACTGACCAGCAATTTCTAAGTGAACATTGCTCCAAAATAAATCAATATTTTTCATTGTAAGCAGATGGAGACCACAAACCAGAGGTACGGTTTCTAGGGTGTAATAGATTTCTACGTGTTGGTGATAATTGATTAGAGCTCAATTCTGACTGTGCTGTTTTTACTGTATGTCCCAATCAATAGCAAACCACTACTAATACAAGTCTATGTTATGACAACATCAGGGCTGCATTTACAGTATTGTGATTTTCTGCCACACTGTGTATTTTTGGAGTAGATTGCAGAGGAAAAATTCTGTAATGACACTAACCCAGTGTCACAACAAGAAAAACATGCTGTTGATGAGGAGGAGGCGCCAGCAGTGCTTGCCGCTCCAGGCATGGGAATCTCATCTGCTAATTACCCATGAATGTTAACAGCCATCCCCTTCCCTGCACCGGGGGCCCTGGGCTTAAAGAGAAACCCAGACTGCACTGGTTGGGCTGGGCTCGGCACCTCCGCTGGCACTCGTCTGGTCCCACACAGATGGAGGGGAGTGCCCTCTGGTAACTGGAGACAGCATATGAGACATGGATGACCAGGTCTCTCGCAAGAAGGCAGCAGTGGGCATTTGGGTACTGCACTACAACACATAATTAGTGAGGAGCATCTGTTCTAGAAGGTTCCTCCAAACTCAGAGGGCTCGGAGAGCTTGAATAAGCCTCTGGCCTTCGGTGGGTGCCGTAGCCTTTATTGCTTCGGATGATGAATTGCGCCGTGTTGCCTGTTGAGGGACTTGACGGTGATTATGGTAACGAATACAGATCAAGTACGCTCTGCGGTGTGTTGAGACACTAGCGTTATGCAGAGAAGAAGTGGGGCACGAATGAGAGGGGTTTGATTCTGTGTCCTGGTTGGGTCTGTCAAATAGCAGTCCTGCATCCTACAATTCAAATCCAAATCCTGATCTGGAATTTAAAAAGGCAATTTCAGTTCAATTTGGAAAGCTGCGCTCCTCTTCCTTTGTGTTCCACAAAAGAAAATAATACTTTCTCCGACGGTCGTTCCATTGGTGATGACGAAGCAGAAGCTCAAAGGCAAATCAAACACAACATATGTATATGTACATATATATCTTGACAAATAAGATGCAGAGACGAGCGTCATTAAGGATAATGTAAACTCTGACAGTCATCAAAAAGTCCTCTCATCCTAACGTTTCGTCCTTCCTCACAAGCATCAACTTCCTCTCTTGAGGGAGCCTTATAATGAGAGGCTTGTCGAATGAGAGCACTCACCTTTCCTGCCAACTCATCAGCCTTGCTATCAATGTTCTGACCCACCTTATGGAAACTTGCCCATTAGGCAAAATTGGCTCTCTCCCCAAGAAGCTATTTACCACAGCAGAAGAAATAAATAAATAAATGCGCGCACACATCGAGAAATGGGGCCAAGGAGAAAGAAGCTGTTAGGAAGCCATCAAATAGTCATTCTACGTATCTCTCCCTCTCTCTCTGAGTAGATAGGTATCAACTCATTCCAGCACTAGCTCCCATTAACCTGTTCACAGGTTGCAAAAGACAGGAGGTGCTTTTTTCCCTCCTCCCTCACGGTAGCTCCGTCTCTCGTCCTCAGTCGCGGTCCCGCTTTCCATCTCTTTTGGTAAGAATCACAAAAGATAATTTCCTTTTCAAATGACTGCGGCCCCCTCAGCTGACCCCTGGGCATTGAGGCAATGCAGAGAGAGAGTGGAGAATGAGGTTCTGAGGATAACTTCCTCAGGCATGGCGGCCGGCGGAAACCTCACAAAACACTGCATTCATTACCCGCGGAAATAAGGCTGATAAAGGGAAGGAACCGAGGAGGAAGAGCATTCGGAGGTATGCGAGGGTTATGTTCTCAAACAGTATGTGACAGCTGGTGTGGTGTGCGCATAAATGGGGCAAAAATGTACATCTGATTAGAGACTGGCTACTGGCTCGGAGGACGCTAAACCTGCACACCTGATGGGAACCAATGCATGCTGTTCACCAAACTACAAGCTGCTCAATTAAAGCCCGGTGTCTGAAACGCTTTAAAACATGACCCTTTTATAAGCACTAAACTGATTGTGGACTAATCCATGCACTAGAGTAGAGAAAAACACTGCAAAAAGAGAAGTTATAAATACTATTCTCGATTTCTACCCACTTTGTGGGCGTTTGAGGGGATAGTTTACTCCAATGTGAAAATTCTTATGATTTGCTCACACTTATGTTGTTCCTTAGCTTCTTTGAAACATATTTTGAAATGTTCCTTATTGTGTTTGTTCGTACAAGTCAGTAGTG
The DNA here is from genome assembly GCA_032359235.1 of Enteromius mattozi. Classification (NCBI taxonomy): domain Eukaryota; kingdom Metazoa; phylum Chordata; class Actinopteri; order Cypriniformes; family Cyprinidae; genus Enteromius; species Enteromius mattozi. The sequence goes on along the minus strand of JAUMHE010000051.1, from coordinate 17,436,600 downwards.
CTCAGTGCTGCTGACTTTCAGTGTAAATCTAAATCATTGAAAATATCTTCTTTTGTGTGCCACAAAGAAAGCTGTACAGGTTTGAAACAGAATGATTTGAATAAATCAATTGAATATAGCTGGAACAGTAATGCACTTAAATGCACCAATGATCAGAATTTTAAACCTATGAAAACATAACAAATAACTACAGTAATTCATTATTATTGCCAGAAATAAATACTTTAATATGTGTACTGTACACGCATTAATTTAATTTCACACAGCTTAAACCAGAAATAAATACTTTTATTCATCAAGAAAGGAGTAAATTAATCAAAAATTAGAGTAAAGACATTTATAATGTTACAAAATATTTCTATTTCAAATAAATGCTGTTCTTTTTAACTTTTGTATTCATCAGAGAATCAAAAAATGTTTGAGTTTTCACTAAAAATCAGCATATTAAAATGATTTCTGAAGAATCTGAAGACTGGTGCAACGATGCTGAAAATATAACTTTCTATCACATTAATAAATTATATTTTAAGTAGTGCTGGGCAACGATTAATTGCGATTAATCACATCCAAAATAGAAGTTTTTGTTTATGTAATCTATGTGTGTGTACTGTGTATCTTTATTATGTACAGTATATATAAAGACACACGTATACATTTTGAAAATATTTACATGTATATATTTATATTCATATATAATAATTTATATTAGAAATACATAAATAATGTAATATATCATAAATACATTTAATATATAAACATAACTTATTTTTTTTAAATATATACATGCATTTATTTGTATTTATATTTACATAATAAATATACAAAGTGCACATATATAAACAAAAACATTTATTTTGGATGCCATTAATCGTGATTAATCATTGTCCAGCACTAATTTAATAATTGTTCTAGACGGTTGCTAGGTTATCACCTGGGTGGTTACTTACTAGCTCAGGTCAAAAGAGCCCACTCAAATTCCTGTGAAGGTCTCTAGATATGACCCAGTTCCCTTCTCCAATGGCGGTCTGTTATAACTCTCTTTTTCATGCATTGTGGCAGCCATGATCACTAGAAAATTTTCACAAACCAGTGTTGTTAGTGTCAACAAACAATTACATTTTCTGGTAAAAAAAAAAATAAACAAAACACCTAAAAATGTAAAAATAGCCAAAGCAACTAAATGAAATAAATTGAAATTAAAGTACTAAAACTAAACTTAAAAATTATTAAAAATAATAATAATAATAATAATGTCCAGCACTAATTTTAAGCATAAGAGACTTCTTTTAAAATAAAATAAAATTTTACCAACACCAAACTTTTGAAAAGTAGTGTGTTTATAAAAACACTATTGCTTCAAATTATTGCTATATTTGGTTCTCCCTTGTACATCTGCATAAATACTGAATGACAACAAAGTTAACCTTTCTAGTTTTAATTAGTTGCTCCCCAAGGCTGACCTGAGTAACCTCACAACTTTCATTCAACACAGCACATCACATCACATCTCAAAAAAGAGAGAAGTGACAGAAACCTTTCTGGGCTTTTTTTCCCCAACAAAGACAATAATTCCTTTGCTATTTTCTAAAGGCTGTAAACAATAGCATGTTGCACTTGGTTTAAGAGACTTAAGAGAATTCTGAGTTTTATTATAGTCCAAAACATCTCTCTGAATCAATAACATGCAGGAGTTGGATGAGTTTTCAGGTGGAGACAAAAACTTTTATTAAAATTATGTCTGTCTCCAGAGAATCCCATTTTGCTCGAAGTCATGGCGAAGCAGCCACTGAAACAGTTTCTTCACGACGAAGAGCTCAGGCAGAGACATGCAACCAAAAACAACGCTCAAAAATAAATTCACCCTTAACCAAGTTACAACATACAATCTGAAGATGAAAGCCATCCAGATATTGAGCAATTAGATCAATCTGTCGCCAAAGTTCCCGGGTCCGACTTTTTACCCAATTTGACTGGAGCGTTCTCCGGATCCAATGCTTTTTTATTAAGCTCTGTCAGGTTTCATTACTAACTGGAAAATCTAATTTGGTTCTGTGTATCTGACAGTATTTCAAACTAATTCATCTTGTCAAGGTGCAGGCTTGACAAGCCCACCAGATGGTGTTTGCGTAAAACGAAACCCTGCTACTTGCCCACCAGGTTCTAAAAGGGCACCATTACCTACAGAAAATAGTCCTTGAGATTTGCTCTTCGAGACAGTCTTCTTCCAGTCTCATTTCATGCCTCAAAGCAAATCTTCTCTGCTTCACTGATTCCAGAAGAAGAAAAACAAACCTAAGTGCTGTTGGATTGTTCTAGAGATCTCATAATACACCATGTACTATTTTTAAAACTAAAAGAGAAGGTTTGTGAGATCCAGTGGTACAGCAGTGAAGCTAAGATGGCAGCAAAGACAATTGGTGAATGCCTGGCCAAAAGTCACAGGTAAAGTGTTGTTAGCAGTTGCTGAGGTGTTCTGGATGGTTGCTAGGTTATTACCTGGGTGGTTACTTACTAGCTCAGGTCAAAAGAGCCCACTCAAATTTCTGTGAAGGTCCCTAGATATGACCCAGTTCCCTTCCTCAATGGCAGTCAGTTATACTGTAATTCTCTTTTTCATGCATTGTGGCAGCTATGATCACTAGAAAATTTTCACAAACCAGTGTTGTTAGTGTCAACAAACAATTACATTTTCTGGTAAATAAAAAGATAAACAAAACACCTAAAAATGTAAAAATAGCCAAAGCAACTAAATGAAATAAATTGAAATGAAAGTACTAAAACTAAACTAAAATAATAATAATAATAAAGCAATATTGAAATATTAAAAGAACAATAAAATAATATTAATTTTCTGAACAAAGAAAAATATAGAAAATGTATTATAAATGCTGAAAACAAAAGTAAAAACAAATTCAAAATATTAATAAATAGGCCTACTGTATATAAATAATATAAAAATAATACAATTTTCAGCATTCGACAGTAAACAATGTGTTCTGTGGAATAAAGCACACAAGCCACATGAAGGCTGGTTTGTTAAGACAGCAGTTTTTGTGTTGAAATAACCCTAACCCAAGTAATAAAAATGCATCATGCAGCAGTCAAACAGACCATAAAAACATGTGGTGAACAATCAACTTAACTGATGAGACAATGTCAAATACCCAATCAGCAGATATCTAATATGGTCTTAATTTACTTCTTTCAGCTACAAAGAACATAAGATAACACTCTGAGGGATCACAGGATTAAAGTGTTTAATATTAATGCATTATTATAGAAGTAAAGCGAAGCACAAAAGGTTTGTTTTAGTACTAATGGGGTTAGGAGGGTGCAGAGAGGTTAATTCCAGGATCCAAGCCTAGATTTACATCATTGTTTGTAGATTAAAGAGGGCTTTCCAGGGAACGGTCCTCTCATGTTTGCCCTCTCCACCACGAAGCAGCTGAATGTATTGCGGTCTGATTAATCTTAATGAATTATGCAAATGTGCTTTATCTCAAGCGATTTCAGAATGTTTCTGTATTGTTTTATTAATGCGCTTTTGAATTACTTCGCACAATTACAAATCTCCCTCTCCTTCTCTCTCGCACGCAGTGCAATGTTTCTCATTCAGTCGTGTTCCTTTATTAAAAACTCACGGCGGTCTCTGGCGGGATGCACGCACGAATAAGAAATTAGTCATTACTGTAATTTAATGACTTTAAACCAAACAAGACTGCGGTCTAGATTACTAAGCGTAACCTGAACCCTTCTCCCTGGCTCCCAAGGGTCTGATCTTTGGGAGTATGTCTCCTTAATTTCTACTTAATTAATTATGTTCGTTATCACGACTACCCTGTGGTGAGAGCACGGTTTCAATTACGATGGGAAAACTGACATAACAATACAAAAAGGCCTTCACGAACGCTCTGCTAGAGATTCTGGGAGTTTGCTATTGACCGAGTGAGCTCAAGTATCTATTTATTACTCTGTGAAGAACTCTTCCGCACACTGGGCCATTTCAGCACAGGAACTAATTGAGAGCTGCGCTTTACTGCGCGTGAGTCATTCCATTGATAAGAGAAACATTATCGACGCTTTTACATATAATTGCATACACGATTCACTTCAAAGCGCCCATCAAAAGGCACCAGCAACACTGCTTATCTCCATAAACGTGATATAAGGCACAAATCAAAGGATTATGAGGGGATTTGGATAACAATTTGCATGTGGGCAGAAATGCTATAGATGAGGACGGGTTAATTTGGACTATAAAACTACAGTGAGATGACAGCTCCAATAGATGATATTAGCTGCTTCTTCATGTATCCTTCAAATGACAGCTTGTGCATTTCAATCAGGATGTCCAAGGATTATGAAACATCCAGCGTGCAGCATTCATTCTAATTCGCGATTTCATATTCAAAGCATAATGCCGATATGCTTATCAATGCGCTGTCATGCTCGGAAGGAAATGCCAACAGACAGCGTTCATATTAAAGCCAAATTGCAACACTCGTGCAACTACAGAGTCTCCTTGATCTAATGGCTTTTTGGAGAACCTTGCTGTGGTCCTTATGAGCCATATGTGTGTGACCACTCAGGGTGTAGATGACGCGCATGTTGTTTGCTTTCTTCAGCCTTTGATTACCATCTACCAGTGACACATTAAGCAAATGTCATGCACGTTAAGTGGACCTAGCAAAATGGCAAAGAAAAAAATGTTGGCACATGAAGTTTTGCAATAGAGGCCTAAAAATTACACTTGCAGATGTATAAAAAACAAAACTGGGTTAAATACAACACGGTGCTGCTGGGCAGAATATGGACAAACCGAGGAACTGGGTTGTTTTGACCCAGTGGTTGGGTTTCTAGCCAGAAGGTTGGGTCAAAGTCACTCCTATAGTTTTCACTGGGGAAAAATGCAACGCTAAACACGACCGATCATAGCCAATCGCTGATCTGTAAAGTCTGTCCGGTTGTTATAACAACAGTAAGCATTCTGAGATGGCCGCCTAGTACTACACATGACAATGGCTGATCCCGCTGAGAAATAAGCTTTTTATAATGTTATTTGAGCAAAAGAAGCAACAATTATTACACAGTTGTTGTCAGATTTCATTGGCGATTTATAAAAAGGAAATTTAATCATAGGCTTAGTTAAAGTCTCCGTCAGACAAGTCATGTAAGTCGCGGCCATTTCTGAAATGCCCCTCATGCCATAAACATCTACAGTAGGGTGCTTCTCAAGCGGAAGGCTGCATCCTACGAAGCCTGCATATCTAGGCTGCCACGTCATCAAACGACACTGAAGGCCATCTCAATAGGAAGGCAGCCTTCATTTTGCCTCCTTCATTCAGCTGAATTTCACCTGCACCCACAGTACTTTGACAAAACTGATGAAAAAAACAAGCCATCAATGAGCTTGTCTGAATTAATTATGAAATGTAAGACAAAAATAATGTTTTCTGACATGAAAGCATCTGTTATTTTTTGTTTTGGTGTAAATTACTCAATAACGCTAAACTGCCAATAACTTAAGCCTTAGAGAGACTGTAGACAGCTGAGATTCATTGTATTGCATTAATAGAGAGCCAAATAATTAAAAAAATTGTAATACAAAGTATTTTTCCAAAACTAACTTTTATTAGTAGCCTATTTTCGTGCCGTGCCGGTGCATATGTGACGTAGCACGCAAGTACTACACCATCTCATTCTAGCGTTTATATGCCAGGGAGGACTGTAGCCTACAAGACTCTGAAGGACTGAACTAGGAAAGGCACAGCCTCAGTAGGATGCAACCTTCCATTTAAGAAGCACCCATATAGATGCTCCATTCAACCACTCCAAGCACGTAGATGTATCCACCATCTTGGAATGGTCCACTTGACCTCATTCTATGCAGGATTGTGGCATTTTTCAAATATTCAGTGATTACTAAGGTGTAAAAAATGTCAAGTTAAGACCCTGACAACATGGCGGGCGGCTTACGTATTGTGGCCCATAGAAACAGTCACTAATGAGGCATCTACGTATAAATCTCTCGGGCATCCAAGTGCAGCTCCTATCTCTTTGTATTGGGAAACATCAAATTCTCCCAAACTGTTCGCTAAGCTTACGATTAATTTTTATATTTGAAATCACCATTGAAATCTGACAGTCTTTGTAACATCACAGTCTTTGTAACATGTTTCAGTAATGCATTTAAAATGTGTTTACAAACAATTCTCAAAATTGACTTTACACAGTCTTTAAAGAGACTTTGGTTGGGTATGTATATATATATATATATATATATATATATATATATATATATATT
>JAUMHE010000051.1:17416832-17428939 GCA_032359235.1 Enteromius mattozi | reverse complement strand
TTGACTTTACACAGTCTTTAAAGAGACTTTTGTTGGGTATGTATATATATATATATATATATATATATATATATATATATTAAGACAGTATGTACTGTATGTGTTTTACTTGCTCTTTTTTGTACTTAACACGCTCAGAAAAAACTGTATAAAAAAGTTTTTAAAAAGCTGTCACAGGAGTGGTACATGTGTAGAAACAGATTAGTACTGAAAGTGTACAGTACATATTAGTATATAAAAGGTACAAAGGTGTACCTTTTGCTCCAGTGACACTTTTGTACCTTTCTAAAAGTGAATTCTGAAATTTGCTAGTGATTTCTGAGTTAAAATTGATTTTCTGTGAACTGAAACTCGGAAATGTTTGGAACATCTGGTTCGATGTCCTTGAGCGAAAAAGTCATTAGTTTAAATCGTCCAAACCACTTCTGTGGTGTTTTTTGGTTGGATGTGATAACTATGAATTTTGGCCTTCACAGAAAAACAAAGTCATGCAAGTTTAGTAAATAATGGACGGAATGTTAATTTTTGAGGAGGATTGCTCCTTTAAAATCTATCACGTACCATCTGGCCATCATGTTTGATGAACAACAGGCATCGATGTATGCGACATATCAAATCCATGTGCAGTTACTGCCAAAATTCCACACTTAAGCCACACAATGCACATAAATGCAATCCTTTCCCAGGATTTCGGAACTGATGGGACAGTCTGGATGCTACTTTATAAACATGGAATATGATAATCTTAATTTACATTTTTCTTTTTCTCTCTAGTTTCACATTCATCCCTCTCATCTGGCGTCATACAGAAGGGTCAAGGAGAAAAAAATACAGCAACTGTCCTTACATTTCTGCCCTTGAACATTATGCAAATCCTCGTCTCAATTATAGTACTAGAAATCTTTAAAACAGCAAATATTTAAACAAATCCAAATAAAACCTGGCATTTTTTGAACTCTTACAGCACACGCTGTGACATTCCTCCAACCTTTTGTATTGTGACTGTACTCCTAATGTCCCCATTACCATTCAGATGCGGGTGATGAAAGCAGTGGTAGGTGTTGGGTGATGCGACATGAGGCAAACAAACCGATTCCTACCTGTGTCTTCCCTGCACCCTAATGAGTCCAGACACCCGTGGACTCAATCCCCCTCACAGCTTCCTCTGTAGAGGCCCGAACGCACTCAGCATGTAGATAAGAATGCTAGGCATGATAATTCATAAGGGTTCATTCAGGATCTTCTGGAAAGCCTTGAGAATTTCGGGGCTGCTGCGACTCCCCTTGGCCCGACGGATTAACGGCTGAGAGACCCAGCATGTAGAAGTCTGGTTAATCCTGGTCGCGATGAGGTGTCATCGCTGTCCCATATCTGGTATTGTCCTCAGTCTGATACCACTCATTAGACTCCACAGCTGGGTTTATTTTACGTGGTGTTTTTAACTACACTCTCTGCAAGCTGTATGCATATTTGAAACAACCAACGTACATACAGTTTTCTAAAAGAGTGGTATACAACTGAAGATTCCCAAACTAAATGTAACTCACTTATATTAAATTATAGTAAGGGAATCCTTTTCAGAAAGTTAGCTATAAACTACTAACAAAAACAGCTAGATGGAAGACAATTTACCACTGTAAGGAAGTATTTATTTTTGTGTATATCAGGAACAAAAAAAATGTTGCGAGTTCTGGCTTGTGAACAAATTGTACTGTTGATTTGGATCATTTCAATGAATCAGGACTGAATGATTCATTCACAAGATGGATTGAATGGGCCAAATGTCCAAATATATCACTGACCAAGCATAATTTTGACAATCAATGTATTTAACAAGCAAAAAATTGCAATCTCTGATTTATACACAAACAGACTCAGTGATTCATTAAAAATGGGACTGAATCAAATGGTGAATCTAATGATCAAATGAGCTAATTCACTAAAAAGAGGCAATTTGAATCTTTTAGAATCTTTTGATGACTCCTTCATAATTGGTTTAAAAAAATACTCTCTTAATGGTGCACTATTAAAAACGTGGTTACGTGTCACTGTTTTTCATTCCACAACACTGTTCTAAATACTTCAAACACCTACCGTGATTCAAGGGCAAAAAAGGTCTTTGAGTTCTCTGTTTCAGAGGACCGACCCATTGTCCCAATGCCAAGAACTGTAGCACAATGTCCTGAAAACACAGTCAAAGCACTCAAAACTGCCTCGGTAAACACACACACAAGTCTAAATGCTTTTATCTCGTAGTCTTGGCTAATGACACATTCTTTCAGTTGAAAGCATGCTCACTGTCTGCAATTAGCTAAACACATTAGTACATTAGTCCATCATTATGAACGCTCCAGTGTTGGAACATTATGTTTATGACATGTTCGGAGCAAGCCTTTGTGTGACTTACTTCTCGAAGTAAATGACATCTTGACTAACCTCACAGTGCCCCTCCTTGTTCTGCTGTTGATATTGCTAATGGTAAATTAGCCAGACAAAATCGCTGGCAAATGGTATTATGCTAATAGCATTAGCCCTGCCCTATGCAAGTCAGTCTGAAGTGTTCTGTGACAGCTGCAAAAGTGCTACGTGACTCACTGAATGAATGCTAATAACGTGGCGTCTGCACATAAATCTGTATATCAAAGACAGAGGCTACATGTCAATTTCAATGTGAACATTAGCATAGTCATGTGACATCTTGATGCTCTTGAAGATTTTATCAAAGCTGGCGAATCCGTCATGACAGATGGATAATGAAAGATGTCTGATTGTTTATTCTTTTTGTTCTGTTGGTGGGTGGATGTTGCGTTTAAATGCGCTTTCTCTTTTATGATGGCAGAGTAATCACGCTTTAAAGTTACAATTGGACGAGATTTCCCATAGAGATACTTTTATTTGAGATAATACTGACACTTTGACTCAATATTGGCCACCGAGGCTTTTAAAAACAAACAATAAATCTTTTTGCTATCTTCTTTTTCACTGCTCCCATAGGCCACTTCAACTTTTTCATCCATTATTAATACCGGTAATTCTTAGCATCGTACTTGCCTCTTGCTCTTGCACAAGTCTGTTTCAAAATGGAGCTGAGTGCCCCCAAAACCATAGCCAAAAATCATACAATTCACATTGATCAAAAAGTCTGCCCATAGTAGAAGAAAGAAAATATTGGCACCAAAGGATAGGGGACTGAATATTAGTGCCTCTGGAACATATGATTCAAGTAATAAGCCAACCTTTCAAGTCCACTTTCGCTTCAAAAAGGAAATGTAATCCACTGTTCTGAATTGTCTCTGAACTGCTCCACATGTTGATTTTTATGGAATATTTACTTTACATAGTGTATGATCTTGTCCGACATTGTTAGAAAGCAAAGACGGCAGTTTGGCAGAGCGAAAATAGAAGAGAAGGTGAAAAAAGAGAGAAAAATTCCATGTGTTTAAATGGTCCATTCCAAGTGACATTAGTATTCATCTGAGGTCCAACAACTTGATCCCAATAGTTGTGAAGTAGTTTGAAGTCTATGTATCTTCATTTCCATTGCTTTGATAAAAAAAAAAAAAAGCGGCTAGTTCCAAATGTATATTGGTCCCAGACTATCGTGTGACCTGAAAAAGAGGAGTCCAAGTTATCATTTCATGTCTGCATTTGATTTCAGCAGAGCTGGACTGGATAAAAATCTGCATTAAAACCAATGCAATACCATTTACTGTATACCAGTGTATACACAGGTTTACATTATAGGATACATACATTGATATATATATATATATATATATATATATATATATACACTGTTTGTATTATCATATGTGTATATTGGTATATTTTACAACATGAATAAGGCTCATTTAATCATGAATTAAAGTTAAAATGTAATGTATAATAATACTTTTTATTTATCTGTCACACATTGTAATATTATTTAGTTTTGCATCCAACAAGTTTAATAATCCAACTTTTATTTCTTAAGTATTTAATTTGCTGCATAATCCAGAAAAATAATATACATGTATAAACAATTTTAAGTGAATTTCAAGCATGATTCACATATATAAAGTAAAAAAAATGGCTGGAAATATACTGAAGACCGGCTTATATTTATGACCTGTTTATAATATAGATATTTATAATATAGATATATGACTAGGCAAATAATTTACATTACAATATTTCATATCAGTTGATATCGTAATAAATTTCACATTTTCTTCCAGTTTAAAGATTTTTTTGACTTAAGTAAAAGTTGTAGAAGACTGTTAATTCTGGTTTTAAATTACTCTTTATGGAAAGAACATGATAAACACATGATAAATAAATGTCTTAACAGAAAAATTAATTTCTTAGTTTCTGCAGGTTCAATTGAGTGATATTGTTTCAAATCATGAAGCAGGTTTGTGTTTCTTGACTTTGATGATGTGTATCATCAGCACAGTTTGCAGTGCAAGCTACAATATTATTAACCTTTTTTTTTAGTCTCTTTGAAATGCACATTTTGACAGTAGCTTGAGTTGAGCTGACACAGGTGTAAATTTATGCTCATTATTGAAAAAAGTATGATCTGTCAAAAATGCTCAATTTTGCATGGTGACATTGAATTATTCAGAATGTTTGAGATGTATTAAAATTAACCATTGGTCTTACATTTAGATCATGATAACAGTTAAAATCACACATACAGCATAAAAATGAAATTATATGGTTTTTAGGTACTTGTTTTATTTGTCTGTTTGTTTGTGCCATTTCTACAGTGATTTCATAACGTCCACTGAAATGTTAATGTGAGGTGTCATCACTGTAAACAAAACATTACAACACTTCAGTATATATCATCATAACACAACGACAACAATCACAGAGTGTTAACTAATTATCTCTTGATCATTAGAGGGCCGTCGGCGCTATAAAAATGGAAAAGTCATCTATTAGAAGTTTCCTCCAAGGCATGAGGTGTTAGTACGGGGACTGACACATGCTCACACAGGCGCAGTGTATTGTCACCTACGAGTGTCATTAACCACACCACCAGCGTGAGCTCAGCGGCAGCGGCCCGAAATAGAGAGCAGAACACTGAGGGACCGGAACCGCTAGCTCCTCTGGATCTGGGAGGGTTTAGCATGCAAGTCTGGTCCTGTTCCAGCTCTGAAACACAAAAGCAAGGCTCTGGGTTCAGAGGCAGGGGTATAGGGCAGGTCTCTATAGTTCTGGATGAGGCCAGACTGGCAGGCTGCTAAGGGAAGCCCAGTGTAATCTACACCTTCAGGTCATCGCCAGCAGGCAGCCGGAGGACACACAGAGGAAGTGGAAGGTGTCCTGGCTGCTGTCTCCTTCCTTTTTTACCTCCCTCGCTGGTTCAGACATGGACTCACTAGACCACCAATTCAACAGAATCAAGTCAAATTGAGCTACTGAGAATATAAAGGAAAGAGGTCAGGATATTCCTGAGTGTCTGTTAAAATTTTTCGTACCGCACAAAACTTTCTTCTATTGTGGATTTTCTTCACCAACATATCCAATATTGTATTATAAGCTGGTACTTGTTGATATAATAGAAGAACTAAATAATTACTCCAGCCGATCCTTCAGAAATCATTCTAATATGCTGATTTCATGCTCAAAAATAATTTATTATCATCAATGTTAGAAACATTTGTTCTGCTTAATTGAAACTGTGATACATTATAAAGATTTGATATCTCAATTAACATAATTAATTTAAAAAATCTTTTGCAATATTGTGTCTTCACTGTCATTTTTGATAAATGTAATGCATCCTTGCTGAATATAAGCTTCTTAAGAAATTGCACCAGCCTAAAATTATGGGATTGCATGTTATATTATGTTTTATTTTTTGCTTTTTTCGCCTATTTAAAAGTTTGTTTTCAATTTTATATTTTGCTGTGGTTTTAAGCATTTGAACTTTCATTTATACTATTATATATATATAATTCTAATCACTTTTGTTCCAGAACAAACCACTGTCAACCAAAATTTATAATTCTGACACTATGGCCCAGTTTCACAAACAGGGCTTAGCTTAAACCAGGACTAGGCCTGAGTTAATTTAAACAACTTTTACAAAAATGTCTTATAAAAAAACATTACAGGTGTGCATCTTGACACAGAACAATGACACTGAAATATTTTAAGATATGTCAGAGCAAGACATTTTCAGTTGAGAAAGCTCAAACATGCCTGTTAGTCTGGAACTAACTTAAGCCTTGTCTGTTGTGAAATCATGGGTATATATTTTAAATCATAATTAGAATTTCAGAACAAGGCCAAAAATGCATTATATGTCCAATTTAATTCAATCAAAGAATGTGGTGCAAAGTTCAAAACTAATAATCAGAAAGATCAGACCTCAGATTAAACAATCCAATCATGCCTTTCAAAATTCCTTGGATCTCTTCTTGCGGTTATACTGCATGTCCACATCCATGGACGGTGGCCTAGAGGGCCCCAAAAATCAAGCCCAGGTTTGAGAGTAGCTCCCAACACCTCAGAGGTCTGCCTGCTGTTGACGTGAGTGCAGCCGCATGAATTATTAACAGGTCTAAAGTAAAAAAAGGTCTGCCTCACGCGGGCCCCTCTGCCCCATGAATAATGGAGGACTCGACTGAAGCGCAGGCATTTGGTGAGTCAAACTTCTCAGCCTGATGGATGGCTACAAGCCCTGCGTGTCAACCGAACATACACAGCGGCTCGCAAACATGCGGCTGCAAACATAAAAACAATAACTCACATTAACCTGCGGAAGCGCATCGTTGCCCTGCGCTGACTTTCCTAAATGCAATGCCACATTGTGCTTCTTTTGTCTAGGCTTTTGTTGCACAATAAAGGTTGTCTAAGGTCCCAGATTGTGTTTTATTTAAAGACAGTGTTAAATGCAAGGACCACTAACAAGCTAAAAACATGACAGTCGAAGAAAGCTAGTGCATTCCGAGGGAAGAATGGAAGCAATGGCTAACACTAGTTAGTAAATGGCTTTTAATTACAGATATCAAAACCAGTCATAAGTAGCATGGGTATAATAGGCAATAATACATTGTATGGGTCAAAATGATAAATTTTTCTTTAATGGCAAAAATCATTAGCATATTAAGTAAAGATCATGTTCCATTAAGTTATTTTGTAAATATATCAAAACAAAAAGGGGATTTTCTCGATATTTAGATTCCAGATTTTCAAATAGTTGTGCAGTATCTCAGCCAAATATTGTCAGATCATAACAAACCATACATCAATGGAAAGCTTATTCATTCAGATTATGTATAAATCTCAATTTAAAAATTACCCTTATGATTGGTTTTGTGGTCCAGGGTCGCATTTATCAAATCTAAAATGATCAGTATATTAACCAATATTTTTTATATTAATATTTTATACTCATACTGTATATTATGAATATTTAAATATAATGAATATATTGTATATATAATAAATTGTATGTTTTTATTTATATATTTTTATATTTATATATTTTAATTATATTTGAAAATATTTATTTTCAGTAATTAATAATAATAAGTCTATAGTCTACCCAATATATATATATATATGCATTAGCCAACTTTATCTGAATTACTGTTGTACAGTCTGACTGTTGTTACAGATATTCTGGAACATTTCGCGAGCTGGTATTGACAGTATTATGATGGCTATATGACTGTGCTGTAATTGGACGGGCTCCCTCTCACCTTGGTTGTCTTGACTTTGTTTCCCGTGCTGCAGCTCCAACCTTTAAGATCCGGCAACACCTTACACTCCTCGCCATCCATACACGGCTGCATCTGACACCACCACTTCTGTGCTACTATAGAAGCTGCGCAGACAGAGAGAAAGACAGAAAGAAGAGAGCATCTCAGCACTCCGCTCACTCAGTGGGAACTGCCAAAACGGGAACGAAGCAGGCCCAAATCACCAGGCCTCCAAGATTTTGAAGGATGCAGCAATGAAGATTGAGAGGAGGAGAAAACCTCGGAAGATCTTGCTCACGTCCACTGTCAAAAGAAATGAAACTATGTCTTTGTATCTCTTTCTCCTGAAAACAATGAGGCTAGTCAGGGAGGAGGTCTTTGATTCAAAGCTGACGGTTTGAATCCATCAATCCGATGTGGGCTCGACGCTCACTGTATGTCTTTCGGGATAAAGTTCTTCCTTCATGTCAAGATGACAAGAGCTGCGGTCTGGGGGATTGGCACAATGTTGAGGGTTAAGGGGAATTGAGAAGCAGAAGGAAGACATTGTCAAGCTTGAGGCCTCAACTTTTAATATGGGGCAGAGAGGAAGCAGCTATAAACTTTTTAAGATCGCAGGATATCAAAATCAGAGTTTGTGGATTTAAGTCCACGTCTATCACGCTGAATCCAACTATACGATAAAATAAACTTTTAGGCTGAATGGAAAAACATTCACTGCCCTCCAAAAGTTTTGTATTGGGTTTTGGATGATATCAGCATAAATCCTTATCATTTTTTTGGTGCAAATACTGTACATTAAAGTAACTTGACATTATCATTGAAGACCAGCAATAATAATTTTCATTTTGATTACATAATAATGGCCATATATACTGTACATGTCAAAGTTGAGCTACTATGAGAGGAACTGTCCCATGATGTCCGTAAGAAGTGTCCAACCAGTGTGAATCATCTTTGGGCAATCCTTCAGGAGGCTTGGAGTAATATATCAAGTCAATGTTTGAATAAACTGACAGCTCGGATGCCCAGATTATGCTGAGCTGTAATAGCTGCTAATTCTGGATATTTTGATGAATCGAAAATGTAAGTATTGTAAGTAAGACTACCAGTGATGTTAAGAACAACAATGAGCCCATCAATTTTCAATCTTCTATCTACTTCTATCTTCTTCAAAGCTACCCAAATACAACCCACAGTATATACAGTATATACACAATATTCCACATAAAAACTGTGTAGAGAGGTCAAGTGTCTTTCAGTCTTAAGTGTAGTGGCTTTTGTCCTTATACAGCAGGTAGAATCATGTGCTGTGGTCTCGGTGCTCAGCAGGGGGTGGCAGCACCTGTCAGATGCATTAGAGGGCAAAAAAGATCAAGATCGATTGACCTGTCCAGTGAGGGGGCCGCTGACATGTTATTAGACAAGCAGCCCACGCTGCACTCGAGCGAACAGCAGGATGATGGTGTCACACTCAAACGGACCCTGACTCAGAAGTGACAGCTCAGAGAGATGAGAGTGAGATAAAGAGGGGCGGCTAGACTTTAAAATTGGACAGCCGACTTTAAAATAATGGTTTAATTTAAAGGCAATAATTCTTAAAATAATAAAACAGGCAAAGGCAACAAGTTACTTCTTGTGCCACCACCTTTTTGTAAGTTTCTATTAAATAATATAATTAATTTAAAATATTTAACAATTAAACAAAGATAAAATATTAATACTATCAAAATGTATATAATGGGATGGCAAGATTCACTGATTCAATGAAAAAGTCGTTCATCAATTTAAAAAAATCAGTCAGTAAAAAACAATTTATTTAAAAATTTTTTAAAAAATTTATTTGCTTAATAAGTGACTTACAAATATTTGAAGAGTTAATTTGCAAAAAAATATATTTTCAGAAATCATGTTTTTTCATTGTATAATACCAATTAATCTCAATCAAATTGCAGTTATTTTGATTGGTAAAAAAAATGTGTATGCTTTTTAATGCAAAAAACACAATAAAACACAGTAAAAACAAGATAACATAATAAAAACATGATTTTTGATAGTTATCTGCTTTTGCAAATAAACTCTTCATTTGTCCTTTTACATTATATGTAACATGTATGTTTTTCATGCTAAAAAAACACATTTAATGGTGTTATAATATTAAAAATATAATATAAAAGTTAAATATGTTTATCTATCTATCGAGTATAACATAAACAATAAAGTACTTTGCTTAACAGAATCAAACAGCAGAAACCGCACACACACAGACAAATGTCTTACCGTCCACACAGGAAGGAGCCGCTCTTGTTGTCCCAGCAACTTGCCCAGGGAAGCAAGAACACTTGACAGTTTGGGAGCGCTCCTCGATTTTGTTCTTGTTACAGCAGCGGTGGGCTGCAATGACCTCACAGGTTCCCGCTTTGACGTGCACTGAGGAAAAACAACAAGGACACAGAGTCTATTAAAATCAGCCAGCTGTTTCAAACTCTCCTTGCCGACAAAGGAAACGATGAGGCACTAATGCATATTCTGTTGCTGCCGGTGGCTGCAATGGAAATGAATTTGTTGACGTGGAGGCAGCGTACAATTTAATTAATGCTAATGCAAGCAGTTTGATTTGTCTCAGGTCAGAAATCAGAAGAAAATGCTCCCTGTGATCTACGGGTAGGGTTTTATGATTCACTTTAGTAATTACAAGTAAAATGGTTAATTGATAATCATGGGCCTTTATGCATCTAGAAGGGTCTTTCAGGCAAATTATTTATTCTCATTTTGTTTTGTTTATCCTTCACCTATGACTGCACAACAGCGGGGAGCCACGTTACTTGGCATTTAAAAGCATGTATTCACACACCATTTTGAAGCTCTAAATTGAGGAGTTTAAGAAAGAAAAGAGTATAAAAACATTTCGAAAGTTTTAGTGTACCTTTCAAATCAGCCTTAATTGCATTGGTAAAGATTTTCAATTTAAGACTTGAGTTAAAAATTGATTGAAAAAGGGCCTCCATTTTCCCATTAGCTGGCCAATCTCAAAATCTCATCAACAACATTAAAAACATTTTGCCTCCAATCAATAAAGAGCCTTTAACGTGTGCACAAAAGGCTCTGTCGAGCGGCAGGCCGATTGTGGGCTTGGGAAAGAAAAACAGAGATTTACCGATGCAAACGCCGGCGGGTGAAGGGCTGAACCCCCTTTGTGTGATTATCTCTCAGCCCCAACACACTGCAGGGCCAAAGTTAATTTCAAAAAGTTTGAGCGGATGCAAATTGAATATTCAATGTTGGAATTTGTTCCAACAGCTTATAGAAAATGATTGCTTTGACTCATTCAATGAGCATTACTGCCTTTATTTGTGTACCTTCCAACCGCACAGTGCTTGTAAAAATCTATCAGAGAAACAAACTGGGATGGGTTACTCCACAAGCTGGAGTTTAGCATGATATGTGTTTGGCTTAACTGGTAGAGAGGCGACGTGAAAAATGGTTTGAGCAATAAAACGTCTGGTTAAACAATGCTAAATAACATTTGCATACATTAATGGCGTGACATATATTGATTATGATTATGTTAAAAATATGAAGATTGAATAAGATTGATTTAATGCTCTTTTAGAAAACAGATATCCATTCACTGCTCAAGGATGTATGCCTTCACAGAGGAAGATATTTTAAAGAAAGTTTGTAACCAGGCTGTCTTGGTCACCATTGACATCCATAAATACCATGGAAGTCAATGGTTACCAAAACAGCCTGCTTACAAACTTTTTCGAAATATCTTTCTTTGTGTTCGACAGAACAAATAAATTTATACAGATTTGGAACTACTCTATGGTGAGTAAGATGACACTTAAAACCAAATATTGACCCAAAAACAGACATAAATCAATATAAACCTGTCTGGATTCACAAAACTTTTTTTAACAATAAATTTCTTCTTTAATAGTGATTTTTTGATGCTCATGCCGATGTCTGAGCCGGGTGGCCAATAAAAAAGCAAATACATCACAATTTAATTTAAAGGTAAGCAAAAATATGTGTATAATAAGAGCTGAATTTTAATTTATATTAATTTAGCATATTTCTATATTCACATAATAATTAAAAAAATAATAAATGGCAAAAAATGAATAAAACATTGAATTTGAATATTTTGAAAAATCTAAAAACATTTATATATACTTTTTTCCTTAATCCTATTTTAGTATTTTTCCCAATTTAATACCTCATAAGAAATACGAATAAAAATAAAGGATTTTTAAAAAAAGAAAGAAAAAAAATCCTAAAATTAATCATTTAAACTGTTCTTAAAAACGTCTCGGTTACGTATTGCAACCCTCGTTCCCTGAAGAAGGGAACGGAGACGTCACGTCGGTGACCGACGAATAGGAATCTCGCTTCGAGATGGCA
>JAUMHE010000051.1:17402129-17415539 GCA_032359235.1 Enteromius mattozi | reverse complement strand
TTTTTTAAATTTTTATATTTTATATATATATTTGTTATATATATATATATATATATATATATATATATACACACACATCCATACAAATAGTTCTTGTAAAAAAATGCATATTTTCACGTGTGTAAAACATACATATATATGTGTGCTTGTGTCAAGCTCACCAAGGCAAAATACAGTAAAAAACTGTACAAATTTGAAATATTATTACAATTTAAAATATCTGTGTTCTCTTTTAATATATTTGAAAATGTAATGTATTCCTGTGATGCAAAGCTGAACTTTCACCATCATTACTCCAGTCTTCAGTGTCACATGATCCTTAAGAAATATGCTGATCTGCTGCTCAAGAGACATTTAACTTATTATTAAAATTAAAATAATTAAAATATATTAAAATTATTATTTTTTTGCAAACCATGAGATATTTTTTCAGGATTCTTTAATGAATAGAAAGTTAAAATGAACAGCATTTATTTGAAATAGAAATGGTCAGTTTACTGTCCCTTTTGATAAATATAATGAGTTTTTGATTAATAAAAGTATTCATTTCTTTTGTTTTTTTTTACACCAAACCTTTGCACTTTATTATTTAAAATCTAATATCCTCCCTTTTATGACTTATTTAAAAGGTCATAAAACACCAAACTACATTTTCTGAGATTTTAGCAGAAGTGTTTGTGTTGCACATCATAGAAGACAATGTTAGCATGCGTTAATTTTAATTGTTGAGCTTTTTTAATATTCTGAGTTTAAAATCTACACAGTGTTGACATCACAGCTTGGCAAAGGAATATAGCACTATATTCAATGATGTGTCAGTGTCTCATAATTATTCATGAGACTGTGTGTTCTTATCCAATGAGAAGATGCTTTGCTTAATTATTCATGACAGATTTGTAGACTTCCTATGACAGAGTCACACTTCAGACTGTGAGATTGCATACATTAAGTAAGAGATGCGCTTTCATGGATCGAAGGAGAGTGTTTTTGTTTTGTAAGAGTTCGGCTTTGTGGTGCTTTCAGGTAATACGTTTATAATGTGAAACATTTTTGACTGACGTTAGTAGACTAATGTGTTTCATTGTCGGTGATTTCACCACCAACAACAACACATCTGACTTAACATTGCAGTTTCCATGACGTAAAATGTTTTATCTAAAAACAATGAGGCAATATATCATTGTAAAAATACATAATGTAATACAATGCCTGCAAAGGGCACCAAAGGCCTGATAATTGCTGTTGCTTCATTTACAGGATGATCCAATCTTTGTTTAATATTGACCAAAGATTTAATTCAAATATCAACTTAATTTATTTATTATTTATTTTTTTATTTGGCAACCGTTTTGTAATAGAAATGCTACAGCCTATTTAATTTCTTCAACAAAAACGTGGACGTTTTATTTTGTGTGACTTCTGAATGCTTAACCATAAAATCAATCACACTGTATTAATAAAATCATATAGGCTAGTTTCCGTCTAGGGCTACAATTGTAATTTATAAATAATACAATGTAATTACAATTTATTGATTTACTTTTATATTTTATGAAAGTTCTATTTTGTCCCCTTATAGGCTAGTAGGTGTTTTTTTTTTTTTTTTTGGAGGGAGGGAGGGGGCACAACAATACTATTCTGCTTAGGGCATCAATTCGGCCAGCAGTTGCCCTGCTCTAAAAAGTAACTTTTATTTTATCTAATGCACTGATAACATTAAATCTGTGCAGATTCTTTTATGCTTGGAAATATCAAACACCTTTTCAAATACAATAAAGCTAAAAAACAAACATATGGTTTTTCCAACAGCCCAAAAAGTCTTTCAAGCAATGACAAACATATGGTTATTTCACAGGATTTGCAAATGTTGCTGGCACTTGTCAGATGTGGTTAGGATCTAAGAGTCTCCATGCAGTTTCTCATTAATGTGAGTTGAAGGGTAAAATCATCTAACATTGGGATGTGTGACATTCTCCACAAGGGTAAAGGCCATTTTAAAAATAAAACAGAACAGATTGCTGCCTCAGATGCAAGTGTGAGCATTAAGCAGGCATTCTTTCCCCTTATGCCTTACTTCTGTGCTTTCTCAGTCTGTCATTGATGGGCTTTTTTGGAGCCGAGTGGCTCTTTTTCCACAAATAGTCAGCGAACATATTGACGAATAACAAGAAAGGAGAGAAAACATATAAAATGTTCCTACTAAGCTCCTATTGAATTAGCATAACACAGCCACCCTCTGCTTTGGTGCAAGAGAGAGAGATGACAGACTTTGTGTTCACAAAATTGCTATTCAAAGGTTGTTTTTCCACCCAGAAACACTGTGATGGAGACGCCGGATGAAAAAAAAGAGCGAGGTGCTTAACCGTTAAAGCGAAGGATGACTAAATATCACCATATACCTCGTAGTAAACAAATGTTTAAACCGTCATTAGCCGAGGACACATCAAAACAGCTATTATGTTGCCATGCTAAACAAAAGCATAAAGGGATGTCCTTAACGGTACAGTCTGCTTTCATTTCATGTGACAGGCAACAATTACTCATGAGCAATAACAAAGCCTCTTTGTATCTGTTAACTCCTCTCATATGTTTCAACGCAAAGCTCTGTTTGCTGCCTCAAAGCTAATAACTTCAGTGACAGTATCTGTTTAACCAAGAGCAAAAATAAACCACTGAAGGCTGGATTTAATTCTGTATCATAAAATGTTAAATGTCATTGCATTATATCATTTAGTGTTCTGTATATGTACTGATATTTTGAAGTAAGGTTGAAGCATCCAAATACTGACTTGGAAGATGCAGGTTTGCAACATGCCTAATGAAACATGCTCTTCAACATTCATCAAAGCATTCATGAAGTCGGTAGGTTCATTCTGGAACCAAACACATATTCATCGCCAGAGTCTTGGTAGTCTCTCCAACCCAAGGCGCTTGACAGACAATATCAGCCTCACCGGTTCAATGGAGCAGGGATGGTGTGTGTGTGTGTGTATGTGTGTGTGGCATGATGTACGGAGTCTGATAGGTCCAAGACGGACTGACTCTTCACGGCTGTAAAGAACCATCTGTTCCTCTATGAATGTTCTATGCTCAATGAAGAAGGAAGGGTAATATTGATTTAGTCATCCGAGAGTTAAATAACATCATGAAGTATTCATTAATGGTGCACTGACCAGAACACATGGGCACATCCACAGAACACCTTAGTTTAAAAAAAGGGAAGAACATAAAAAGAACACAGAAGCCACATTTTTAACATGTCAAGTGCTCTTAGCTGTAAAAAAACTAGCGTTGCATCACAATAATGAAAAACAAAGTATTTGTACACAAATATAAGTTATATAATATAAATTATGAAGTTACATAATTTATAACTATAAATAAAACAACATGTAATATTATTATTATTATTAATTACTGTATAATAACAACATAATCATCATCTATAGTATAAATGGTTGCAATTTTCTTAGTTAAAAAAAAATTATGTTTATGGGCTTTATTTACTTGTTAACTATATACATTTTTAAGTAATTTAAGCAAACAAGCACATTAGTTTTCCGGTTAACATTGCTATTTCCTGCTGAACATACATAAATAAATAAAGAATTAATTTGCAATAACGATAAACACTACTTTCAAGAAAAGGGCTAATTGCCATGCTCTATTCTCCACATAGAGCGCGATCTGAACCCTAAACCCAAATTTTGTCAAAAAAGTCGGTACAGTCCACTTTCAAGGCATTGTGAGTTCATGTTTAACTGCAGAAGCGCCGTGTTGTTTTTGAACAGAAGTCTATAAATCCATTTTAGTGAATCGGACCACTGTATTCAGGTCAGGTGACAAGGCTGCTTTCATTTTAAAAAGAAACACTAGCTGAGAGGGGCAAAGCTGACTAAAAGTGATCAAGGATGGATAATTTTGATGAACTTGATGAACCTGTGATATCTTCTTCAGACAGTGGCGTAACTTAGTCATGACGGGCCCCAGTGCAGGCTTTGACGACGGGCCCCCCTGGGCTGCACCATGAAGCACATACAAACACACAGACCTTGCGTCTAGAAAGAGAACCCATTTAAGCAAATTTGTGCCTAACCTATTTAATTTCGACCAAAAAAAAACAGTATCTTATCAGTTTCTTATATTACATTGAACCGTTATCTTTGCGTGCATCTCTCTCAGACACACGTACTCCTCTCCGAGAGACGAGAGAGCACGACCATCTCACGACACGCATGCACAGTAGGATGTGAATAAAGGAAAGAAACATTTCCATTAGAAAATAAATTTGTTGGTCTGTGTTAAATAGTAGGTGATCTATCGCTGGAATGTCTTATGATGAGCGCTCGCTGCCACTGTTATAAGTTCTCTATTGGTGCTCATGCACAATGCGCGTCTTCACACAGACGATCGAGCGCTCCGTTTTGGTAAAAGCAAAAAATAAAATTCACACGAACATGTCCTTGCTATTGATATACAATCACTTTAATGAACACGGTTTGGTTTTAATTAGAAAAAAAAACTACGAGGGGGGATTTTTTTTTTTGCAAATGAACTCTTCATATATAGATAACACAAATAAATAATAATAATAACACACATTATTATTAATATAATAGTAATAATAATAATACCTTTGATGTTCCTATAAATAAATACTTTTTCTCAGCAAAGATTTAATTAAATTTAATTGGTTGCATTAAATTTTACATTGTTACTGAAAAAATTTTTTTTTCAAATAAATGCTATTCTTTTAAACTTTCAATTCAAAGACTTCTGAACAATATGTATCAGCTTCCACAAATACAAGAACAACACTGTTTTCAACATTAATAATAATAAGAATGTTTTTTCCCATGCATCTAACTTATGCCTGTAGACTTAATTTTAGTGCGAAGCTCCACCAAAGCATCAAACTTCCACAAAAGAAAAAGAGAAGCTACATTTGTAGATGATTATGGGTGGTCAGTACAGAAAAGGCTGTTCAGCAAACTACATCGAGTAGCAAATTACTAGCACATTCTCCAAGTTGCGCAGCAGGAAATGAGTGCACTCTTTTTCCTTGACTCTGTGATCAAGCTCACTTTCACTCTGTCTGTCCTAACACTTATTACTCAGTGTGACTGCAGCGAAGAGAAAGAGAAATGCTTCTCTCCCTTTTTTTTTCTTTGACCAGAGAGAGAAAGCGAAGCAGAGTGGCAACCCAATTACCATACCATCGCCATGGCAATTTACAGCAAGTCACTTATGAAATTGTTATGAGGCGATAGGAGAGCTAGCCATCTGCGGGCTGCAGAAATGGAAGATCAAACGCTGTGTCTCGACGCCGCACTGGTTACCTGATCAGAGGTGTTTGGGTGCGGGGAGGGGCTCGAAATAGTCTAAATGAATCGATGTCACATCAAATGTTCTTTACCGGGTTAGATCTTTGACACAAATACGCTGTGTTTTTCCTTGACACGAGACGTACTCTGATAAGCAGCGGGCTATGGAAAGCCCGGGCTGGGGCGATGACAGCAAATTTGCGCCTGTAAGATACGGCCGTTCAGGTTCTGCAGAAAAACAACAACAACGGCACACAAACACAGCTAAAGCACCTCTGTGGTTACCGAAGGCTAATATGAAGTCAACACTCCGAAAACAGGAGTGAGTCTGGGCAGAGGTCTGTAGGTCATGCTGGTGTAAACAGAAATTCAAAAGCGCACAATAGAAACACGCATGAGTACCTGAAAATGATAACCATTTGCTTTGGATGGTAGGAACTGTATTTTACTGTATATTAGCTGTCTAGTCTGGGAGACTTTAGCAATGTTGGGCCAAATTTGAATAATTTTTTCGCCCTCACGGGTGAGATTTAATATGCGTTCATATTATTTAATATATTATTCATTATTTAATATTTAAAATGTATAATACATTTTAAAAATAATATAAATATGAATGTAAAATAGGCATATGAAAATAATAAAATTAGATTAGTCACGATTTTTGATTAACTTTTTTCTCACTTTAATCTTACTTGTGAATACCCAAAAAAAATAATAAACTGTTAAATTATTATAATATTTTAAATAATTGATTTCACTATATGAATCGCTGTTTATTATTCCCATTATTCATTATTTAATATACAATTATTTACAATTATTACATTATTTTATGTTATTTAATTCATAAATATAACTGTATTATATATATATATAGAGAGAGAGAGAGAGAGAGGGAGGCCTGTGTGTGTATATATATATATTTACATAAAATACCATGATTTTTAGTTCAACTTTACATTTTCAAAATCATAGAAAACATAAAATTTTACCATATCTAATAATAATAAATTATTAAAATATAATTATATATAAAATAATGGATTTCACTATATGAACTGTCACACACAGAAAGGTTAAAAGTAATGTTTACAACATACAGTAAGATCAGAATGTATATTACCGCAGATGCTTTAATTTTGCATTTTTAAAACAAAATTGTAGAGCTGACAGACTAAAAAACTATAAATTTCCCCCTTTTTTCTTCTTTCTTCTGGTCTTCGATTGACCCTCTACTGTGTCAACAAATATTCTTAATATTTTTGCTAATAACAAATTCAAGGTACAGTCCTTTCATTTCCCAGACAGTCTTGTGCAAATAAACATTACACCCCTTTAAGCACAAGTCAACATTATTAATAAATCCATTTTCGCTGATGATGCCTCGAGACATCACCAGTGGCATCATTATTATTTAACACAACCGGAGCTTTCCGTTGGCATTGTTTCTCTTTAAAAACAAATTAGCGATCTCTTCCTAATATGCGAGATGCACCATAATGCGATAATCAACAAATCTGTATTTACATGAATGCTTAAACAGTTTGAGAAACATCACATTCGCAATCTGGGTCAACACGTAACCGCACCGCTTAATGAGGCAGGGATAGTGATTCCAAAATACTCCACAGATCATTGCTTACCATTCTCCCTCTGTAAATATCATTCATCATAGCAGTATCCATTTGAAAGATCGCCCTGGCTCTCTTTCCTTCCCCTGCTGTCTCAGTTCCCAGACACAAGGGTGCACGTAGTGGTCAAGCCAAAGGTTTGGTGACAGATTGCTGTAGCTGACAGATTCAGAACACATCGGCCAAGGGCTCAAATGAACCTCTGTCCAACATCATCCATCTCTACATTGCACCATTAATGGCTGCCCCTGATCAATGGTCCTCCCTTGAGGAATCACGCACCTATCTCAGTCAATGGTCTCTGAATGTTATTACATTTCAGTTGTTGTGAAAAAGAGCAACACCATGAAACTAATAGAGTTGCTGTCACCGTTTGACACGTACTTGGCAAATAGTGGATGAAAGTAAAGGTGAGGAATACTGCTATTACAGCATTACAGAAATGGCACTAAGAGAAAGACAGAAAGAGCTGGGAATGAGCAACTTTCAATCCATGAATTGCATGCAGATACATACGAGAATGTTTTATTTAAATAATTAAAATTATTAAGTAATATTTCCTTAAATAAATAAATAAACATACTGAACTTAAAATAAATGTAATATATAGTAAAATAAATATATAAACATACTGTATGTTGAACCTAAAATAAAATATATACTTACATATACTTAAAATTTATACAATTATTTATTTAAATATTTTAAAATAGAATAGGATGTTTGATGTTTATCACCAAAGTAGGCATAGCTATTTATTAATAATTTCAAAATAGCCAAATACTGGTAATTATATTAGGCATATTACCATTTATTTATTTGGAAGATAGTTTTACCCAAAGTGATTGCATATATGCAAGCTGCGAGCTACTAGAGATGCTGTAATACAAGGTTCAAAGTTTACTCTTTATCATTAGTGCTTAAAATTACATTTAAAATATATATAAAGCAGCCCTGGCCGCTCCATAGTTTATTCAGGAAGAATTCAACTTTTCTCACTTCTGAGACTTTTATTACACCTGCCTGTCTGGGTGTTCTTGTTTTGTCTTGCTTTCAAGACGATAGCTTCAATATTTAGTTACTTTCCCGATCCATTAGAGGAGCACCAAGGTCAGAAGCTTTCCTGAATAGCATTCGCATCCCAGCACCTGACACTATTGGAAAATAATGAGAAGGGAAAAAATGGCGGTGTGAAACATAAACACGTTCTTCATAAAGGCTGAGGTTTAATATTAAAGTATGGTGGATTCTAGCCAGTCCAAAAGTTCCAAAGCTGCAAAAAATAAATGAAATTATGATATAATATCGAAAGAAACATATATGCACAAATGCTACTTTAATGGACAACTTTTATAGTGTTTTTTGTCATTTTAGAGCCATATTCAGTCCAAAACAAGAGAAATCAGTGCTGTCTCTCACTACAGTCATGTTTGCTCTAAATAGCACTCTGTCCCCCACCCTCAAAGTGTCAGTAGTGTTTTATATCTCACATATGCACATGCACACACACAAACACATACACTCTCCTCTGAGCCTGCAAAACATGACTGACAGGGGAGATGTCATCACACAAGCTGCCGTGGTAACAAACAACACCAATCAGCTTCCTGTGCTGTCGTCTACAGACTGAAGTGGAAAGGAAACAGCCCGTGAACTAAAATAAACAAACTCGCTTGTATCCAGAATGGCATAAAATATAGTGCATGATCCAAATACAACATTACCTGGTCTGAATTAAATGATCACTTATTTTAGAAGTTTTGGTCACACTTTATATTAGGTGGCCTTAACTACTATGTACGTGCATCAAAAAATAAGTGCAATGTACTTATTATGGTCATATTGCATTCCAAAACACTTCTGCTGCTATTGAGGTGGGATACGGGTAAGGTTAGGGACAGGTTTGGTGGTATGGGTTGGTTTAAAGTGGGTCACTATAATTTAAATTTATATTATGAAAACCTGTAATTTATTAGTGCACTAAATAAGATACTGTCTCTTTAAATAAATGACACTTGGTTTGTTAAAAATACAAACCCCCAGTTTCACAGACAAGGCTTAAGCTAGTCCCAGACTAAATTGCATGTTTGAGCTGTTTCAGATAAAAATATCTTGCTCTGACATATCTTAAAACATGTCAGTGTCATTGTTCTGTGTTGTGATGCACACCTGTAATATTTTCTAATAAGGCATTTTTATAAAAGTTGCTTAAATATCTTAATTTAACTAATGCCTAGTCCTGGCTTAAGCTAAGCCCCGTTCATGGAACCGGGCCAAAGACATTCAATTACAGATGTGATTACATATAGGTTATAAGTTATTAAGTCACCCATAACAAACACATGTTACTTTTCCAAGGTCCAGATTAGATTAGAACCATGATAAAACCTTCCATGACTGACTCTGACTCATTCAACTACGGCATTTTAGGTCAAGGTGAAATATTGCAAGTACTAATTGTTAATCGGCCAAATTACAATGAGTGTTGAGCAAAGCTGCCACCAGCCAGAGGTGAAATATTACAATTATGAATTCTTAATAGTCTAAATTACTTTAACTGAGGTCTGTTCAAGAGTCATTAACCTACTGTATGGTAGCTGCTGGTCATAATTAATTCACATTTGAGAACACCGCATCGTTCCCTGGCACTGAACATTTTGTTTTGCATAATTTAACCAGCATCGCTTTTCTAGTAGTATCTCTGGTCACTGTGGGTCACCAGACAGGGATTAAACTGCATGTAAGATATGAATGCTCAATTAATCACTGCAAAACTGATATGTGTCCAGTTGAAATCTTAGACTCAGATTTAATTATTGTATCACTCCGGAACACAAAGACTGCAGCAAGGTGAAAAACAATTCAAGCAAACGGCACAATAATATTCACATGCAGTAATGCATGCTGGGAGCTTGCACACCCTTAACCAATCAGTAGTACTGTTCAACAAGAAATTGGTCAGACTTATTTTGGCTTGTTGGGGCAAAATTTGTAGCAATATTGTTAGTCTAACATGTGCTATTATGTATATTCATGGTAATTCACATTTATAGACAACTCTGACTCAAAAGGCCGCTGTATGCTGGTAATTGCAGTGTACAAGATGAGTCATCAGTATTTTGGGTTCATTTCCTGGGAAGAGAAAGACATTTAAAATTTAAATGGGTACTGTATATCTGCTCTATTTTAGGAGTACCCTAGCATACAGATGTTCTCTGAGCAAACTGAGAGAATTATGCAACATTCTGCATCCAGGGGTTACAACCATTTAAGGCTTATGCATAGAAATTTGACTTCACAAATACAGGACTCTATATTGATTTATTATGTAGAATCAACATTGCCGTCACACTGGTTGATATTGCTAAATTTGGTGTTAATATTACTGTTTAAAAACTGCTTTCTGAAT
Organism: Enteromius mattozi; assembly: GCA_032359235.1. Taxonomy (NCBI): domain Eukaryota; kingdom Metazoa; phylum Chordata; class Actinopteri; order Cypriniformes; family Cyprinidae; genus Enteromius; species Enteromius mattozi. The sequence continues at coordinate 17,405,172 of JAUMHE010000051.1, read as the reverse complement.
TCAGTTGCCTCAATTTAAGTCAGCATTCCAGTTCAAGAGTGAACCAGAAAATAAAATTAATTAAAATAAAATTAAATAAACTATATTTAATTATTAGTGCTGTCAAACAATTAATCACATCCAAAATATAAGCTTTTGTTTACATAATATGTGTGTGCTGTGTATATTTATATATATGTATATATAAATATATACATGTGTATATATATGTATATATATATATATATATATAAAAACAAACACATGCATGTATATATTTAAGAAAAAAAAAAATTTATATGTTAAAAATATTTAGATGTATATAATATAATATAAAATATATGTATATGCATGTAAATATTTCAAAATATATGCTGTATGTAAGTGTATATATACATTATAAATACACACATACATATATTATGTAAACAAAAACTTGTTTGACAGCACTATAAATTATATTACATTTCAAGAATGAGCCAGAAAATAATATTAATTAAAATTAAAATTTAATTATATTTCATTATATTTTTAACTTAAGGCCCCATTTACAATAGTGCATTTTTATTTTAAAACGAAAACTATCCTCGTCTTAGAAATGATTTAGAAACGCAACCCCAGAGTTTTCGAACGAAAACAGGGTCTGCAGCATTTTTTAAAAGTCTCTGTTTTCGAGGGTCAAAAATGCCAAATTAATTATAGTGTAAATACAGGGGTAAACATAGTAAAAGTTATGCTTTTTAAAATGAAAACGCACTAGTGTAAACAGGGCTAAAGTTAACATTTTCAGAGTGAACCAAAAAATAAAATAAAATAAAATATATCTAATTATATGGTTTCATTCACTAAAAACAAGAAACCGGTGAATTACGTACAATAAGGCATTGCATGCTATAAACTGCCTACATGGATGACTGATAGAATTCATTATAAAAACTGCACAAGTAAAAAGTAAAACAATGAATTTCACTTGGGTCCAACTACCTATTGTGGGTAACTAGCAGAACTTTAACACATTTGGGGTGAGGTGTAGTGGAAACTAATATAGAGAGGGAGGGAACCAACAACCCGAGAAATCCACAAACTCATCTCTCACAATGGATCTCTCGCCTCGTCTCCTTTAGCGAAGGATGCCTGCTCGTAAATGTCTTTCAGGATTGATATCATATTATTACTTGCGCTTATTGAGTGGGTAGTTTCAAAGGGACAGTTATTAAAGCAAATATCTTTAATTTACGATCTGGGGCCGTCAATCTGTTCTAGTAATAACAGCAAGGAATTCCTTATTAGAGCTGAGAGAGAAATATTGAGTTTCCTGACATATCCTCAGCTGGGTGAAAATATAACCATGCTCAAACCATGAAATGCGACTCTACTGGAGATGTGCAAACGAACCGTGAGAAAAAATTGTCTGCATTATCAGTCCCGCCGTTAACAGAGTGAAATCTAAAACTCTGATTGAATGTCCTCATGCAAAGGTATATGTGTGCATTTGAAATCAATTAGAGCGCTTGTTTCCTTGTTTAGCCTTACTATGCAATATTGCTTTCAATATGATCAATATTTCTGACATCTACTGTAGTAATATTAACTGACAACCTACATTGTAAAAAAAAAAAACTGTAAAATGTACGGTAAAAAAAACCATATCAGCAGTAGTTGCCGGAATTCACCATAAAAAATATGGTAACAAAATTTTAGGTTTTACAGTTTTAACTTAAATTTACAGTTAAATACCGTAATTTCACCGTGAGTGGTGATGAGAAAGTCACACGATAAACCAAATCCCGTCACAAGCAGCTTTTAAACTTGAACATATATAGAAGGTGCTCAGTGTCATTCACACAAACACTAAACGCCATTATGGTGAGACTCATTAAATTGAAAAATTCAATAAAAATAAATTTGACAACATTAGATGTAACATACAACCGTCATAAACATAACTGATAAGAATAAACTAAGAAGAAGCATAGTTATTTCAAAGAAAAAGCATCAAATTCAAACTAAATTTGAAATGCAATGCAGGGAATTCTGAGAATGTCAGTTAATGGTTCTTCTCTGTAAATTTTACAGGAACTTACCATTAACCACCGTAGCATTTTCACAGTTTTTTATGGTTAAAATCACAGTCATTTAAATGGTATATTATAATTAAAGGTGCAAGCACTCCCACTTAAAGTTAACTTAATACCAAACAAAAAGGAAAATACAACAATTAAGAATGTACAATATGTTTTACATTTACACATGACCATAATTTTCTTAATAAGTGATCTTAAGTGAGTTTTCTATATAAATATATTGTCCACTAGCAATAAAAGCTGGACAGTCCATTAAAATAAATTTCATGCAAAGTGGGTACTTGCAACGCATACATAGAGTTGGGTCTTCACCTTGAAGCAGAAATGCAAGAGTCAATCTTGCATGAGATTCAGCCCCAAAAAAGCCAAAGCTAACTTATTTAATTCAGCCAGACTTATCACACTTGTCACACTTATCGTCTCAAAATTGATCGCCAAAATTGCAGGGTCCTAGAACATATAAATGTGAGCCTTTTAAAAAAAACTGCAGTGACTAAATTTTAAAAGCTTCATGATGGCGATGTTAACACGCTGTTCTCAGCACTGCCCGCCAGACCGCTGTCAGCACTTCTCTGCTAATTGCCTCCATCAGTTAAAATCATTATGATGCCCCTTTTATTCCGGCCCAAAATAGAAAAAAAAATCATGTTGCTCGAAGTCACAGACTGACCGTCATGGAGTCTCAATGGCTACTAATGAGATGGTACTCATGGGTGAAACCTTCTGTCTGAGCAGGGATTACTGTATGAAAAGTCAGATGAGCTATAATGATAAGAAACTATTGCTGGAGGAACACAGGCTCACTTACACTGACTATGACTTGACAAAAGGTGAATCTATCTATCCGTCTATACATCTATGTATCCATCTATACATCTATCCATCCATCCATCGAATATATTGCATTTACATTTACATTTACATTTATTCATTTAGCAGACGCTTTTATCCAAAGCGACTTACAGGTGGGGAAAACAGCA
>JAUMHE010000051.1:17377909-17401503 GCA_032359235.1 Enteromius mattozi | reverse complement strand
GAGGAGAGATGTGTTGATGATGTGTGTAAGTGCTGGTAGGAGTATGGGAGAGATTTCTTGGAGAAGGTGAGAGGGGATTGGATATTGCATTGTATAGTATCTATTGCATTGTATCAGTTCTATTGCAACATATATCTATGTATTGAACATTCCATCTATGGAATATATTCCATCATATAGCATCTATTTATCCATCCATCCATCTATCATCTTCAACACTTCCTCAAAAATTACATCATGTTTTTAGCCCAGTGCAGTGTGAAATGTGTTCCACGTGGTGTGGTGTCCCAGAGGAAACACTGACCTGCCCTGCAGACACCAAAATGTCACAGTCCGAATGTCGAGATGTCTTCGTCGTCTCTTTCCCTATTACAAGCTGTAGCACTGAGGCATGCATGATTTCCCTTGTAGACATGTGTGCCCACTATAGGCTGAAATTCAGCAGTCAGTGTCAAACCAGGCATTGTGAAAGTCAATACGAAAAATGACCTTAAAGATGATTCTGAAAATGTAAAAGTTTAATTTACCTGAACAATACTAGCAAGAAACATTATGTAATTATAATATCAACCAAGAAGAAGTAAAATACCTGCAGAAAGGTACAGTATCAATAGTGTAGTTATGAAATCTACCAGCAGGGGCAAAATGGACCACGCTAAGAGCCAAGCTTTGACAATTTGATGTCAACTATTATTTATTTGGACAAAGTGTAGGTGGGTATGTGCAAGAAATATTCTGATGATCTCATAGTCTCTAATATTCAATTCAGTTTGGGGCCATATTTTATCAACAGAACATTCTTCCAGAACCAGTTACATCTCTAACTTTATGACCTGCATAGTGTATCACTTCAAGCCCTGTATCTGAAGAAAAGAGACCAGCTGTCAGATTAAATCTGATAATCAGCTCTTGCAATGTGGTTTTCACGCCTCCATTATTCCAGCATGCGTTGCAGAATCTCCCCCTGCAGCTACTGACTAACAAATCAGAAAGTGCTTGATTGCTGTGTATTAATATGGAGACGCATCTATTTAAGGAGAATAGGAGGGAAACATTCCATCTAATCAACAGTAAGAGATGATCTTACAGCTTTATGTATTCATATAAAGAGATTTTACATTGATGCAGTGGCTCCTTCAAGATCACCCACATAGGAGAAAAAAAACGACGAATAAATATTATACCAATCGGATGACAGCTCTGAGTTTAAATAATGAGCAAATTATAAAAATGTCTAAATTTCAATAAATGCTGGTAAAATCTAAACTTTGAGAATATATTTTTTTCCCAACATATTCTTCCGAGACCAAATTATTTATTATCGCAGCTATTAATTATATAAATGCCAGTTTTACAGTTCTTACTGTACCACAAATGTCTCATTTGTATCTATGCAAAGCAAAATTTACAATTTTATATGTCAATATAATATTTATATGTCAATATTTTTTCTATATTTTTCAATATTATAACTGTTGCTCAACTGATATCAAAATAGTGTTGCTTTTCCAGTAAGAACTTGCTCAACTAGCATTTTTGCCACTTTTGAACAGTCAAGTGCATTGAACATGTTTTTTTTCTTGTTCTGAAAAACTCACTAAATTTTGTTAGATTCATACTTGAAAAAAAAAAATAATAATAAAAATGTAACTCAAGCTATATTGTGTGAAAAACAACATATAATTTTTTATGTACAGCATATTTATTTTTGTTTTAAAATGAACACATTTGACTTTTTTAGGAAAATGAAGAATATTACTTTGAAGTGCAATTTATAAAGCAGCATCCACAATAAATATTTGAAACAAAGTTTGATCTCAAATATTTCCTAATCTGTATAAAAACAAAAAACAACCACCTTGAAAAGATCAACATTTTCAACAATTTTTTTGAAAAAAATTCACATTTAAATTGGCCATGTTTTTTAACAAGACCCTGAAAACAACTAAAACTTCAAGGCATTTCTGTTAGTTTTTATTTCTTTATTTATTTTTTTAAGTTGCCAGATTTTCATCTGCTGTCATATCTCTCCCTCTTTCTCTCAACCTTACCCAGTTTCTCTCCCTCTCTCTCTCATGACTAACTAATGAGTCCTGGCATTGCTGTTGTCCCCGTGGTGTTATTGGGCTGATCTGTGCTCTCTTAAGGGTGTGCTGAGAGGTTGACTCTCTAAAGCAGCAGGAGGCCCACACTTCTCTTAAACAGCAGGGCTAAAGAGGTTTGTTTACTGGGTAACACCTTGGCCTGACCTCCCCGAGCCGCTGGGAGTTACTCTGTGATTAGTTCTGTGCTAGCCTGGAGCCGAAGAACCAGCGTCGGGTGGAAAGCCACTCTCTCCCCACCGCAGGGTGAATGATTGGGCAACTCGCGCTATAATCAATCACCCTTTCTACCTCCGACATACCGCACATATACACATCCACCGGGAGAAGGATGGGGCCTCCTAAACTTGTTGCTATCTTTGTCGCTGTGCCTGAAAAGCTGCATGATTTTATTTAGAGTCGGCCTTTGACTCGATAACAGGAGATTAATTGTCGCTGTTGCTTCGCTTTGTCCCCAATGGGTCTTTGTGGCTTTCGGCGCACAGAGAAAGGATATACTCTGGTCTGTGTGTGTATGTGCTCAGACATGATTTCCTCTATTCGCTCCTGGTCCTCGTACTGTTTGCCACTTGGCCCCTGTGGACGGGGGCTCATTATTGCAATGTGTATTCACATCTTCCACCTTTTGCCCAGGGTTCTCCTTCTCTTTCACTTTGCTGCTTTCTCCTTACAATGAGATTTCTGTGACAAGCCTAACACCTTCTCCTCTGGCGTCCCTGTTGGCCTGAAACTGGGCTTCGCTGACCTAACGCTGCCCTCTCATCCAGACAAAAGACTTCAGAAAGAAAACTCACAAAATGTATTTTTACTGCACTTTTGTAGCTCAATAGTTACTCTTGTCTTAAGACAGGAGCGGTGAGATTTAAAAGGAGATCAAATGAAAAGCAGATCTCTTCAATTAGGGCTGCGTGATTAATCAAAATCCAAAATTGTGATATGTCTTAATTAAATGATCAAATCACAAAGCCTGTGATTTATATAAATAAACACATATGCTGTAAAGAGAAGCTTTAAGGGCTCCCTGCGGCTTTCTGCCAAAATAAAAGCATGAATTTTTTATGGCTTGAAAAAAGAGTTTAATATTAAACATTAGTACTGTAAGTTGTGCTGTAAAACAAATACTTCTAATTGGATTTATTAATTTTAGCAATGATAATGTTTATTAGTAGTTGTTATTTTATAAAAGCTACTACTGATATTATACAAGCACAGAAAACCTGTGAAGAAAATATTTTTTATTTTAATGGATTTTTTTTTCTAAATCATGCAAGCCTTATTAACGATGTGTTGTATTGCTAATATACAGTAAGCTGCATGATTTAGACAAAAAAAAAAATCACAGAAATCTGTTATTCACCTTCATTTTATATGTTTTCTTTGTCAAGAATTTGTGGTTCTTTTTAATTATCCATAAAAATATATGAAAGAAAGATCCATAATCGAGACCTTGAAAAACTCTCTGGAGCTTAAAAAGAACAGCATATGGATATTCAACAGATTCTTCCTGCACTTCCAACATGACAAAACAAGCACAGATCTTTTTGTTTGTTATTTATTCAAGGTAAAGCCTATTGGAATATTATTTATTCACAGGGTCAAGTGGGTCATTTTGAAAATGCAGCACAAGGTTGTTAAACCCCTAATACAACAAGCAGCAAATACTGTGGATGAATTTCCAGCAAAAATGGACTTCAAAAACTGGAGGTCAAGCTCATTCAACGCTAAACACAGCAGCTGAGTGGGAAAAATCTCAGCTGATCGTCTGTTTCTGCTAATGCTTCCCATTAAAGTTAATGTGTATATGTTTGCTTGAAACTCACCAATATGGCTGCGATGTGTTGAGGCCAGACTCAGCTGACCCCAGAGAGACAGCAGACAGATGCCCAACAGCAGCAATCTCCTGCCCACACGCTGCAGCTCCTGCTCCCGCATCCTACAAACACACACACACACACCAGACGTGTTTATACTTAAGAGAAGAAATTAACATATGATTCAATGACATATGGGAAACAACAGTCAGTAAACAGCTAATTTATCTTAAATACACTATCAAACACATGCAAATAGGTACTATGGTTTAGTAATCATATCTAATGGTAATACTGTGGTACTTTATATGATGGAAATAGGCTTTTCGGTCAGACTGTTCATACTGTTAATGTGCAAGTCATCAAATCTACTTTGGTTACGATGCAGGTGCACCCACATTTCTGATGAGGCTTACTAAACAGAGATGCAACATCTCGATCTCCAAATAAGCTCCTGTCGAGTCACGGTGCAAGAAAAACTCAGGGATATGGGAGAGTGCTATATATTGTAATGTTCTAACTTTGGCTTTGTCACCGGTGTTGATGATATTATTGTGTGTTGCATTAAGAGTGATGCAAAAGATGACTTGAAATCTGATTTGAGTAGCCAGAGCATCTGTAAAATTCTGATTTAAATCCAAATGTAGTTGGAATCAATTTTGAAAAATCTTTGAAAATCCCCTCTGGATATGCAAACCAAAAAAGTGTATAATAAAAATAATGGACATATGCTAACAAAATAAACAAGGCCATGGGTGCAGTAACCATATCAGCATATTCAAGCAACAGTATAACAGAGGTAGGTTTTAAACAAAATTCATACAGGTTGTCAGATACATTTTTAATTATATAATTCATCAGTCCATTTAGTTTATTAATCACAATATTTGATAGCCAAAACAGTGATTTGATATTTCCAAATGTTACATTTACATTAGTTTCATCAACTATCCAAAACTGAACTAAAAAACCTGTTAACCTGTCACTGCGACAACTTACATCATATTGTGCAAATTATCAGGGCATGTTGTAACAAAAGGTCATGAAACGGCAATTCTGATTTCTTGTTCACTTTAATGTAACACCATCTCACTTTTCAGAAGGGAAACATTCTCATTTTACCCTATTTGCCAAGCAAAACATTTCACAGTTTCCTCTAATTGGCTCAAACACCCAGAAAATAGCCCATTTACCATGTAAATGTCAGACCAAATATCCCATTTTATTCTGAAATACAGTCAGCACAGTCACTCCGAAACACAACATGATCCATAAATCTTCAAAAAGCGAGATCATTTAGAACACGGCAGACACGATTCCAAACAGCCATTAATTTCCTCAAATATCAGCCATCCTTCAAATGCGTTAGCGAGTGACACAATCTCGCTCTTTGGCGGTGGTCCGCTCTTGTCTGGAAAACACAGTAATCTTGATATACTATCAGAGGCTGCAGGCCAGTAATTCCCTCTCTGTCTTTGAGGGGTCCGGAGAGACCAGAACACACAAAAGCAATCATCGCGCCGCCACGCCAAGCTTGTGTTCTACTTGTGGAGGGAGGACAACAGCAGTATCACAGCCATCTTTTCATGTCTTTTGCCAGCATCCCTCCTCAAATTACAGCAAAGGCGGGCTTCATATGAGGGGCTGTGAGCCGGCGTGTTTGGCAGAGTCTGTGAGGCTTTCATGCATATGTTCAGTATTCAGTCTGACTCTGGAGGTTTCTTTGTCCTTCATTACTCTACGCTAAAAGAACACCGGTTTGGTTTTTGTGGCTGCAGAAGAAGCATGCAAATTTGAGGATTTGATTTGAAGGCAGGTGTTTTATGAATCAGTGATATTGGATTTGAGGAAATCTGTGTTGCATTTTGCCAGCCAAAAAATGGCTTTAAAATGTCGCTATTATGAGTAATGAAAGATTCATATTTTGGTTTTTGGGCGTCCCCAAAAACCGGTTGACATGCATTCAAGGTCAAAAAACACTTTCATTGTCTTATAATATGCATTTATTTTTACCTTACTTGCTTAAAAACTCCTAAACGATTCATTTAATGGTTCATTTTTCCAAACCCTGACTTTTCGTGACTGTGGGGATTGGTCAATTGGTCTCATTTTAATTTCATCTCGCCTGTAATGCCTAAAAAGCAGCATTTGTGAGTGCAGTGCTGCTTTGTGTACAGCTTTACCGGGGAAACAGCTATTGTTATGGGTGGTTGCTAAGGTGTTGTTATGCAGGTGATAAGGCCGATTTCTTTTAGAAAGCTGTTAATCGTTCACCAAGTGAAAACTTTCAAGTCTGAGTAACAGCACAGCTCTCTTAGACAAGCCACACAATCTGAGGTAAAATTCATGTCTATAACAAAACAACAACAAACTCTTAGCTCCTAAGAGAAACAATAACTGAAGAACAAAAAAAAATTAAATCTGCGCTTTTTTAAAACCTATTAGAAAATGCAAGTCTTTGCACACATTGTCAGAGCCTCATAAGCATCATTCATCAAGCCGACGTCTTTTCTTTCTCTATTTGCCTTGTGCTTTCTTCCTCCCGCCCATACACACAATTAGCCTCTCTGCACTTCAATAACCGCACAAAGCCGATGGGGTTCACGAGCTTATGAGGTCGTTGACAAGTCACTGGAGTTGAGGTATTGAAAACGCACACACTGTAAATAGCTGACGTCGCCCTGCATGCACCCAAAGGGCTTGTGCGTATTGATTGAAGAGAGACACGGGTAAATAGGAGCCAAAGAGGTCAGAATGTTTTTTTTTAACAACCCGAGTGTGCAACAGCCCTTTCCTGAGTGGACATGTTTTGGTTTAAGGGCAGAGCAAACCTTCAATTGCATTTTAACGTGTTAAGAAGCAAACAATGCAGTCTCTGACAAACCCTCATGTTGGCCAATCAAAACCTTACAATACATGTGGTCTTATTTTGAGTCTGATCACGGCAGCTTGTTATTAATTTAAGCATCATGGCTATGTTCAAATACAATACTATGCAGTATATACTGTAAAGTGTAAACATTTCAAATAATTTGCATACTGTGCATACATAATAAACAATGCATAAACAGTAAATGTATACAATATTATTAGAAAGTTTGGGGCCAGTAAGTTTTTTTTCTAAGAAACTAAACTTTTATTTAGCAAGGATTCATTAAATTTGTTTAAAAGTGACAGCTAAGACAATACAGGTTGTTACAAAAGATTTTTTTTCAAACAAATACTTTCATTTTAAACTTTCTGTTGATCGAAGATCACGCAAAAAATAAAGCAGTGCAACTGTTTTCAACACTGATATAATACAAAATATTTCTTCAGGAGAAAATCAGCATATCAGAAAGATTTCTGAAAGATCATGTTGAAGACTGGAGTAATGATGCTGAAAATTCTGCTTTGCATAATAGGAATTAATTACATTCTATAATATATTCAAATAGAATATAGCTATTTTACATAATAATAATAATACACTACACAGACTGAAGAAATAAGCATAGTATACTTTTCAAATGATCCAAAACCCATCTTTCCTTTGTGGACCCACAATTCTCTGCTACCTCTAAGGCAGTATGACTCACATTTAAAGCACATAAACACATAAACCAGAGGGAGGAAAGAACCAACAAGTTATTAAGCGGCTTCTCCCCTGACTCATCATCTCGCTTCAATATGTGTAAAACACTATACACCTAAGGGACACCAACGACAGCAGCTGACTGACAGCCTTAAAGACACCAATGAAGGCATTTTATAAAACATTCAAAGAAGAACAAGCATTAAGAGTAAAAGTGCAATTGCCAAAACACTCAAACACAATAAAGCAAGTGAAGGAAAAAAAAACACCTCCTCCACCTGTTTTCCCCAAGAAGAGCCAATCACTTTCAAACGAGCAATCCAGCCCACCACGGCTGGCTAATTAGTCCCTTTGGAATGCCCCTCGTGCAGATGGCAAGATGTCTGACATATTTATTTTGGTCCTTCACGTCAAATCTCTCCTTTCTCCAGTTCTCCAACTCACCCTCTTCGTCTAAACGGAGGCGGTAAATGCATTTAATCCTGCAGATGTAGAGTCATACAAGTTCTCCAGACTCGCTTGACCTTGCTGCGTGGATGTAAGTGTGCTCATACGAAAGAAACGAAGAGAAAACAAAATTACACAGCCGCCCAGGTAGGCACGTTTCCCCACAGGGCTCGAAGGAAGCAGGCACGCGAGGCTCACGTCTGCCAGCTCGCCAACCACAGGAGTGCAACTTAAGATCTAGACATCTGCTGGGTGAAGTGGGGAATCAAAGATGGAGAAGGTTTGAAAGGAAAGAGAGAGGGATAGAAGTGTACAGAGGAAAGAAAGGAGGGCCTCAGGTGTAGTTATGGGTCCACAGCAGCATTGATGGGCCTTGACAAGCAACAGCCAGGAGGGGAAAGCAGACGTTTGGGCGCTAGGCAATTTCCACAAATAGGATACAAAATGGGTCTGAAGTACTGTATTAGTTCTCTTTTTCTACAAATGCTCACTCAGAACCTTCAAAACATGTTGTTCATCAAAATAAAAATGATATTTAAGGTTTTTATTTTCTGTGAGAGTTTCCATTTTTGTGGCTGTATTAGCTTGTTGTTAAATTAAGGAAACATATAAATTAAGGGCTTAGTCCACCCCAAAATAGGTTTGGTTTCCTTTGAATTCCATTTTATATTGTATCAAGCCCGGTCTCATGAAAGTTCATATAAATAGTATGTCAAATAAAAACAATACTTGTGGTATTGATACCCAGAAATGGACTTTGGCATGTATGTGCTACGTGTTTGGCGTGCATTTAATATGCAGTTTTTGCATGCATATGGGACCCATGCCTACCCATGCATATGATAACCATAGCATAGCATATACACGCTAAATAAGTCCAAATAACTCTATTTATGTTCCAGAGAAAAAAGTAAGTCATACATGCTTGGAACAACATGAGGGAGAGTAATTGATGAGATTTTTCATTTTCATTTTGGTGTACTACAGTATGTCTTTGAGTATATATATATATATATATATATATATATTTGGTGCCTAAATTAAGCATTCACTTTATAGGAGCTAGTCTATTGTGAACCAAATGTTCTATTTATTCAAAGGATTTTGACGACAAAATTTTTAAATACTAGATCTTTTGTTTCTTGATGCTCCAAACAAAGAACAAGTAAATAAATGTGGACAATACACAAATCTATTTATCCACAGAGCACTGTCAGACAGTATTGTTATACTTGACTTAACAATTTTGAATCAGAAACACCATCAAAAATGTGTTTGTCTTGAAGTTAATACAACAACATATGGTGGGCAGCATGCTATTTCTGACACTGTCAAACATGTAAAACAAGCCTTTTGGTTCAATCGCTGTGAATACTTCTAATACCAGCCAAAATGGAAACTTCAAAGCTCAGCATTTTATGGCAGTTGGTGAAATCAGTTGCAATATGTGAAGATTTTTACAAATGGATTCGACTGCTTTTGAGTTCAAACCAATATACAAAACAATGGCTTTCAGTTGTCAGTGTTTTAAAGGAATTAAAAGTGGTGCAATCTGTTTGGCTTAAATGTTCATAGCACAGTTAGCTAAACACGTATAGATGACCCAGTCGCTGTTTTGTGTTTCACATGAAATGCAAGATTGTTCTCATCAAAAACGGTCCTTGTTTGTACTCTGGTCCTGACTCAGAGGACAATATCTGATGCTGTATGGTTTTACTGACAGTCAGGTATGCCATACTCTGAGAGACTGGAACAATTTGCTGTTAAAATAAAAAAAGATGAGAAAAAGGGAGAGCGAATGCAATCTACTGTAAATACAAGGAAAAGAATTCTGCATGATTGCATACCTGTATGAATGTGAGAGCTGAACATCATTTTCCTTGCAGCTTCAAGACAGGCTTTTCAAGAAGTGATTGTTAAAATACAGAGAAAGCTAGTGGAAGTCTTGCATATCTCATCTCTATAAGTCAAACCACAGACTGATTGCATGCATTGCATGGAGCTGAGAATACAAAGGGTTTCTTTGTTTTCCTCTGTGATCTTTCCACTCCGTGGCTCAGCGGAAACTCCTCACACACACTCCTGTACTCTTCATTTCCAGATGAATGATTCTGCACTGAGCCACTGGAAATCTGTCTTTAGTCAACCTGTAAATGTCTGATGCAACGAGCAACGGGATGATTTGCAAAGGTGACGTGGTGTTGTTGGTATGCAGCATCAAGCTGCCAGTATTACTAAACTAGGCTCAGTAGAACATGTATTTTAATTATATGAGGGGTCTCAAACTCAAATTAAAATGAAAAGGTTTACACACACACACACTGACTGCACTGTGGATTCATCTAACTCATTCTGCAAGTGTCTATTATTTTTCAGGTCTCTCCTCAGAGGTCCCACTGAGGAAAAGAGGTCAAAGATTTGGGATTTTGGACTAGAACACAACTCCAAAGAGAATATGAGAGGAATATGTCAAATATTATGTCATATCAGAGGACTTTTTTTTTCTTGCTACAGGTGAAAAAGCACACAGTACAAAGCAAAAACAAAAACCAAAACAAAACAAACAAACAAACAAAAAAAAATTATATATATATATATATATATATATATATATCACACATAAAATATCAAAACACAAATGAAGTCACATTCTCTTACAACGGCTTAAAACTGTGTCCTAACCAGATTACAACAACAATCAACAATTACACCCAACCCCATATATGATTAATTTACTTTGAAAAGCAGTAAGCTGGTCCAATGAGATCTCGGTGTAGAAGGCACTAACTCAGTTTGTTAGCATAAAAACACTGATTACCAAGGATACACATTTATCACTTAGTGCTTTATCATGTCATGTTTCATTAGGACATTTGCACAATGACACAATGCTCTTCTATTTATTGCATTTGATTTTAAAGGTGATGTCATTTCTACGCTATTTGTGGAATTAAAAAACGCCTGTGGTGGTGTCAGACCAAGAGCAATGTTTTAAAAGGGGAAAAAAATCAACCTACAAATGGCCTACTTAACAGAGGTCTCTGCACGTGAACATATAGGATAAGAAAAAATATTCAACATTGAAAAAAAAGCCCTTAAACATGTAAATTCAGCTAGGATCCGTCATCTAGTGCATTTTCCGAGCCAAAGTCTCTAGGACCTCAGCGAAGTGCACTCTGAATAAGCAGAGCAATTGGTATGCGACCCAGGCTGCTTTTAACTGTTTCTTTGATCTGAAAATTTGGCTCTGGCTTATTTTAAAAACCTTCCCACTTTCCCTGTTTGCAAACCACCACTATTTTTTCCCTCATCAAAGCCCGACCGCTCTCTCCTCCGCCGACCGAGATTTTACTCAAGCAGATGATTGCTAAATGCTAATGCTAAAGCACGAGGGGGAAATCTGACACAAATTGAAAGCATATTGAAGGCCAGAAGAGCCATAATGCGATCAAAGGCATGCTGAGTGGATCTCCAGGCTTCCCCCTGTGCTTTTCAGCTGACACTGTGTCTGCCTGAGCAGAAAATGATGCTTCTGTTTTTGTCAGTCATAAGAAAATACTCCTCCTCCTAACTGTGAACCCTGGAGTCTCAAAGCTCTAATGCTGATGACAGAAACCCATAAATTGGCATGAGATGGTGTTAAGAGTTGAAATAAATACCTGCTTAGAGGCTTTAAAAGAAATCTTGAATTGAAATTCTATGCACAAAGTAAAGCTTTGCAGTAGTGTTGTGTATAAAAACTGTGATAAATTGCTTTCCTGTTTGCATCCTGTTGTTTAAAGAAAAATGCAAGGCCAAAATGAGTTAAACATCTTGCCAAGTGACTCATCCAAGTGGGCTTGGGATCCTTTTATTTAGCAGTTTTGTCTTTGATGGTCTATACAGCCATAAAATGGAAATTCTTGGATTTAATTCAAACCATCTTTGTGGGTTTTTGATGGAGATACGTGACTGCCTGCTGTATACGTTCTTCTGATATACAACTTTAGCGATGTAGATGCTGTCTGTAACTATGTTTGATTACCTAGCATTAATTCTCAAATGGTGTCTGCAGGTGGTCACTATATACAGTATAAAGTAAACGAAGTATTTATATTACTGTTCAAAAATCAGACAGATTTTTTTTTGGTTTTTTTGTAGTATGTCTCTTACATTTACAAAGCATCCATTTATTTAATCCAAAATGCTATTAAAAAAATTTATTATAACCATTTATAATAACTGTTTTCTATTTTAATACAATTTCAAATTGTATTTATCATTTATTTATTTATATTTATAAGTATATTTATTTAAGTATAATATATTTGTACATTAACATTATACATTACATATATAACTTCTATAAATGTAAATCAAATCGCCCACTGGCCAGGTATTTGCATTGTTAATTTGCACAAATGTGCACTGCAGTGTTACTGTGCTTTAACTTTTGCATTTGATTACAAACATTTGAAAAAAAGGCCAAATTAACATAAATTCAAATTGCAAAACCATAAATGGTGCAGAACTAACATTCGACATAGAATATTAAACAATGGGGAGAGGGTCTGTACACAATGCACCCATGTGCAAGGCCTATGCAATGAAAAGAAAACACTTTCTTACACTTTTACATGTTCAGCAGTTGATTTTGCAGTGAGTAACTGAGCATCACATGACATCATGCTGTTGTTCTTGCACTCTCTCAGTCTCAAACAGGAAACACTTTTTACTGTCAATTAACATCACACCTCCATGCTCTCCCATCACAAGCAGACCACCATGAAGCGTTGGACACTGCAGAGTCTGTATCGAAGAAATGCCCAAAACAGAATGATGTACTGTGATATTTACTCTATGACTGCGAGTTTGATCGATAATTGTGTTTTCTGTAGCACTTCTCATCTGTACAGACAATAACAGCGAGACATTTTTACTGTAAGCCACAGATGAAAGAATGATGCAATAAATGACATACATTGTCTGAAACACTCTGCTTTCTGCAACCAGGTTTCATATGTATTCAAATTAAACCTATGAAAAAAACATGAGTATTAATAAGTACTGTAGGCCTAGCAGCTGACCAATATATCAGACACACAAATCAACTGCCCAATGTCACTCCAATTATGCACATTTTCCTATTTTCTAGGAGGAATTTTTGAAGCAAAATTAATTCAATTGCATCATACAGATTAGATATGCAGCGCCTTCTAAACTAAATAGAGCACATCAGACTTTCAGACTTGATTAAATAGAATAGAATAGAATAGTCAACATTTGAAGTGGATCACAAAAGTTGATAAATGTTGAACAAGAATGCATTTTTGTTTTGGGTTATAGGACAACTTTGATGAAAAGGTTGGATACACTTCAAATGTTCACTAGTAGTCCACTTGACTAGACTAGACTAGAATAGAATAGAATCGTCAATTTATTGTCAATCAAATTTAAGTATTGCAATTATTTACTTGTTATAACCTGGGTTATTATAGCTAAATAAAACTAAAACCATAAAAATAAACATTTTCATAACTTGAAAAATATATACTACCATAATAAAATTACCTACAAATTTATAAATTTACTAAAACTTTATAATTAAATAATTAATTTTTAATTAAATGAAAACAAAAGAGTAATAAAAACTAACACTATCACACTGGGGTGCATTTCCCAAAAGCATGGTTAGCCTACTATGGTCGCAAGTTCCGTCATTACCAGCATAGTTCAAAGATTTGGTGTTTCCCGAAAGCATAGTTCATATGAACATTCGCAATCAACGTCACAAACGTACGTGGTTAGAACTACAGCTTTGGACCTGTGGTTAGAGGCATAGTTTCTTGTTAGTAAGATATAAATATGCTATTGGGCACAAGAAGCAAACTAACATGCATTACTATCTAAATATAAAATGTGTTTTAATTATGTGTTTTTGCACGTCCATTCTAAACGCTGTTTTTGAAAAATTTGCATGTTTATAAATGGAAGGGAAACCCGGAGTATGACGTAAGAGGGAAGCCGTGATGATTCAAAGATCAAATAAAGGGAAATTACAGTGAACAAAAATAGTAAGTCAATATGTGTCATGTTCAATACAGCAGCATCTTGGAGATCTCTAATCAGTTAAATAGCAGAAGTTATTTCTCCACCACATGCGTGACGTCATTAACAACGGCCCTATGTTGTTGAACTAATGTGGTTCAAACGACGGAGATGCGACCGTGTTCGGGAAACACGTGTGTACTGTAGCTAGTTAATTCGTTTCCATGACAATGCATTGTACTATGGTGGTTGATCAGGGAGTTACATTGTTGTTGGGGAAATGCCCCCTTGGTTGTAAATCAATATTAATTTACAAAAACGTTTCACTTTTTATGTTTACTATTTATGTGAAGCAGTTTGAATTATCAAAGTGTACAAAATGTGCTATAAATAAACTTGTCTTATTATTAATGTTATACAAGTACCTAATATTACTCAATGTTATAATATAGTTGCCTAATATTATTTGACCTTTAAAAATAACATTCACAATGAATTACACAGTAGCTAATATGGCAGACATACTTATGAACATTACACCGGTAACCTTGTTCTCTGTCACTATCAGCTTGTGTTTATTAAGCACTAAGCTTTTAGTAAGTAAACAAATGATTCACGTTAATGGGTTGAGAGCAGCAGAATTAAATCTAAGCGAAAGAGGGGAAGGCAAAGCACGAACTCTCAGCCCTGCTTGGGCTGTGTTAATAGGCCTCTTTAAAACACCTGCTGTGAAGGTCTGCAGAGCCAGAATGCTGATCTAGGATCAGGAATCTTTCTCTCTTCACATTAGTCTTAGTCAGCAAGCAGAGAGAAGACGGTGTGCCCCTGGACCAGCGCTGCCTGGTGAACAGGGTCCTTGCATTATTCACAGTACCAGCCGACAGGTTTCGCTGCTCCATTTGCTGCCCTGCTGTCAAGAAGCAGCGAGCATGCAGTCTTACATTATTGACCAATGCAGCTTGCAAAGGGGAAGCAGGCAAAGGGAGGGAGAGAGCAGGAGAGAGTCCACAAAAAGGGTTAGCAGGATAATCAGAGTTTAAAGAGGCCCCGTTTGCACCATTCTACCATGGGAAAAAAACATCACTTGATGAGTAAGCAGAAGGAATAATAGAACAACAAATAAAAGCAGACGAATTACCACGGCCTACACTTTCACCACCACGCTAAGATTATTCGATTTCTGGCATCAGCAAGTTATTACACACTAACAATTTAAGTGGGAATGGATTTTCTTATTGTGTTTGTCCTGTTCAAGTTTTTTTTGATACCCTAAGCTGGTTTATGGGCTCAAACATATTCGACTGACATGGTTTTCTAGGGCAGTACACTCAATCCACCTCGCTCTGCGGCCCACTCTCTGTTCCAGTGCAATCAAAGTGCCCTCATTTTTAACTAAAAATAAAATCACATTATTTACAGTCATAAATGCAATCCATGACCACTTAAGTCAAAATCAACAGTATTGTTTTTTTTTATTCTACCAGATGAAAACACCACCATCTTTCAGTGAAATGTATTTTTCTGCATTAAAATAAATATTTTTTTCTGTTAGATGTGTTAGCATGTGTTATCTTGTCAGTAGCATAAAGATAAAAAAATAAAAAAATAAAATAAATATATATATATAGATATATATATTTATATATATAATTTAATACAATACCAGTCATAAATCATTTAAAATCATTTACATTTCTTAATGTTTTATAAAGAAGTCTCTTATGCTCACCTACTATTTAAATATAATTTGATATGCTGTTTAATCATGAATTTCCACTGACAATCTATTATTGGCCGATTAATACTAATGTTAAAAACAGTTTTTGTTGCTTAATGTTTTTTAATAATTTTGTGGAAATGACAAAAAAAACTTATAACGCTCTTATAACACTCTAAATAAAAAGCAAATATTATATAATAACCTACGCACCAATAAGCTTTGGCCAGGATATAAAAAGAGAAAACTGTTTACAACCGTTTAAAATATTTAAAAATAATACAACTTTTACTGTGTTGTTGTTTCATGCATCAAAGCCACATCAAATAAAGCTTATAGGCTTCTTTAATACCAATATTTCTTTCATTCAATTTTTATTTATTTATAAACAAACAGTATGAAGACTGCATGAGAACACGTTGAAATCAAATCTACATGCATGGCCAGGGTGTTGCTATGGAGTTGTTTGAAATGGTCGCTAGGGTGTTCTGGGTGGTCGCCTAATTCAAGTCAAAAGAACGCAATCCCAAGTCTCTAGATATGGTTCAGATCACTCTTTCATCCTAAGACCGTGGGGATTTTTTTAATAATTTAATAATTCTTTTTTTACCAATTTTATCATCTTCCAGGTGAAAATTGTAAGTCTGACCACTTATAAAGTTATAGCACACCTCTACTCTACTCAACATGCCACATGAATTGAGGTGTTATTCATGTCTGGAGCACAAATGCTGCAGGATGAGTTACACTTCCATTACTTCCATGGGACTAGTGTTTCTTTCCTTTTTATACATATATACAGGGCTCGCAAAATCGCTAACCAGACATCCCGCGGCTATTGTGTCTTCCACTCGGGCTACCAAAATCCATCTCAGCCCTGCCCGTCGGGCTATCATATAGGAAGGAAAAATATATTTCAATGCTTTTGCATTCTTTCACAAATATATTTGGGTAATTATGTCATTTTCGGGCACTGGGGTGCCACTGTCAATTATGCTCAGTATTGAAATTTTGAATTTGCGCTTGTTTTTGTATCGCGCGAACTGTGAATGGACGTTTCATTGGGCGCACACGCCTGGACCAAATTTAACTATGTTGGGTTTATTCATCGGTCTGGTAAGTGTCGCTGGCTACAAACGCAGCTAATAAAGAGTAATGAAGTTGGACTGTCAAGTTATTGTGCTGTGGGATGTATTTCCCAAACATTTATTTATTTGTGGCGAGCTGCCATGATATCAAAACTGACCGATTTTCCAGAAGACTTTGTCGAATAAACATGGGCTCAAAGCCCGAAGGGCTACCAGGGATTTTGAAATTTTGCGAGCCCTGCTATATATATATAAATGAGCAATAATAATTGTGATATGTTTTTTAGCAAGCAGCACTAATTTTCAAAGCCTCGCAGATGACATTCATTTGTACTGAATCGGCACAACATATTTGCTTGTTTGCAAAATGAGAAATTCCTTTCAAGGGCAGCTAATAAAAACCGCTCCAGCTCTTAGCCTTGTGAGACGCTGCTGACATTAATTAGATATGTAATTGAGTTCTCTGGCATGTTTAGACAAGCTAATTCTCAGAGCAATTTTGAGCCTTTATTCCTTTATTTCAGTTGTTAACGTTCCACAATCCTGAATTCTTTAAAGTCATCACGCAATTGTTTTTTTACAGGTCACTCCTGATGCATACAGATCAGCTCCTCAACCAGACCAGCATAAGATATAGATGCTGAGGAAACTATATGAACCATATCACAAATACAATCATTTATCCAAAACCAGCTAAAGAATACAAAAGAGAGTGTTTAAGACACCCTTAAAAATAAGGTTTCCAAAAGTAATGCCAACTACTTGGGTTCCTGAAACGTTTCAGTGAACCCTTTTCAATTACAAAGACGCTTTTGTGCAATGAACAGTTTCCATGGATGTTAAAGGGTCTTATTGGATGCCAATAAACAACCTTTATTATGTGTGCATGCATTTTTTCCAGGGTTGACAGAGAAAGAAACCAGCATGTTTGACTACCTAACTGTAAAGATTATGGGTCTATCTTTTTATTTCAAGTCTTTTGCACTTGTATTTTCAAGTTTTCAACCTTAATTTATGCACATAGTACTGAATTTGATGTTATGCATATAGTTTAATATTTATTTTGCCTATAGCTGTCTTGCTACAGATTTACACTCCCCTGCAGCATTATGGGAAAACATTACTGGATATCATCATAAATGAATGTGTTACATAAAGCTGTGTTTACCAGGGCTCTACTAAATTGGAAGTTGCTTTTATGACAGACAAAATGTTTTGCTGTTATCACCATGATTCCGAAACACATTACTAGAGAAATAAACACTCTTTCCATATATTATTCATAATTTAATTAAGACCTTAAGGCTTTATTTTAGCTGTGAGGAAACCAGGCACTAAATAAAGACAAAATTAATATAGCAGATATGCAAAAATATGTTTGAGCATACAGCTGTAGTATAGTACAGCCAAAAATGAAAACTGTCTTTATTTACAAATCTTTATGTTGTTGCAAATCTGTTTGCGTTTCTGTCTAATACATTGAATACAAAATAAGATGAACAGGGGACTAAAAAAAGCACAATGACTTGCGCACAATATTACAGTATAGCTTTGTGTTGGGAGAGATTGTCATTTAAATCATTTATATCAATAAAACGTTTCTCCATCATATCTCTCGTTCCTGAAAATATGCACATATAAACTTATGCGAACCAATGACATTTGGCACATTTTGGCATATTTGAATATATGCAAATAAGCAATGCTGGAAAAGATGATCGATAAAACGACTTCTATTTATATATTTTTTCCGCTCACACAAAAGCTATTGCATGGTTTGAGAAAACCTATATTATCACACACTGAGTCATGAGTTAAAATAAGAAATAAAGTTACACAGGTATATACTGGAACAAGTGCTGGAACATTTTTTGCCCAAAAATGCAACTGTATTCTGTAAATAAAAATGTAGAAAATATATATTTAAAAATAAAAATCACCCATTTACTTCCTTGCAGATAACAATAGAAGTCACATTTAAAAAAACAAAAAGCATCACTGCGCAGTTCATTTTTAACAAACTGCACTTTGATGGACTTCAAAATGCTAATGCTCCTTTAACAAATGCATTCTTTCTGAATATCAGAGAACAACTGAGGGAATCCGGGAAAGATTGTGCTGTCGGCAAGCCATCTGCATGAGCCTGTGCCTGCTTATGTGTAAAATGAACAGAGGGAAGAGCTGGGAGGAGAACAACGTTCTCATCGCTTGTGAATAGATGCTCTTGACATTGCATTAAACAGACATAATTGCCAGTTAACCCCTTGCAGGTAGCCTGGGGCAGGGCACTGCCTCCACAATTGCAGTTCCAAAGAGCGCAGAGTTCAGGGGCGTAGCCCAGGGGCCACCCAGGTAAGGGCCAAATGTCTATTTATTTCTGTTTAGGCTTTTTTCCCATCATTATTTTTCCACTTGACAGTCCCCTTTTATTTACTCAACTCGCACTCTGTTTCTAACTTTTCAGAAAAAAAGATGTATATATATATATAAACGACTAAACTAGTTTATAACTGGATTCAAGCTGAAGAATTTGTTCACTATGAATTGAAAATTCTGTCATCATTAACTCTCATGTCAACTTGAATCCATTTGAGAGTGCGAATATCCACCCACAAGATTTAAATTGGTGATTTAAGTCAGTATTCTTTTGTCTAGAACAGTATAATTCAACTAAAGAAAGATTTATACCACTTGCAAATGTCATTTTTGTACAAAAAGAATTAAAACAGGTGCTTTTACACAAGCAGAAACTCTCTTGCCCATTGAGCTTGATTGTAACACTGCTGTAAAAATATTATGTTAATGCCAACACTGTTTCTAACCATTTCAGAACATCACATCTCCTAGATTTCCATTGCAAGTGAATTTAACAAACTAAAGGACAAAATGATCTTTGGTAATGCTACTGATAGAACTTATTTTGAACCAGAGCATTCTTTTAAAGTTAATATAGAACAATTATTAATATGTGTATGCAAAACACTGATTTGCATAATTGTCTCTACATAAATTATCTCTTCAAGGCAATATTGCGCCTGGAATCCTTTCAGCACTCCAGATGCAAAAATGGGGCAGTAGATCATGCCAAAAACAGAGAGAGACACAGATTTAAATATCAAAATTGTCCCTATTTATTTGCTCCAGATGAATTTCACCAGTATTTCGAAGTACAATCATAATCTTTCATTAATTTGCAATCGTTTAATTTTATAATTATTCATTATAGTCCCCGCACTCTGACCACCAGTCATGATCCTAATGATAAAAACAACTCCAACCTACATTTTCTCCTCATTAAATTTCCTTTTTCACTTTAGAAACATGTCATATTGTGAAACTAAAATGGGTTGCGAACACATTTCACATTGACTTTAAAAAGTCACAGTGACCGGGACAATCTGAAAGAGAGCGAGTACCGCTAACCTCTGAATGTTAAAATATAGTCCACTTAATCTGGGTCGAGGTGGTAATAGTATGTCACACATTTGTGTCTACCGCAGCCACAATTAATGAGATGAGCTGGTCAAATATATCCCACGCTCTATTAGCTCGACTACAAGGCCCCGTCAACAGAGCCTCATTACTGCACTAAACACAAGTGCCAGCGGCAGACTGAAGAACACTAAAAAAGTAGAAACCATTTGCACCCAATTCTATAATTCTGGGGAACGAGCAGAGCCTAGACATTAAGCACTTGCTAATATGTAGTGCCTCTTTGGATTGCTGTCCGTGGTCCTGAAACATGTTCCTCACGTCCTCCATTCCTTTCCTCTTCCCTCCAAGGCAGCTTTAACATTATTTTCAATATCACACAGACTTTAACATCATGGCATTGAAATTCGGCCTGTGCACAGACAGCCCTTAGGAGTCTTCTAATATGTCAGGACACTGAGGTTCAAGGCTTAGATGCCTTAAATGCAAGTTAAATGGGTAGAATATGTCTACAAATGCTTTGTATTGTAAGCAGATTTAGTAAAAAAAGTAGCATATGCCTGAATGCAAGCATGCAAACAAAGACACAAATGCTTATAAACCTTATTACCGGAAGGGGCACTGAAGTTACCTTTAAGTGCCAGTAAAGTATTATTATGTCTTGTTTCCAGCCAAAATATCTAAAAATTCTGAAATCAAGAAGAATTTTCTAGCAAAATATTCTTATTTCAAACAGAAAACAAGATTATTTTGCTTACCCCTTTGGCAGATTATTTTGCTTGTTTCAAGTAAAAACTCACTTAATTTTAGCTTGTTTTTTCTGAAAACAAGACGGTAATTTTTTCTTGTCTAGAAAATCCATCTTGATTTGAGACTTTTTAGATATTTTGGCTGGAAACAAGACAAAAAATCTAGTCTTAGAAAGCATTTTTTGCAGTGTAGTTCACCCCAAAATTAAAGCTGGCATCATTTACATCTTCTAAGGTCATTCCAAAACCTGATTGTATTTCTTCTGTGGAACACAAAAAGAGAAGGTGTGAAGAATGTTCACGCTGCTCTGAAAGTGGATGAAAACGGCCAAAAACGCAACATAAAAGCTAAATAAACACTGTGACTTGCGCGCTATATTTCTAGACTTTTGAAGGTATATAAGAGAAAAACAGGCTAAAATTTAAGCCACTGTTCACTGAAAATCACCACCAGTTAATTTAATTGTGTGGAAAAGGGCAGTTTGGTATTGTGTTATGAATAACACCTTTATATTTAACCAATCTTGTGCATCTAGAAGTGCTTCACAAAGAGTAAATATCAGGCCTAAAGAAATGCAAATGGCACGCTATTTTATTTCCGTCAGATCTCTTGCTATGAAACAGTACAGCCAAATATTTACTACAATAAATACTAAAGTAAATTCCTCTCTGTGCTGGCAGAAGTTCTAAAATTGTATTTTGAAAATCCATAAATATAATGTGCTCTCTACAGATTTATTTCCAGAGGGCTTATCTGATTTTACATTTAATGTGAAGACGATAAGCCCTTCCATCCAAAAGATAAAGTAAATGAATTTCATTGAATGCCCAAATCATTTGTCAAGCAAACGCTCAAAATAGCACAAGATCATTCTTATTGACAAAGTAAAAACCTAGTTAAGATCCATAATCGCTGACAGGCAGTGCCTGAAAACAAAACAAAACAATACAGATGAGTAAAACCCCCAAACTCTCCCTTTGTTTAACTCTTTTTACTATTATTACAAATGCAAGAATTAGACTAAGCCTATAAGCCAATTTACATGAAATCACATTACCCCCTATACTCCTTGCCTTTACATCCATGAGTTATTTTGTGTCATGCAAAGACATAGCTGTGTCTGTAATGCAATAACAGCAGGGAAATATTCTTTCGATAAAGTCCTATTTTTATGTATGCAACAAATTTAATCATGGTTTTTGACTTAATTAAATTAAATCAAATTAAATTAAAAAATGCCCATAAAAAATACCTGTGTTGTTGCTAATAAACCAAAGTTGTGTAACGGAAAATATTATGTTCCATAAATATGTATAATAGGATTTAACATTAAAAACCCATGAAAAACTCGTAGAGTAAAAGCACCTCTTTACACAATAAATAAATAAATAAATAAATAATTGAGGTATCATTCATATCTGTAGCACAAAGCAGTACATTACAAGTTAGGCTACTATGACAAAAAAAATAATAGTGAGGGTTATCTTAGCAAGATTCTAAAAATTTTTAGAAGCATCTTGTGCTTTTTCATCAAGAAGATGATTCATCACGGAGATGATTACAGAGAAGACATAATACACAAAAAGCCTGCATAGTGCAATGACAAAGACTTATAGTTTTATAGCAGCGTTCCTTGATTTATGGTGGCATTATTTAATTCAGTCGCATGACAGCAGGAACCTGTTGGACATCTTCATCCATTAGCCTTTCACATTGTATTCACATCTACCTTATCATCGTAAGAAAGCCGAGCTCTGAAAGGAACAGCCTGCAGTTTTCATTACTGTATTGTGGCCAGGCTCAGAGATAAGGTGAGGGAAACAGTTCAATGTGTGACCAACCGTTTTTTATTTCCTGACAGCAACAAACCCCAAGCATATTAGCATACTAGCATTAGAATGTATCAGGCATTACATCTAACTCTTTGGAATTGGAGGCAGAACATTATGTTGCTTTGCACAGCAGCAAAATTCCCAACCTATTTTGGAGGGGGGTTTTTTTCCTCCAGAACTGCATCTGCAAACAACAGGGGAAACTGACGGATCAAATAAACAAAAGACTGCAGCAAATTTAGTATTCTCCCACCGTGAACAGTTTGTGTGCCATGGGTTCATTTTTAGCATAATTAGTATCTCTCTTGCATTTTGCAGCACTGTTGTTTAGAGGAAAATCTGCACATTTGCCATTTTGAGCAACTAATTCATCAGCAATTATCACATATGAGAAAACGAAGCTTGATTTGAACTTACAGGACATTATATAAAGATGTGCATCTATTCTTGGTTTATTCACCAAAAATACACTGCTTCCGCTGATATGCCAAAAATGAATAGCAATTTGAGAACAAAAAAAGATAGAATTTTAGCCAAAATGAAATTTAATTTGTACTTACTTTCATAGAACTGCCCCAAATGTACTAAAGTAAACTAAACTAAACTTTTTTCTTTGGCTGAACAAATAAAATAAAATAAAATGAAATGAAATGAAATGAAATGAAATGAAACGAAACGAAACGAAACGAAACGAAACGAAACGAAACGAAACGAAACAAAATTAAATTAAATTAAATTAAATTAAATTAAATTAAATTAAATTAAAGACAGAAACTGGTAGAATACAAATAATAAAAATATAATGGATAAAAAT
>JAUMHE010000051.1:17347002-17359293 GCA_032359235.1 Enteromius mattozi | reverse complement strand
ACCCCTAGAATTTTTTATGAGTAAAATATCTCTGAAGTATATTCCCATTCATATTCACAATTTTGAGCACTCCAGGGGGCACTGTATATATGTACATATGCAACATTATTATCACATTTTTAAAACTGCGAACTGCTTAAAATGTGTGTCATATGGTACATAAAATTTTCACCATTTAATGTGTGAATATGTATTATTTTATTCGTCATAAAAAATATAAATTGTTAAAACTATGATTTTCTAAAAAGTGAAATTGGGTATAGTATTTAATGTGTCAAAATTGTATTCATTCATTCATTCAATCATAAAAATACGAAGTTACATTAGATTTTTAAACTGAGAAATGGTACACTATTTAATGTGTGAATATTTCATTATTTTTGTTGTTATTACTACTACTACTACTGCTACTACTACTAATACTATTATTTTTATTATTATTATTATTAATCTCACAACATAAAACTAATTGATAATTTTTTTAAGCTATGACCTTCTAAACAAGAAGTGGAATATGGTACAATAAATATTTCAGCATTTAATGTGTGAACATCATCATCATCATCATCATCATCATTAGTAGTAGTAGTAATATTAATTTCATAATTTCCAACACAATGGACAATAGTGCCAATAATAAAGTTTGTTCAAAAGTTAGTGTTCTTGGTGAGACAACAGTATGAGTCCGGGGCATCCTTGAGATGGATGGATGGATGTAGATAAATAGATAGTATTATTTTAAAATAAAAAGTATAAAATTAATTACAGTATGTCTTTTATGATTGAGCTGTAATTTTGTCAGTGTCAAAAATATTATAACCCATATTTTCATGCATTTAGAACTCATAAAATGATATGCCATAGCAAAACTTTTTTTATTCCAAAAAAGGTATAAAATGCCATGTCCCTCGCTGAGATTTCCAGAAATAACGGTGATCTGAGATGCGGAGGAAATTCTCCTGTGAGGTACACTGCTGGACACTGCTACTAGACAAACTTAGTATAGAGTTTGAAAAGTGTTTTGAGGAAATGAATTTTCCACGGGGCAAAAGTGCCCACAGTTGAAGAAACACCCAATTACAACAACTTCTGTTCCATCACAGAACACAAGAGCAACACCCGCTTTATCTGAAAATGTAAACCCACCCGAACTCTCAGCGCTGTGTCGAGAGCTGACAGTAAAGGCCTCAGGACGTTCTGCGGCATTGGAGATAATGGAGATTTGAGAAAACAGAAAGGGGAAGGAATAAGGGCTGCCAAACGCCGACACGCTACAACAAGCGTGGCATGGGTGTGTGGCAGGAGCGGGAACCCACAGAAGGGGAGGGCAAGTGGGACGACTCCAGCTTAGATGGCAGCCTCCGAGGCCGGTTCCAGCTCTGCCACGATTATGCTGTCAGGAACGTGGGTGGTACATCCGTGACTTGTAATGGTGGAGCACAACTCTACAGCTCATGGTCTCCATTTGCAAACAACTCATGTCTCAATTATATGTTGTGCTCATTGTAAACAAATAAAACGATCATTATGAATGTTCTGTCTAATTGCATTAAATGAGCACAGCAGAAAATCTGTTTTTTGAGACGTAGGTAAGTAATATGTTTAATAAGTGCATACAAGGATTAAGGACACAATTCTCATGCAAAACAAATTTTCTTGTCAGATATCAATCCTAATGTTTGTTATAATGACCTCCTCATGCAAAAAGATATCCATTTTTAAAGCAATTCATACTTTTATTCAGCAAAGTAAAGAGATTTACAAAAGATAATAAATGCAGTTCTTTTGAACTTTTTATTCATTGGTGAATCCTGAAAAATCTGTTTCAATAAAAATATTACTGTTTTTTTTAACATTGATAATAATGAGAAATGTTTCTTGAGCAGCAAATCAGAATATTAGAATGATTTCTGAAGGATCATGGAACACTGAAGACTGGAATACAAAAAATTCAGCTTTGCATCACAGGAATAAATTACATTTTCATATATATTTAAATATAAAACAGTAATTTTAACTTGTAATAAAATTCATGATTTTTTACTGTATTTTTAATCAAATAAATGCAACCTTTGTGAGCATAAAATATTTAATAAACATAACAAATCTTACCCCAAACTTTTGAATTACAGTATTTATATACTTAATGTGTGCTGGAAAATCAACCAAAAATGTTTTATATCTTATAGAATCATGTTTTAATCCCTGTTTTCCAATAATCTAGTTCACTTCTGGTGATGAAATTTGCCTGGCAACAGAACAAGACTTTTTTTCTCTCTTTGCCTGGCAGAAAACACACACACTCACACACATGCCAATAATATGTAAGCTTTAGTATAGTGTGTTCAGGATTGACAATCTCTTGTCATAAGTGCTAATTTGTAATGACCGAAATGCATTTTTGCTTTGCTCTTGATGTAAATAGATCTTGCAACCTAATCTAGCGTCTTCACAGTTTAATTAACAAAACCCGTTCTCACCCCGGCTTTGAGAATAATAATAAGCCACAGAATCACACCGCAGTTAGACCCAGTGATTGAAAAAAGCACGGCTGTACCAGAAACATCATTGCCGCTTAAATGCCAGCCGCATCTCAATTTGACCATCCGTGCTTTCCGAACATGTAAGCGAAAGCAAACTAATGAGCGTGCCATCTGAAATCAGGTAGGAAGGAAAATTGAAAAAGTCACGCTAAGCTGATCATCAAAATTTCAGCATGGGACGATATTTTCCTGCACAACCCTGCTATATTGAGAGAGCTTATGGTAATATGGTTTGCTTTGAGAGTGGCATATTGAAAATAAGTCCGGTGGGATCGAAAAGAGAGTGTGGAGAGAGGAATCCGGCCCTGAGCAATTTCACTGTGTTTACACAGCGCCTCACAACAAGACTGCCACATAAACTCAGCCTGATGGAGCCCAGGGCAAACCGCTGGACATACACAGACCAGCCAGACTGGAAGAATTACATTCAAGATAAAGAGAGCAACACATGTTATTGCAGTGAAACACAACTAGCACATACACAATTGCATTTAGGGTATCTGTGTGTAGGAACATAAATGGGAGGTGGAGACAGAACTAAAGGAAAACACATTTTCAACTGAGATCTCCTTATGAGATCAGAGCAATAAGATTAAATGGAGAACTATCCTGAGAAAAAGATTCCGGTAAGATCACGTGTCTCAGAGAGTTTCGGGAAGAAGAAAAAAACAATGTCAAATTGCTCAGATTTGCTAAGATACAAAAGTGTGCAATCAAAAGCAGATATTAGTGTGAACTAACATATTTCTCAACAAACTGTGAAATCAAACTGAATTCATTGTATAGTTCTCGAGCCGTACTGTAAGACAACAACTGTTTCAATTCTCACTTTTGACAAACCATTAACTATGATTTTTGCTTCAATAAACTCCTAAATTGCTGCTTATTAATAGTTAATGGGGTAGTTGTTAAGTTTATGCATGGATTAGGGATGTAGAATATGGTCATGAAGAATAAGTGTTGTGTAACTGATAAACAGCTAGTAATATGCATTCTAATAAGCAATCAATGGATCTTCTTCTGAGCAATTTAAATCTCCTTTTGGAGATGTAAGCACATATGAAAAAAAAATTCCTCCATTTAAACGTTTTAATACCTCAAAAAAAGTAAGATGGAGGACAAATGTAGAATTATTAAAACTTGTTAATATCTACATAAAAAAAAAAGTTAAATGAGATCAAATGTAGAATTATTCATTTTAATTTATGTTAAAATTGAGTTTACTGGAATCTTTACTTAACATAATATTAAATAATACTGTTCAAAAGTTTGTTAACATTAGTTAATGTATTAAATAACATGAACAAACAATTAACAACACATTCATTACTCTATTTATTCATCTTTGTTAACATTAGCTCATAAAAATACAATTATTGATTGATGTTAATGTTAGTTCAAAGTGCATTAACTAATGTTAACAAACACAACTTATAATGCATTAGTAAATGCTAAAATTAGCATTAAGTAAGATTAATAAATGGAGTAAAAGTATTGTTCATTCTTAGTTAATGTTAACTAATGTTACCTAATAAACCTTATTCTTATTAATTTATACAGTTTTTCAGCAACAACTAGAATTTAAGAGGAAACATTTGATACCAAGTTCATACTTGAATGACACATAACTGAGATCTCATGAGCCATGAAAAAGCAGCTGCTGAGCAATAACCTTTACCTCCGGGGACATAAGTTGGTGTAGAGAGATAGAGAAGGAAAAAAATGAGCCCAATCCAACCCCGGTGGCCAAGAGAGAAAGAATGAGTCTGCGAGAGATGTATTTCCTGTTTTAATCTCAAAGGAACACACCGTGCAGGATGAGGGGATGTTCTCGCTCTGGTGGGAGGCGGCGATGGCACACTGACGACTCCTAGGCAACCAATTTGTTTGTTTATTGTCTTGGTGTTTTGTCGCGGTTACAGTTCATTGCAGTCTGCCTCCACTTCAGCACGCTCTTTTAAATGGCATCTATAAAACATGCGGCCTCTTTCGCCCCTCATCGCTCTCTCGTTTTCGTATCCCCCTTTCTTTCTCCATCCCTTTATCCCGTCCCTCTCCTTCCTTCCCTCTGTTTCTTTCAGCAACCGCTTCTTTCTCTCTCTTTGTCTCTCACTCTTCACATCAGTCAAGCATTATGTGGCGGCACAGAAGCTTCCAGGATGCCCACTCACATTTTCCGCGCTCACAAAGCCGCCCCTCTCTGCTAAATCCAATCACACACCGAGCCGCATTCGACAAAGAGCACATCGGCACAGGGAATAATCACTCGCAAAATATCCGCAAGGTTACACTGTTGGATAATAAAGGTGATGCGGGTTTAACGTAATGATATCCAACTAGCTCTGTATGAATAATAAAATTCAGATTCTGGCTAAAATATTTTGAAGGTGAAGTGACTTCTGCACTACTGGAGTCTAAATAATTACTGTTTGCAAACAGGTTTCTAGATCACGCTACCTGATGTCATTGGTTGAAAAAATAAAAGCCCCGCCCCTAGACTCACATTATTGGATACTTTTCAGAAGAATCAATAGTTTGCTTATGTCTCTGCATGTTAAACTAGAATAGGAGAAAATATTTTAACACAGAAAAAAGTATTAAACCACCTTTAATTTCTCAAAATTGGTACAGAAATGAAACAAAGCTAAATAAGTATTATTACAATTAGTCTTTTTCTAGAATTAACATTAATTTGTAAAGTTTTATTCTGGGATTGATTGCATTTTCAGTATTTGTTTTAGATAGGATTAATGATTCAAGACAAGGGTGTCCTTGAAGAAAAATATAAGAAATTAAAGTTTAACAAAATTATTTTGTTTGTTTTTGTTCTTGAATTTGAAACAAGATTATTGACAATTTTTTCTCTTATTTTTGTTTTCCAATTTTTTTGAAAATATTCAAATCAAGCTGCGACCAGCTATAGCAATTCTGTTGTAAGTAATTTTATGTCCATATAAAAAGCACATTATATGTAAGTAAAATGTCTACTTTTAAGGTTTCAAATAAGTTTTTGGAAAACAAAATGTCAAAATTTGTCTGAAATAATGTTACTTTGTCATTCGGTGTAACACAATATTTATGTAAAAACTCAAACAACATGCTTATTCTGACTTGTACATATTAATATATATAAAAGAATAAGGAAGCATATTAAATTGTATTGTGCTTTAAATTAGTAAAAAAAATCTTACTGACAAATGGGTAGAACCTAGGATGGAGGCAAATAAAAAGAAAATATCCCTGACGAGATTGTTTTGCTGAAGGACATTTTAGTGGGTAAATGTAGTAAATCAGGAATTAATGTGTGATATTTATTTTTGGCTCAAAATTGCAATAAATTTGAACATAACAACAATTTAAAGCAGTATTACACTTCTTATTTTCCTTTTTTGTCTTTAATCCACATATATCACTACACACTGTTCAAAAGTTTGGGGACAGTACGATTTTTTTATATTTTTGAAAGAAGTTTCTTATGCTCACCAAGGCAGCATTTTTTATTATTAAAATAGAATAAAAACTATATATTTACTAAAGTATTAATAGCATTTAAAGAGACTGTTTTGTATTTTAATGTATTATATGTTTTATATTAAAGAAAATATACTAAAATGTATTCCCGTAATGGCAAAACTGAATCTTCAGTGTCACATGATCCTTTAGAAATCATTCTAATATATCTTCTTATAATGTTGAAAAAAGTTGCACTGCTTAATATTGTTGTGGAAACCGTGAAGCATTTGTTCAGGGCTCTTTGGTGACTGGAAAGTTCAAAAGAACAGCATTTATTTGAAATAGAACTCTTTTGTGAAACTGCATAAACGTCTTTACTGTCATTTTTGCACAATTTAATGCATCCTCGCATAAACGTATTAACGTACATAACTCCGTGACCACCTACATTAGGAATCTTCTTCTCTACCTCTCTATCTGTGCTGATACTTGACTGTTTGTTGTTATTTTGTAGAGGCTTTGTCATTGTTTTTGCACACACACACACGCACACACACACAGTGAGATAAGCCGCGGCTCCTATGAGCCATCACAGCTTTCTCAATTGGCTACGCAACTGAGCTTTGGACATATTACGTAGAGTGTGACATCCATCTCAATGTGTGCTGTAGCTGCTATATTTGCAGATTCAATGCTCTGTAGTGGCTCTGAATTGGTAATTCAAGCATGCTGTTTTGAGACTGCTTTAGTACTTTTAATTACAAACCCAACGATTAGGATTCGAAGGAGGAAAAATCCCCAACGCTGCTTCATTATCCATACTAGCTCTGTAAGAACGTAAAAACCAGGTGGATGTGCTAAAATGAATGAAAACACATTAAGCGAAGATAGGAATATTGGGAAAATAGGAAGACTGGGGCTAGTTGTCGCTTGAAAAAAAGCTTTGGGCATGTTTTCACACTACATGGGGTAAGTTGTCACAATGGAGTCTGCTATTAAACAGACCAATATAGGCTAAATTTAGAGCGTGAAACATTTATAAGACACTAAACAATTCAGGAAATGTAAACAGCAATGTACAAAACATTGTTCTTTTGACTGAAAACCTCATTGTGACAACTTGCCTGTGTTACACCCGTTTCTTGCTAACAGAGCCCAGACTGGCTGCATGATTTTAATTTGACACAGCAACGGTGTGATTGCACCGAGCAGAGCTCATTTCTGAGGCAGGAAGACAATGGCAAATCCATCTCGTATCGGTTGCAGTTCCTTCTCGCAAGCATGCAAAGCAATATCTCCAAATTACAGCCTCTGGAATTCGACAGGCTAAAGGCCGAGGACACGACTACAGCGTTCTGTTCCTCAGTAAACCAAACAGGCCGGACGGGCCTCTCACACCTCTGCCTCGCCTCCGCAATAAATCACCTGCCATCTCATGCATGTATAGTGATCTTAAACACCTCTCCCTCCGAACCAAATCTGCTCAAGTGATGATCTAAGATTGGTCGTCGTGGCTAGAAATATAAGTCTGACTGTTATGAGAGATACAGAGCAGTGGCTAGATATACATTAATTTATAGATAGATAGATAGATAGATAGACAGATTTAGCTAAAGCATTTATCTAAATACCTAAACATTTAAAATATTGTATTATATAATATACAAAATATATTTTTAGTGTGCATAATTTTTTTCCTGAAACAATATGATTTATACACTATCACAAAAAAAATAGATAGATAATTAGTTAATTAGTAAAATACAGTATAATATAAAATATAATGTAATATAAATTATTATATTATATTATATTATATTATATTATATTATATATATAATATAAATTTATTACTTACTATTACTTAACATATAACTTTTTCCAAAACAGTTTATTTTGTGAATGAGAGTATTTGAACAAATTTGAGGCAATTACTTATTTATTTTAAATAATACCACAAAATATATATTTATATTGTCTTAACTGTTATGTTGCACACAAATATTTTGTGTGTGTGTATCTCTCTCTCTCTCTCTCTCTATATATATATATATATAAAATATTGTATAATACATACTAATTAGTGTATTTATTATATAATGCACACACACACAAAAAGCACACAAATTATATTTTATTATATTAATTATATTATATTACATATTATGTTGTTATTATATTTTACATAAAGCATATTTTGTGATATTATTTTATATAGCTGTGTAATATAACTGTTTTAACTTTAACTTCTTGTAATTTGCAAGTAGAATTTTTCTTTTTTTACCTGCAGAAGAGATTTGAAACTCATTTCTACGCCAGTTGAGAACCACTGACGTAGAAAACACACAGGCTGCTAGACACCACCTGCTTACCGGAAACTTCTTTTCCCGAAATAATTGTGCAATAGCAGAAGTGATTCACGCACCTGCTTCTTACACATATTTAGGGCCTATACTTGCAGACAAAAGCTAAATGTGATAAAGATATGCTTCATGTGTAGTTCACCGATCCATTAGTCTTGTTCTAATGTTCCTGACCTTAAAAGCAAATGTTAAGTCCTGTATAATTGCAACCGCAAACGTCTGTAAAAAAGTATCTTGTCATCCTATTACCTCTAACGATTGCTGCATTGACCTGCCTTCAAGAGGAAGTCTGAGAGCTCCTCCTACGTGCCAGACCGCCATCTATCTATATCTCACAGATCAGAAGGTCACACACTCTCAAACGGATAGTACCTGAGCTTGACCACGGCTACA
Organism: Enteromius mattozi; assembly: GCA_032359235.1. Taxonomy (NCBI): domain Eukaryota; kingdom Metazoa; phylum Chordata; class Actinopteri; order Cypriniformes; family Cyprinidae; genus Enteromius; species Enteromius mattozi. The sequence goes on along the minus strand of JAUMHE010000051.1, from coordinate 17,350,541 downwards.
AATGAGAAACATCTGTTCATATCTAACTGGCTTTCACTAGCTTGTCAGGTGCAGCGCTTGCAAAAGCACTCTTCATTAAAATGGTGTCATTTTCAGTGTAAGATTAGAGGATAAAAACATTGCTCTGTGCAGGAGGAAGGATCTTGTCAAGAGCAATGTTCTGAAATAAATGAAAGCTGCAGAGTTTTGCTGCAACCTCTAGTTAAAGGAATAGTTCACCTGAAAACCTCAGACTCAGAACGACCTGTCTTGATGTTCTAGATATGCATGCATGCAGGATTCAATGAGATCTAAAAATGATAGCTTAAATGTTGATATGTGCATCATCATCTAGCTTCAGGAGATTATAAGAGTCAATGATCAGTCTTTCAATGTGAAAATTGTACATTAAATTCAGTTTCTTTATAGTTATTTGTAAAATAAAAGCAATTTCTGAGTGAACATATATGGAAATAAGCAGCTAAGACCCATATACTGTAATTAGTTATACTGCAGCAGCTTAAAATTATTTTAAATAACTTAAATATCCAACTTAACTAAACTAAAGTTAACTAAACTTTGAATTTTAAGTCAAGCACGAACAGTTGAAACACTATTCCTCATTGTAATGTATATATAACTCATTTTATATGCAAATGTAATATATAAAAAAATGTCAACAACAAAAACATATATGAAACCAATAAGAGAAACTGTAAAAAGTTCATATATTAGCATATATTTCAAGCCATATGCATGTGTAATACAAGTTAAAATATAGTTGATATGACATATAATAAAAAGGATTTTTATAATTACATAAACATAAAATGTTATTTTAATAAACTTGCCTATATTCATAAAATACATATTGTTGACATGGTTGCCTCATATAAAAATCATACAAAGTTTACTATTGGGATTTTATTTATACACTTTCTATATTATATATAAATTATAAACCATGTAATCTACTAAATAAATGATATATAATCTCATATATAATCTACTGAGAGAATGTACAATGTACATATCGCCTTATAGGTATCGTGATATAATGCATTTCCATATGGAGACATTATACACAAGTTCTATTTTTTAAGCTATATTTCATGAGCTATATTTCATTAACACAAAAAAGACCAAATTCTTTCTGTGGTGTTGCAGAAAATTATCTGAAATGCCAATATGTGTGTGAAAGCGAGCGTCTGTTTCAGTAACGCACTGTGATCTGTCATCAGACTGTCAAATGATGCTCCGAGACGTGAGACAGATTGCGATGCTGTGACCTTTGTTTGCGTGACCCAGGGAGCATAACCAATTTAAGTTGCCCAGCAGACACATTGACTTAAACTAACAGAGCAGTGCCACGTTTCAGTGAAACAAACCCAAAGAAATCTGACGGTGCCCTTTGGTCCGTCTGTCAGCAATTCCCACAAATAACACGGCACAATAAAATCATCGCCCAACAGGCCCACAGGCGTTTTCAAAGGCTGCTGACGGCAATCTATAAAGCACAGTAATGGGTCACTTGTCATGGGGCGTGAAAGGGAAGATCCACGGCGGCTCTCCAGTCGCTCTCCCGGGAGCGCAATTAATCAAGGACGAATAGTATCAGCATGCAACAAAAGCCGTAAGGTTATTACAGTCACTGTTCTGCTGGATGAAATGCGATGATAGCGCTAATTGCAAAAAACAGCTGACCGCACATGAGATGCCAAAAGCAAGATGAAGGGCAGATGAAAAGAATGGAGACAAAAGAGGGGGATGTAAAAGGAGGAGAAGTTGTGTTTGAGTTGGTGAAGTCAGGGCCGACCCTGCTGACAAGATAAGCCGGGGTGTTCGCTTTCATTTCGGCTGCTGTGCCTCTTATACTTGTTCAGTTTTGCACATTACAGGCTATAAGTGAATATGCTGTCGCTCTCAATTGCTAATGCATAGGTTGTTCTCGAACCAAAGGCAGCCTGTTTAACTAATTGAACAGACAGCATTGTTAATTTGACGACAAGTTGTTTTGGACCCCATTGACTTTCATTGTATAGTCTGAATAGCTGTGATTAGCAGAAAAAGTAGAACCAATACAGATTTAGAATGACATGAGGGTGAGTAAATGATGACAGAATTTTCATTTTGGAGTGAACTAAAATGAAAAATTAATATGCAGTGAGAATATGGAGCTGACACTTGAGGGGGAAAAACACTTAGAAATATGCAGTGCAGATGTTTATTACCAAAAAGATGACATTTTGATAGCTTGTAAATCAATGAGATTTTTATAACAGTATGGCAGACTATTTACATAAAATGCATTTAAATAAAAGTTGTCACTTTATAAATGTCTTAGTGAGATTACATTTAAAAGCTTAGCTTTGTGATTAAATCTCTGAGCAAAACATATAAAGCATTGCACTTCAATGATGATTAAGAGATGTATGGATAATAAAAAACTCTTCAGTAAATGTTCATCAATTTAGTATATACTCATCTTCAAATATTGATGCAAAATAGTTCTTCTTGCATTTGTCATTTAAAAAAGAACGTACCAAATGGTCTTTTACTAAAGTGTAAATAATTTAAAAATCAGAAGGCAGTAGCCATGTAAGAGATGGCAAGTTTTGATCGTATTGATAATTCAGAGGCCTCAGAAATGAATGTATATCTAATATGAAATAATAAGGTTAAGTTTTAATTTGGAAATGTTGACTATGCAGTTTAACTTTGTATGCATTTCGAGTAATGTTGATGAAAAATAGTGAAAACCATGCCAGTAAATAATACTTATGTATACGGTTTACACAGGTGTTCGTGACAAAACTGAATTTCCCATCATTCTCTGTCAGCAGCATGTGAACGATAAAATCCACACATAAAACATCAGTTATGCTCCTGTTGTGCAACCTTTGCTGTCCACTTTGCAATAGCGCGAAAAAGCTTTCAAAGCCTGTCTTTGTCAGGATATGAAAAGAGCTAAAGTTATATGAAAGTGCCTAACTATCTCTAATTACTTCCAAACAAAATCCCTCCAATGAACCAAATCACTTATGAATCATCACATGCATAAAAATCACTCGTGAATCATCATATCATAACTACGACTTCAAAACACAACATTTCTTAGAAGGCTTTGAATTCTGATGATCTAGAACAAATGTAAATGAGCATTAGACAACCAAGTCAATATTTAATAACCGCAATGCTTAGAAGTAATACAATTCAAGTTGAAAGGGGAAAAAATTGAATTTATTAATTGATTTACTTTCAACTGTTCTGTCAGATGACATTTTTATGCTACGAACCAACTGCTTCACTACACACACAGAATTGTGGGATTCGTTGTCAGAGGATAAATAGATAATGCCTTTAATAACCACTAGATGGTGCAACATATAAATATTTGATGTTAAAGGGGTCATATAACGCCAATTTTTCACAAGCTGATATGATTCTTTAGGGTCTTAATGGAAAGTCTGTAATATAGTTTGTTTTAAAATTTCTCAATGGTAGTGTAAAAAACACCCATTTTACCCTGTCAAAAACAGCTCTTTTCAAAACACTCTGTT
>JAUMHE010000051.1:17323756-17346150 GCA_032359235.1 Enteromius mattozi | reverse complement strand
TGGAGCTAAACTGTGCAGAGCTGTGGCCCTCCAGGAATTGAGTTTGAGACCAGTGCTTTAGAACCAAACGTAACGTTAATCCTCTGCGTCTTCAGTCACTCAGACGTCGGGGATAAATGACTACTGCTATGTTCATTATTACATTCAACGACAAACCACCTCAATCGCTTAGAAGTCATGCTTGTCTCTGCATCTCGGTCTGATGACGGCTCACTCAGGGCGGCTCTGAGGTAAGTCCAGTCTGTGTGAAACGCTGCTGTCAATCAACAATCGTGGGAGGGGCCTCCGACCGTGTGACGCCAATTGAGCTCAATTGAGAAAGGGGATTGAGAGATTGTAAAACAACCACTGATTGGATTTGTATCATTATAGGATGGTTCTGTACAGACACTGATAACATAGGCTACATGTCAGTTCAGACAATTTATACAGGTAGTTGAACCTCCAAATGACCCCTTTTAAAATCAGCACGAAGCAATGTTCAAATTGTGACGTACTTCCGGGTGAAACAGGAGAAAAGGGGGAGGGACTTCATTTTGGCAATTGGGAATTGGAAAAAGCTTTATCTGTTTGGTTTTTAATGGAAGGTGTTAAGGAATGTCCGTTGAAATTGGCTTCCAACATGCATCCGTATATGGATAAGATTTTGGACTCATTCACAGAGCTGCACACTTGTACTGTGGCCTGAAGATGCTGACTGACTGCAATAATACATTGGTAATTATAGATAATGTGACATTGATCTGCAACCCCAACAACAATCAGCAATGATTCAGATCCAAACAAGCTGATTTTCCTTTCAAACCCACCAACGCTGAAGATTTCGCATCAGTCGGCTGAATGTTCCTTATGTGTTCCACCATATTAAGCAATGGCCAACTTTAGTGGGCACCATCATCTTTTTATTAACCACCCAATCCATCAACATCACCATCAGATCCAGATGGATCACTACCCTCTTCATCTTCATCTACATAATACCAGCTCTAGATCATCTTTTTGTAACCAATGTTTTCCATGGTTCAAAATTATGAAATAAATACATAGTAAATCTAGTATTGATACACTTTAAGTCAAGCAAAGGTAGAACAGCAGTCAATTATATTCTAGGTATCCTCTGTGATTATGACTAGTAAAGTGCTTAATATATATTATTATATTTATAAAGGCTACATAGTATATATTGTTTTTAATTTGGGTATTTTGTGTTTCTAAATTTGTAACTACAATTCTGAAATTCAATCAGGTTAAAATATGTATTAGAAAACGAATATAAAACCGACGACTAACACTTTTTATGCTTTAACAGTAGCAAGAGAAAGCATTTTTCTTAAAGTCAATAATCATTTCTGATGTGAACTAATCCAGGGCTTACCTGTCGTTGAGCTGTCAATAAAAGTGAAGGGATAACGCTCTCATTTGCTTTTCATTGTCAGAAGTAAAACCCCAGCAGAGCCAAAGACTGGTAATTTCCCTTTGCGCAAAAACGATCCCAGGAAAAGCATCACCTACAGATTCAAAGAAGAATGCAAATCAAATGAAACCGATTCCTGCAGCAGTTCAGAAAGTCTGAAATGAGTCCTCCAAACTCCCACTCTCCAAAGTTCCTTCAGATGCGGCTGAACTTTGCGCGGAACGGATCTCGATGAGCATGTATGACGAGATCTTTAGTTGCAGTTATTAGAACGAAGGGTTCGAGTCTGCAAAATCCCTTTATCCATCATGGGCTTGTCATGCGCTTCTGGAGTGAGGGCTTTTGGCTGCTGCGGTCCTGTGTTCAGGATGGCTGCTCGCTGTGTTGTGTGGAGAGGATGGTGAGGAGCTCGACTCGCCTCTCAAGTGTTCAGCACTTCAAGCATCCGCTCGGAACCCATGGGAGCTCTCCACGCGCGCTGCGCTGTGGTACAATGGCGCCCCCTGCTGGCTGCTGACCCGCTCTACGTGATTAATCAATGTCATTGCCATTGCTTTACAAAACACCAAACACAAATATAGCTAATAGAAAAACGTAAGCATATTATTTAAAAAAAAGGGAAAAAAGTCAAAGACTAGGCTACTAAATAATGAACAAGAAATAATAAATATATGTAAATGTTTATATTATATATATGTAACTTTTAACTTATGTCATCTTAGAGGAACGAAAAAAAGAAAGCAAAGGCATATTCATTTAAAAAAAAAAGACAAAAAAAATACTGAAAAACATAAATGACAAACAATTAATATTTACAAATTGTACATATTTATTTAACTTATGTGTTATCTTAGAGGTAAGATTTGGTTTATCGTACTGATAATAATAATTATATTATTATTATTATAACAAATATTTTTTTAAAAGCAATAGACAAAAGACTACTGAAAAAAATTAATGAGAAATAATTTATATTTACAAATTTTACATATTTATTTAACTTATGTGTTGTCTTAGAGGTGTGATTTGGTTTATCTTAATTATAATCATAAAAATAATTTTATTATTATTATTATTTTGAGTAGGACTAACTAAATTGTAAATTATTATTATTATTATTCAATAATTTAAAAAAAAAACAAAAGACTACTCAATAATAGGAATGACAAATATTTAATATTTAACATTTTTATTTTTTATTTAACATTTACTTATTTTATCTTAGAGGTACAAATAATAATAAAAATGGAAATATAGTTCAAAAAATTAATAATTTACATATGTCACTTATATTTTGCATAAAATGCAGTGACATTAGGGCATTTCAGAAATTGTTCAGAAGTGGTCATGTGAAAATGATTTGTTTACACTTCATGGTATTGTGTGTGTAATGCAGTGATATTAAGACATTTTAAGTGTGTGGCTTTAACTTGAATCAAATGTAATGGGATTGAGTCATTGAAAACACGTTTGTTAATGAACCCCAGATTGCACAGAACTTCGATCACTAATCATTCCTAATCCACTTTGTTCAATCAATTCTAACACGATTTCCACTGAGAAGCTTTATTGCGTGTTTGATGTTTCATGAATAAATCTACTTCGCGAAGATGCCGCAAACCAAAATGTTTTTGCTCAGAATCTCTTCATCTCTAGGTCTCACTCATAAAATGGTTCCCATATGGTAATTCCAGTACTATTATGACTTCATCAGATTGCTCTGGCTTTCCACTTCCATAAGAAGCAGATGGGAAGAATAATCAATGAGGTCAGTGATTGCTTTGGCTCAGGGATGATGCACAGTACATTAGTGCTCACCTTAATGACCACAGACACTCTACCAGCATCATAAACAAACCCTCCCTTTGATGGGACGTGCGCTGCACAAACCGATCAATGCTTTTTACTGTTGTTCTTGCCTTTTGTAAGGTCCATTTTAAAAAAACTTTTAAAATTCTACATTTTTAAAAACACATAAATCAATCAGAACATTTCCATGACCCAAACACAGGTTAAAATGCAAGTATCCAATGAATAATTCTGACAAAATTACAAAATAATTCTTACAAGATTCATTTTTACCCCAATAAAACAAAGACAAATTATTTATTCTCCATTAAAACAAAAAAAAAAAATTTTGCTTTGACATTATTTTCATGACAATTAAACACATTCTCATTACCATAATGTGTTTGCAATTCCCATTATTATCAGTGGTGATTCTTGTTATTGATATAAAATCCAATGTATTATTATTATTATTATTATTATCAGTATTATTTAAATCTCCTTACATTAACAGCACAATATTACCCTAATGTTAAATATTTCACATAAATAAATTATTATTTTTATTTATTTATTTATTTATTTATTTATTGGTTAATTACATAAAATACCGTAAATAAATACATAGATGGATGGATGGATGGAATGATGAATGAATGAATAATATCATAATGTTAAATATTTCAAATAAATATAATATAAATATAAAAATTGTTACTTAAAACACTTTTTTTGCGTTATGGTAATGAAGAATTAGCAGAACATAAATAAATAAATTACATTTTATATATATTTCTTGTATTGCATTGCAATAATTTATTTATTGTTGTATTGCAATAATGAGAATTGGGGGAGGAATATGAGAGAAGAAATGCTATGTACTGTCATATGTAAAACTAAAACTTTAATGGTCCTAAAATATAGGCTTCATTTTACATATAGTGAAGTATAATCTTGTCAGGATTCTTTTCTTGATTCTCCCAAACAGATGAGCATGTTAGCAATATAAAATGATTATGTGATTTAGAAAACTTCCAATATTTGCAGCCCTTATGCTCAGATGAACAACACTGATGTTTCATGTTGTATGTGCTATATGAAATTAATGAGCAAAACTGATACAAAACTAGTAAACCGAAATGCAGTTTATCCAATATAAGCATCCTCAGCTGTGTTGGTGCAGCACATAGAAGATGAAGAACATGATGGAGCTGAAATGTGAAGTAATCTGTCCTCATTATAACTGATGGATGCTTGTCTATGGGAATTATTATATAACCTTTGCACTGAAGGTGCTTCATCTTCACCGGCCGTGTAATATTCCCAAAGAATTGATGGCAGTGCATCAAAACACAATTGAAGCAGAGCACCACTATATCCAGGTTAGTGCAATGCATGACATGATTGTGAAATAACAGATGTGAATGTGTGTGATATCAACATGTACTGGGTCATTTGCACAGATACTGAATTTAAATGTGTCACAGAACTGTTAGTGAAAGGCACATGAGAACTAGTGACTCGCCGATGATGGAACAATCACACCTGCAATATCTGTGGATAAGGACTGCTCACATTTGTTCTTATTTATTGGGAGCCAGCACTTTCGTATCTCATTAATTCGTTTGCCTAAGGGTGCAACTCAAGCCTCTAAGATTAAATGTATGTTATATGTTTCTTGAGATACCTTTATTGTTTCAAGGCCAAGCAGGCAATCACGCTGCTTTGCTTTCTTAAAGGTTAAGGCACACTGAGTGTAGACTTCAGCTGTGTGTTGAAGGCTGACTGGTGAATTCAGTAGTATTTTGAGTGCTTTTGAACGTAGTGTACTTCAAACTTGATTTTTGCGTTGGTCTGAATGAAAATGTAAATTCATTCTTTGCCACTAGGTGCCGCTTTCGCAGCGTTAAAAGCTCACAAACACTGCTTTAAATGAAATCAACCAAGGTTTGGAAAAATGAATCGTTGAACAAATCATTTGGGAGTCGTTGAACAAAGAAGGTAAATATAAATATATAAGAAAATTAAAATGTTTTTGACCTTGCATGCATTTCAACCTGTTGTTTGGGTCTTCCAAAACCAAATTATGAACCTTTCATAATCCATAATAGGGGCACTCTAAATCATAAATTATGTTTTAAAACATTTTTCAACAATTTCTGGAGTGAGAAACAAGATGTAAAATAACTCAAGAAAAGTATGTTGTTTTAAATATCAAACGTCAGTAACCTTAAAATGGAAAACATTTTGAGTAAGATGTATTAACTATATTAAGCTGTATTTAACTTTTGTAAGCTGTGTCCAATTTTCCAATGTTTCTATATCCAATTTATTTAATTATTTAATTGTATTGTATTTTATTTTATTATATGTTATTATATGCAATCACACAACTACTGGTTTTAAATTGTATTTATACATATCCCAAATGATGGAAACAGGGTTTCAGATATTGCATACCTCATAGAAAATGAATTGAGCTTATATGATATTTAATTTGACCTCCTAAGGTTGTCAATCAACATTTTCTGAAATAGCTCCTTTCATTAATTTCGTGCATAATTCAGCCATTTCTTAGAAAGTGCCTTTTAGACAGGCAGTAAGCACAAAACCCACAGGCTTTTACTTTTTCAAGATTTTACACATCCTCACATTCAGCCAGAAGAGTAGACTGCTGTAGTCTAAGAGGGTACAGCTAAAAAAAGACTTGAACACAACCCCATGTGTCCTTCCTTCGAACTCACAAAGACTCATCTGTGTATACGATGAGCCCAGCTTGTCATGTGCTTTTAAAATAAAAAACCGAAGGGTAATGTAGAGAGAGAATGAGGAAGCAATGGTTTCAGGGGAAAAGCAGCAGTGAATCAATAATTCAGTGAGAGTTCCTGTTATTGCCAACATAATGCAACAGGTTCACAGCACACAAGCACTGAGACATATGTACACATCACTGTGTGCTCGTTTACACTATAATCAATAGATTCTCATAATAAAACATATACCTGCAGCCGGTCAGTATGGTTGATCCAGATTATCACATTTGAATGATTTTCCTGTGGAAAAATAAATAGAAATATTTCAGTTGGTATCATAATTATGGTTTTAACAAAATGGAAAAGAATCATGTATGATTATCAGTACAATAAAACAAAAAGGTTTAGTCTAATCCTGCATTATTGATTTGGTTGCATGAGCAAGTAAATGCAATTACACGTGAGAGCCAGAAGATGTCAGTCTTTAGCTTAGAATGAGAAAGTGACCTAGAACATAGGCCTTCAACCCTGTTCCTGGGGACCCACTGTCCTACAGAGTTTAGCTACAACCCTAATCAAATACACCTGACGCAGCCAATCAAGTTCCTCAAGATTGCGTGAAAATACACAGGCAGGTGTGCTGAAGCAAGTTGGAAATGAACTTTGCAGGACAGTAGGTCCCCAGGAGCAGGGTTGAAGGCCCCTGTCCTAGAACACAGAGATTTGATGTTTTTTTCTTTTTATAATCGAGTTCAAAGTAAAAAAGGTAGTCCAAGTAGTCCAACTTATCCTAAGCCTATTTCATAATAAATAGATCAGCATAAAAACTGATGCTGTGGTTTAAAAATAAATGAATTTTAAAAATGATCAGATATCGAAGAAGCGAGAAACAATCCTTTAGTGAAAATGTTACCCCCAAAAAGTTGTTGATTAATTGGAGGCCTACAATGTTTATTACGTATTATAAACTCTATAGACGGTTTCATCGGGTGCACGCGCCTGGACCTAAGTTAACTTCCGGTCTGTGTTTGTATTTCCCAAACATTTATTTATCTGTGGCGACCTGTCACTAAACGGACCGATTTTCCAAAAGGCTTCGTTGACTAAACATGAGCACGTGATGCAGGTTTAAAAATCAAACCGAGGCATGGGTGTTTTTATATCACTGTATTTCTGAAGGAAGACTGTCTTTAGAAAAGCCATTTTCATTTTATCTTGCATATAAAGCAGCGTTTGTAAGCTCAGAGGTGCTTTGTCTACAGCTGTTACCGGGGAAACCTCTCATTTCTCCTGCTTAAAGCACCTCCTGCTGGCAGAGAATCAGTTTGCATTTTTGATAAATCCTTCTGATTTACGCAGCAAATATATTTTGCTTGTTATCAAAAAAATAAACTACTCTAGAAGGACTTAGCTGCTGTTATTGATTCTATTGGGATGTCTACAGGAAGTTAAGTTAGGGCCACAAAAGTACGCATGCGCAGTAACGTTTGTTTATGTTGTCGTTGAAACCGTCTATATGCATGACCTAGATTAAGACCTAGATATTTTATAAAGCACCAAACTACCAAACACCATAAAAGTAGTGAAATATTGCATAAGCAAGACTCTTAGTCCTTTGGAGTTTTGTGATAAAGTGCTTTGTGTGACTAACAAATGAAAAATGAATTAGCTAGTAAACTATTCCTTCGATATCTACATTCATTTTGCATCATATGCAGCATTTACGTAGCCAGAGCTAATATGATGAATGAACACAGAGATATAAGTGTATGTGATGTGACTGTGAAGAGGTTTGAGCTGCTCTCTGCATAGTCAGCATGCTAGGCAACTAAATGTAAATTACTCTTATGGGCAATCAATGCAATGATAATACTGAGGATAACACTCAAAGATTATTGTTTTCAAGTAGCTGCTTCATGAATGGAGGGAAAGCAACAAATTAATCATACTGAGCAACACCAGGCCCATACTTTTAAATAACATTATTATTATACTAGAAAATATTTATTTATGTATTTATTTATTAGTCTATTATCTATCTAGCTCAATTTAGCCTCTAAAATGAAAGAACACGACTGTGGCAAACCCTGACAGGCTTTCATGATAAAAGTATCAGATATGGTATTTGAAATGTTTACCAGTGTCACATTAAACAGGAGTCATGGATGCTTCATGGTCTCAGAACACGGAGGAGAACAGAGAGAATCCTTTAGAAGAAGCACATCAGGGTTCTGAGAGAATATCAAGCATCCGAAGGCAACTTTGATTTAGCATATTCCTCTTGTCTTTGACTGTGTTACTGAGAAAACAAAGCCATTGGGGTTTGAAATATAGTTATTAGTGCATCATTTCTTTTCAAGGCATCTCATGGGAAACTCTACAGTCCCTGAGACCTTGTCAAAGACACCTTTGATTCTACAAAGATGTTTTAATGACGCACAATCATGTGTTAATGTGTTACATTTACTATCCATATTCAAGGGAGTGTATCATGTATTTTGTCTTAAAGGGATAGTACGCTGTCTGTCTTTCTTTCTATCTATCTCTCTGTCTGTCTGAATGCAGTCCCTTACAAAAGTAAAACTCCCTTTATAATTTTACACAATTTAAAGCCTGTTTAGCCATTTTAGCCTGTTATTGCAATAACAGAAGAGTGTATTGTGTATTCTATCTTAAAGGGATAGTTCACTAAAATAAAATAAAATAAAAACCTTAAATTTAAATTTTATTATAAGTATTATTATTATCCTTAAAAAGACAGAAACATTTTTAAACTTTTAAACTTAAAAAGACAAAGCATTCATTCCAAAACGAATAGATATGACAATATTACTAATTTAAATAATAATAAAACAATTACATTATATACATATATATTACAAGAACAAAAATATTTTATTATAATGCTTTTTATTAAAGTAGTTTTATTTTATCAATGAATAATTTGAATATTAATAAAAACATATAAAAACATATTTGATATATATATATATATATATATATATAAAACAATCATTATTATAAATACATAATTATAAATATTTATAAATACATTATTATTATTATTATTATTATAAAAGTTTTTATTAATATTTAAAATATATATGTATATCGTTTTTAATTAATATTTCTAATAATAATAATAATAATAATAATAATCATCATCATCATCATCATTATTAAATTATCTATAATTTTATAATATTAATAATCATTATTATTATTATTATGATTATTATAAAATATATATAATTTTATAATAATAATACTAATATTACCATCACTATTATTATTAATAATATTATAAAAATTAATTGAAATGACGAAAATCCTTGTAAAATAGTCACCCCCCTGAAAGTCATGGTATAAGTGAGTGATCGCTGTACATTCACTGGCTGGTCGGCTGAGAGTGCTATAGCATGCAGCACTCCCATCTTCCGTGCTATAGGCGGATATAAGCCTCTCGGGTGATGATACACACTCTGCAGGGAGAGGATTTTTTCGATGAGGAAAACATTCTCTGTCAAATCGTCACATGGGGTCGATCGCTTCCTGCATCGCGACTGAACCACTGTACGCGTTTGTGCGTTTTGTTTTTGCCGCTTGGCTCGAGTAGGGTCGCATCGTTAAGATTACCGTTCCTCGCGCGCCGCTGATGTCACATATTTTATTGCGATGATAAGCAAAGTTAAAAATGCCATGTCCTCGCTGGTGGGCGGAATTATCCCGCACGGCCACCACCACCACCATCAGCAGCAGCACGGATCCGCGCAGAACGGCGGCACGGACGGGCTGCCGCCGCGCTTCCCCTACAGCAGACCCGAGTTTCTGGACCTGACACCGGAGCTGCTGCAGTACTCCACCGAGCACGCGTCCAGACCGGTCATCGCGCTCAAGAGAGACGGCAGGCTGCCCTGGCGAACGGGATACGCGGAGTGAGTCTTGCGTTTTTGTCTAAGACGCGCATAATAAATCGATTGTGGGTTAAAAACGATACGGCTGTAGTGACGTCATTGCCCAGGAAGGTTATATGTCACGTCTAACCAAGGGCAATGGCTCATCCTCATCATCCTCATCCTCCTCCTAGCAGCGTTCCAGAGTCAGCTGGAATGTTGGAATGTTTTCCCTGGAATGATGACGTAGCTTACAGTTTGCTGAGCTAATCTTTATATTTAAACATGAAAATGCTGCATATGTCGGATTATATCCTTAGGACAGTGTAGCACATATTGAATGCATCTTTACCACAGTACAGTGCATTTCCACTGCCCGTGCAGATGAGGGAAGAACACAGTGTAAAAAACCTGCAAATGCCTGAATCCCAGGCCTAAAAGTAAATCTTGAATGAGAGTTTCTTTAGTGGTTGTGCGTTACTCTGGTTAAGCTCAGCCTCAGGGCTGTTGTCAGAGCAGAGGGAGACACCTGGGAGCACTGTCCCGGGTTCCAGTGATGCATTGGGGCACTATATGATATTGCTGCGTTATGGTCATGATAAGCGCACTTATTATGGTTGTAATTAAAAAGGAAATCTTAGGTCTTACAATTTTCATAGTTGGGAAAATAAAATAATTAAAGTAATTAAATAATTTGCATGGAAGCAAACTTGTCGAAAATAAGTAATTGGGAATGTTAACTACCATGCTTATGTTATAAATGCTATAATGCATTTACTAAATTATCAAGATTTTCTATTTTCTAATGGATTTTTAATACATTTTATTATTTAGAATTATTGATATATATAATATCTTATATAATGAAACATTTCAATGTTAAGATAAAAAAAAAAAACATTTTAAGACATGAGCAAAAAAGTTACAGTATTGTCACACGTTAATATACTGATAAAAAATGCTGGGTGAAATATGGACAAAGCCAGTAATTGGATTGTTTTGACCCAGCTTTTGGGTTAAATGTTTAACCCAACTTTCTGGGTAGTAACCCAGTTGCTGGGTTTGTCCATATATTCCCTAGCACTGGGTTGTATTTAAACCACCATTTTATAGAGTGTGGATATCATTAATGGGTGATAAAGAACTGTAAACTGCAGTGAATGTGATTTTTTTTATTTATTTATTTTTTATTATTTAAGTCACTGAAAAGTATTAACTCAGAAAAGTCATAGTCAAGAGGTATAGGAACCTTGACTTTCATCAGGCGTGGTCTGTTGAGTGAAGATCAAGGCTGTACTTGCAAACGCTGGCCAAGATTAAAGCCAGGATGATGATGCAGTCTTTGAGTCATACCATCAAATTAATGAACATAATGTTAGGTTGTTTGGAAAAAATGTTAACATTTATATAACATAGACCTTCTCTAAGCTCTAAGTGGAGCTGAAGAAAGAGAGACTGAGAGAGAACAGGCCCTGATACTGAAATAAGCCCCTTCAGCCTCTGGTTATTTAATCTATTATTAACCACAATACAAGAGGAGAACTTTGTTTGAGGCCGTGTGATGACAGCATTTGAAACTTAGTGCATTGTCTCAAGTTTTGAAACAAACAGACTTTGTAGCTGGTCGCTTTAGCATGTGCTCTCACACGCTAACAAACAAAGGTAAAGGTAAATACAAAGGTTTTAGCATTTTGAGCAGCAAGTCCACATGAAACAGTCAAAATCACTTAATGTGATGTATTTCAGAATAAAACTAGAAAAATAGAACTAGAAAAACACATGACTGTTACTAGCTGTTTTCCGTGCGATTCCAATTAATTGAGAACTGAAGCTGCTATTCAAGTTTACCCAACTATGACGACTTCCGCTGCGGAGAAACCCGGAAATGTGAAAATATAAAGGTCCTAGATCAGTGGTTCATGTTGTTTCCACTAAATGCACTGGACTTCTATTACTCACAGCCTTGTTTTCATTCCTGTCAAAACTGAAATATGCTTCTGTTTTGACAAAAGTCTTTTGATAATTTTTTGAATCTGGGGGTTGAGAGTCAGATCAGTAAGTTTAATAAATTAATCATTCAAAATGGTGCTCTTCTTTGGATTCAAAAAAGTCAAAATAAGGTTTCCAGTGAATAACTTTAAATATCTATTTCTCACACATGCTATCGTGATGCTTCAATAAGACTACAGCACAAAAGAATAGGTTATAATACCTTTATAGTGCTTTTGCACCATAGTTGCATTGTAATTGCAACAAAGATCATTTTGCCTTTTCTGTTCCTGAAAAAATTTAATTCTGACAAACTCTTAAAGACTATTTAAGATTATTTGCAGAACTAGACTACTGAGATTGGTCACTCAATTCTTGTTTTTTACTCTTAATCTCTCTCTCTCAAACACACACACACACACATATTATCTATAAGACATTGCTGAGTCATTCTCTGTGGATCAAGGAGATTGGCTTTACATGGTGTTGCCAAGCTGGCAAAGCTACATAGCATGCCACAGCAAGCACCCACGCCACAATACATGAATTCTTGTCAATAAATGTATAACTGCAAGTGAATTATAATGTTTGGTTTTCTGTAGGCATGGGTTGAATGGGTTTCAGTCGCCCAACATCTAGGCAATTATTGAGTTAGACTTGTTTATCCAGATTTGTGTTTTTTATGTTTCAGTTTTGATATCTTAAAAGACAGTGCTTTAATTAGCATGATAACACTGCTCTTTGTTTAATGTGAATGGTAAAACCTAGTCAGTTTTGAAAACAGTTTGACCTGAGCGGTTTAAGTGACACATTTCTGTGCGGTGATTAAAGGAGGGGTCAGTGCAAACAGTATTAAATATCCAAATAATGGGATATACTTTCTTTTCTCTGCCTTTTAGATTTCTTAATCTACTTGACAACTGACTAAGTCAGCAGGCGCAAGTCAAGATACACGGTGCCATAAAAAGGATTTCATTTATTCTCTATTCTTAAACACAGTGGGTGGAGGTGAAGAATTACTCATCAGGTTTTTCGAGTTATATTGAAGCTGTATCCCTGCTCTGAGCTCACAGTCATATAATGCACATTTAGAAATCCTTCTTTTAAAACACGCAGATAGTGATTATTGGGTTTGATTAAGAATACTCTAACAGTCACTTTTATTGCATGAAGAAGGATATTTGTTAAGCAAACATTTCCTGTGTGTCAAAGATTATGCTAACCCAGTGTATGTGACTGATAAAATAGACATTTGAATGTCGTTAAATGAAGACATTTTGTTTATATAGTCTAGCCTAAAAATGCACTTCATTATGGAAACTCTTTTGAGAGTTTCAGATCAATGATGTGAAATACAATATTGTTCTAATTTGGTATTTACACACAATACCTGCTTCGGTTTTTTGAAATACCTTTTAATGAATCACAAAATTATAATATATGCACTAGCAACAAAAATCTACCATAATTTGCAATGTTTCTAAGAAATATTTTTAAAAATGTTTGTATAGCTGTCGGTGGAGAGAAATGCTTTTCCTGTAGTTCTACCATTCCACCAGCAGACATACAACATACTGACTATCAGAAACTTTGCATGTATATGTCAACTTATTCCACTAAACCTACCCTAACAGTCTACTCTGAGAGATAGCAGACATGCAAATTAATGAGAATTAGTTGACATGTAGTTACAAAGTTAGTTGATTGTGGTGGTTTCACAAATCAATTTGCGCTAAATGCATGCTGCACAAACGGTTAACATTATGCTGACATGTTCATAAAAATGAACTTCAGCCCCTTTTAAATATTATAAATAGGGCTCCTTCAGAAGACTCAGCACAAAGAATACTGACTGCTCTTCTCAAGAAAGACAACCATTGTCAGTTAACCAAAGTCACCCGAGACAGGAAATGCTAGTTGTGACTTTATTATCTGGTGAAAAAGCCTTGCTAATAAATGGTTCAGTTTGTGGCTTTACTCCATGTTGCTCTGCTCTGTAGTGCCTTAATTTCTGCTTCCTTTACAGTAGACATATGGTTATGGTTCTCTTGAAAATCATAATTTTCCATTTTAAGTGATACTTTCATTCAAAGAAATTGTACTGTTTTGAAACCTAATGTGGCAGAAGTGAAGTGACTTTAGAAGAAGGAACTTGCTGCAAGGAGACACTTCCTCTTTTGAAAGGGGCTTAAAGTGGCACTTTGTTAGCTGAATCTAAATCTAAAACAATGTAGCTTTATTCAGCTCACATTCATTTGTATTGTGCTTTTCACGATACATAGTGTTTCTATAAAAATTTGGCTTAGTTATTGTGTGGCTATATTGTTTAAAAATCATTAGCATTTTATATTTAGATGATATGTCAACTTGTTTGATACAAATATTGTTGTATACCACAGACGGGCCTTCGTTCTGGTCATGCTTCTGATTATTTTCCATTGTCAGAGCTTAGGCAATCACTCTGGACTTTGGAACTGCTTAGTGTTCTATTTGTAGAAGAAATATTGAAAAATAATCACAAACTGTTTAAGAAAAGACCCCTAACATTTCTAAATACCTCGTCAGGTCTGCTGGGTCATGACTGTAGCCTGAAGCATCTTACTGCTCTCAGCAGATTAGGAAGAGAATGCTTTTTATAATCCAGATTTGGGAAATAATGGCTTTATGTTTCTCTTCATGTTAGACTGTCGTCATACTAGAAGTGATGCATAATAGGTGTTCTCAAATCATAAAAGATATTATTTTAATTGAACACAATTAATTGCACCTACAAATGGGGACAGAAGGGCATATTGTTCAGTCATTTCCAATACATATTTTTGCTTTGGATCTGTTAGACTATTCAAGACAGGCACAGTAAAAAAAACAAAAAAAAAAACTGTAAAACATTTTTTATCACTGATTTATTTATATATTTTAAATAGCTATAGTTATACAAATTTGATAGAATCTGCTAGTACAGAAATATTATAAACTAAACTATATTTGAGTCCCTGTGAGAATGGAATTGTTTAGCTGTTTATTTTTGACGCATGGTTGCAGCAAACAGCGAAGGTCATTGTGTCGCTCACTGCATCATACATTACCTGGTCTCTATGTGAAACCATAATTTTTTTTCATGCTTGCAGCAAAAGAGGCAAACATCACATGTATTTCTCATCATTACAGAACATACAGTCTTTATACTACATTTTATGAGACTATACTGTGCTGTGCTGCACTGATCACGAACCCTCTGACATCTTTTGCTCTTTTACACTCTAGTATAAAATCCATTAATCTCTTACTTTATGTCCTCATATATGGATCAGGTTTGCTAGCCCAGACCAGCTGTGGTCATTCTGGGAAACTCTTTTCCCTCTCTTCTGTGGTAAATGAAATCCTTACATTTTAAAGCTCAATTCGGTAGCATCATTTAGGATTACTCTTTCCAACTCAGTATAATGGAAAATTTAAATAAATGCTGTTCTTTTGAATTTTCTGTTCATCAAAGAGTCCTGAAAAAAGTATAATGGATTAAGCAGCATTTGTTTTCAACACTAATAATAATAAAAAAATTTATACCTGGACTCATGGCATAAATGTACCTGGGTGCACTTTCTAGCGAGACACGAAATATGTACCAATAAGTACATATCACTGCAGTTTCCAAAAGAAATGAGCACTAGAGGCAGTAAAACTTTTTATTCCTTTTCACACAAATTTACAGTTCTGATTAATAAAGCTTAATTTTCGCACAATTACTTGAAGAATATCATGTGACTTCAAAACAATATTAATATGCTGGGAGATTTGAAAACTGACTTTTGGATTTTAGCATCAAACATATCCAGCTTCATATCTATGGGTTTTCATAGACGGTAGGTTTGTTCGGTAGCTCACGGAGTACAGAGATGAGAGGCGAGGAGCTCTGGTTTGAATCCTGTGTAACTACAGTCCAACAAAACAGTTCGAATCTGCATAAAAGGAAGTTGAAATGACATGGTTGCATCAACAAATGCCTTTTTTATAGCAGTTTTGCATTTGTTAACACTATTGGGTAGGTTTAGGGTTGGATTTGGTGTAGAGCATATTTCTAACATGATAGAGCATTAACCTTTAGCGACAGTCCCCGGATATTTAACGTAATTAAAACATAGCAAAACGTACCTACAGTATATCAACGTAATCAAAATGTGCCAGGGTTCACATATTGAACCTGTTTTTTAGAGCCACTCAGCAGACATTTCTCTTTGAAACTGCGGTGAAACGTGCAGTAAGTGCACAAAGGTACATACATAAAGTAGTTACTTTAAATTGTAATAATATTTTACAATATTACTTATTTTTAATAAATGATTAAGTGATTTGATTTCTCTTTCAGGGTGATAAATGCTGGGAAGAGCATGCTGAATGAAGACCAGGCTTCCTGTGAGCTTCTGTATATAAAGAAGATGAGTAATAAGCAGCAGCGCAGCTCCATGTTACTGGAGGACAGTGGGGTAAGTCTTAGACACAACTCCCTGAAAAGACCAGTGCAGGAGGTAGACTGTTGTTTGCATGACAATATTGCTAACGCCAAACTCTATTGAAATCAATGATAATGCGAGTCTTCACTGCACTTCAATTCTTGGTGTCAATATTTATGAATCCACTAAAACATCTATATATATATATATATATATATAAAAGACCCCTAATCTGTTTTTTAATGGAACTGTTGTGGATCAATTGAACTGGGCAAAACTGGTCTCAGGTAAGATTATGAAAGATTTAGCATGCTGACAGAGCACTGAACTCACTGATCCTGGAGATCCCATTGAGCTCAGGCATCTGTTGCTGAAACCTAATCTAAATTTAAAGTAAATCCAGATATACTCGGAAGGCCTGGAATTTTGAAACATCATTACAGAACAAAAAAGTTCTTGAAAAGGCAATGAAAGGTAAAATTGCTTTTAACAAGCATACTGACAATTCAGACTTTTACTCTTTTATCTCACAATTCTGGCATATTTTTTCAGAATTGAGTGATACAAACTTTTTTACTCTTTATAATTTTGAGTTATAATGTCAGAATTGCTCAATTGTGACATAAGGAAAAGTTTATATGTATATCATGCATTTCTGAAATTCACAATTACCTTGTTTTTTATTATTATTCAGCAGAGGAAACGGGCTTTCATTGAATTGCACCAGTCCACCAGTAAACAGTGGAGTTTGTGTTTTGTGCATTAATACGTTATAAAATGTATAGTTCTGGTTCTAGTGGCTGATTGGTCAGTACCCTGCTCATAGCCGTCATGGGAAACTCAGTTATTTAAAACTAAATCAAAATGTAGAACAGCATCTCGTGCTTCATTGCATAATTGCAGATCTCGAATGATACAAATGAAGCTAAAGTTTCCGATACATGCTGACATTCAAAAGGCTTTTGTTTCTCAGCAACATGTTGAAGTGAAACTTCTTTTTTTCCGTGTGAGAGTTTTGGTCATGTGATGTGGTCTAGGCAGTGTTTTCACCAATCCTGGAATTATGACCTTCAAAGTGTGTTTGTATGTGGGCATAAGACTGATCTCTCTGATCCTCATCCGCAGTCTGACCCCATAATAACATGTAATCCAGTGCAAAAGTTGAAAACGTCCTCTTAGATAATATTGCGTGGACAATTGAATACGGAGGATTGTGGCGTCTGAGGATCTGGTTTTGTGAAGGAATCCTCCCTGTTACTCCTTTCTCTTTAAAGGGTCCTATTATGCGTTTTCTCTTCTTTTTATGCCCTTAAATAACTAACTAAAAGCAAACTGGTTCGAAAAATTTGCAAGACAAGAACTAACCGAAACCGAAAAATGTAATTTAAGAAATTTAATATATGATCTATATTGCAGTCAGCAACCAGATATTGACTGGTAATAAATAAATTATTATTTTGTGCACATAATTTACATAAAATGAAGGAATTAATTATATCGAGCACACTGTTATTATTTTTTGGGCACATCATTATTTTTACGTTCTTTTACAGGTAACATTATTTTACAATTTACGAATTAGTAAATTAGGTGCATGTTTTAGTAAATAAAGGGAAGGAATTAGTAAATTGTGTGCATGATGTATTTTTTCCCCCTGTATGTCGTGTGTGGTTCCATAAGGGTGCAACATTTACATATCTCGCTCTAAGCGGTTAGCCAATCAAAACGCACTGGGCCAGCTGACCAATCAGAATACATTTCGTATTTCAGAGGGAGGGGCTTCATTGAAACAGGAAGTAATTATTGTGTTTGAGACAGACTGGGAAAAGAGGTGCTGCAATAATGTAAAACATGAAAAATAATGTAATGAGCTCAACAGTTGAGCATGAACACCAATTCTAATAAACCAAAAAACTTGAGACCACTTTGACTTTTCTCACTTATGTTCAAGTATAAGTTCAAGTATATTAGTAAAATTGCATAGGATAACTTGACAATAAGGCAGTGGTTGATCTGTATTTGGTTTTGTTGACAGTAAATAACAGTAGACAGTAGATTTTGGGTGTTGCTAATGTCTTCTGAGCATGATGCTGTGTGGTTGCCAGGGAGTTTTATTATCATGTTGCGTCTCTATTTAATCTAATTAATGCAAGAGAGAAACAGTTCATTAATGAGATCTCATTTGCAGAATCGCAGGTAGTTTTCCAGCAGTGTTTACTCACACGAGGTTGTTAACCAGGACACTGACCTCTCTCCTCTTTTCCCTTCGCTTCTGCTTGGATCACGTGATGTTGCCCTCCCCCACTTAATACCCCTCTCAACTCCTCTAAATCAATTACATCATCCTATCCTCTGCTGTGCTGCATGTCTGCAAGAGCCTATATACAGACAAACAGGCTGATAAAAGGATAGCAAGGCCACATATTCACTTGACTTGGCCCTCTTGCTCTTTAGAATCAGAAATCCAGCCACAAACGTTTGCTGCTGCCACAGGCCTTCCCAGCTGGCTGTTGATCTGACATGACTGAGCGAGTGTAAGCTCTCTGAGTTAATCTTGTCAACAGGTAATGACAGGAAATTGAGATTTGGAGAGTGTTTCTAGAAAAGCTATGGAATGGGCCCAGATGCCCCCCTGTGGTTTTCAATAGGCTTTACATGTTATTGTGCCATCTTGCATTGCTTTTTGGTACTGATTGTTCTGTTGCCTCCTTTTTGTTTTTTTTTGTCGAACATTTTCTAAATTGTATAACTAATCTAAGTCCCAGACTAATCTGTGTTATTGGCTTATCCAAAATTATTAAAATCATTAAAGTGGAAGCTTTCTTTTGCTTTTTTTATAATACTTTCTCCTATTCCAGCTGTAGGACAGCTATAAGTAAACCACTGGTATCTTGAGCTCCCAAAGAGTGTAAACATTGTGGTTCATTCAAAACATTGCACTGTGAAGCAAGAGGTCAAGGTTCAGCTAGTTAGCATGACCCAATTAGCCCCCTACTGGTATAAATGGTAACTATAACATTACGAAGCAACTTAGAAAAGCATTAAAATAAAACACATATTTTCATAAGTAATCTGACTAAATAAAAATGTGTATATTTATGTTTTTATGTGGATAAATTTCTTTAAATTATATTACAAAATATATATATTGTATATTTTTATGTATTGAATTATATGTATATATATATATATATATCTATATATATATATTTAAAATTGAATAGAATTACTAGGAATAGTGAATTATATGAACAAACAAATAACTAAATTAATTAATTAATTCTAGATAAATTGTTCAATTAATTCAATATTTAATATAACGCACCCAATTGCATAAGTCTGGGATAGGCTCCTAAATAGTCATTTACTTTTTATTTATACTTTTTATTTACATTCATTATATATATATACTTTCATTCAATTTTATATATACTACATTTTTATACAGCTTATGTAAATTGTTACTAACTAATAAAATAAATAATCAATCAATAATCAATCAATCAATAAAGTCTCGTGGGCTCGTCTCAAACTTTTCCAATTGGGTGTATTACATTAAATTATATATACTTGAACACTGACTTAGGGCCCTATCATATGAAATGACATACCTTTCTCTTCCCTTCAGAACACCACAGGCATTCCTATGCACTTCTGGGGAGTGTTTGATGGACACGCCGGCTCTGGAGCTGCTCTTATGGCATCCAAACTTCTCCAACGTATCATCCTTGAACGGCTTTGTGATGTGTGTCATCTTCTTGAAAATCAAAACAACCCTCCGCCTATCTGTCTGGCTAAGAACGGAAGCCCCTTCCAGGCTGAGGCGAAGAAAGGAGCCTGCCTAGATGGAGAGGAGCAGGATGGGCTCCTGGATGAGCCGCGGTTCCACATGGAGAAAGACATCAGTGTGGAGAGCCTGGTGATGGGGATCATAGAGACCGCCTTCAGAGAGATGGTGAGAGCTATCAAAGATAAGCCTGTGGATGTTTTCATGGAGGACTAGGTGTACCAATTCAAGATTAAATAAAGAAATAAACAATTTATTCAAAAAAATACATTTTTGAAGAAAAAAAAGACATTTGAAATAATTCATTTAATTCATGTTTAAATGTTATTAGATAACAAATAATACATTTATAAAAATTTTAAAGTGCAACTTTTGTATTGCATGTAAAAATAAATTATCAACAGATTATTAAAAATACAAATGTAAATTACAAATGGTTTAAAATGACAGATATTTTTAAATTATTTATTAAATTATTTATTATTAAATGTATTGAATAGATGAAGTCATGTTGTTAGATGCAACAAATAATAAATTGGTATATAATTTTAAATGTGCAGCATTTAAAGGGCATAATTTTAAAGCATTTGCCAGCTATTTTTCTTTATCCCTTTGCCCGTTTAGTTAAAAATGCTATAGGACAATTACATTTAGAACCAGCCAGTGAACATTTGAGTGAATTTTAAAATACTCTACTCTAAAGCATGAGTTTATAAAAATGAAATTTAAAGATATTATTGTACATTATTTGTATACTGTTTATTATTTTATTGTGTCATTTAACTAACATTTTTAAGATTAATAAAAAAAAGTTTTTAAATATTTCGATATATTTGTCTATTTGAACAGTTATATATTTATTAGTGCTGTCAAATGATTAATCATGATTAAGTTTTTGTTTACATAATTAATGTGTGTACTGTGTATATTTATTATGTATATATAAAGACACACACAAAGTATATATCTTAAAAATATTTACATGTATACAGTATACATTTATATAGTTATATTCTTATATTTCCTATTATATATAAATATATATAATATATAAACATAACATTTTTCTCTTAAATGTGTTTGTATTTGCATATACATAATATGCAACACACACACACAAAAACTTTTATTTTGGATGCGATTAATCGCAATTAATTGTTTGACAGCACTAAATTAATGCATTATATTTTTTGTTGGCACATATGTTAAGACTGGGCATTTAACATGGAATTCATCTTGAGATTTTGCTCAGTGTTGTGAAGATGTGAGCAAACAGAAAAGAAAACTGAGTCTGTTTCTGTTTTTTTCCACTCTATAGGACGACAAGATAGAGAAGGATAAAGAATCTTACAGCATCTCTGGCGGCTGTTGTGCCTTGATTGCAATTCACTTGTTGGGGAAACTCTATGTAGCAAATGCTGGAGACAGCAGGTAGGAGGAATTAAAAGATACAGCGATTAAATGTGCATGTTACATTAGCTATCTAGGAGGTCTTTATATTTTAGTTAAAAGTTTATAACTTTATAATTTAGTTAAAAAATAAAGCTTAGCATACAAAATATATGAGGTTGAATGTCAACCATAATCTTGCTGTGATACAAATTCTAAACTGTGAACTTGTATATCATGAGAGTTTACTGAATGTGATGCATTTTTGTTACAAATGGACATTGTATTATATTTGCCTCAGTAAACACAGAAATATCTGTTTAATGAAATATGGAAGAAATTGTCGTTGCTTGAAATGAAAAGATGACATAAATATGTCTCTAAGGAGACCATACGTCTACTGCTTTACTGTTATTGCAACAGTACATTCCATGTTCATTTTGCAAAGATGTTGGCCAAATAACAAAATTACTGTGACAGTTACCCATAATGATAATCTTGGGGATTTGAGGAATAAATGATAAAATAACTGCAGGTACTTTATGGAACTGTAGTAGTACATATAACATGCTCTTAGTGCTGTCAAACGATTCATCTTGATTAATCGCATCCAAAATATAAGTTTTTGTTTACAAATGTATATCTGTGCACTGTGTATATTTATTACGTATATGTAAATACACACACATGCAGTATTTATTTTGAAAATAATTATATTCATTTAATTAATATTACATATAAATATATTTAAAAAATATATAAACATAAATAATTTTTCTTAAATATATGCATGCATGTGTTATGATCAGCTGGATGTGCCAGTCCAGATTGGATGGCACTCCAGTCCCCCATGTACTGTGTCTGTGTTTTTCCACTCCATGTATGATCTGTCACCTGTGCACTCTGTCTCCACCCACCTCATGTGTTGTCGTA
>JAUMHE010000051.1:17310457-17323656 GCA_032359235.1 Enteromius mattozi | reverse complement strand
GTTTGTACCTTCCGTGAGTGTGTTTATTAAAGTTACTTGCATATGGATTCCACTGCCTCCGCCTCCGTTCGTGACAGCATGTGTGTGTATTTATATATATGCATAATAAACATACATAGTACATAAACATATGTGACCCAGGAACAAAAAACCATAAGTGTCATAAGTGCGTTTTTTTTAAATTGACGTATACATTATCTGAAAGTTGGATAAATAAGCTTTCCATTTGTTATTATAGGACAATATTTGGCCAAGATACAACCATTTGAATATCTGAAATATGAGGTTGCAAAAAAATCAAAATACTGAGAAATTCTCAGCAGTGTATATTACTAATCAAAAATATGTTTTAATATATTTATAGTAGAAAATGTATAAAATATCTTCATGGAAAATGATCTTTACTTAATATCCTAATGATATTTGGCATAAAAGAAAAATCAATAAATTTGACCCTTAAAATGTATTGCTACAAATATACCCCTGTGACTTAAAACTGGTTTTCTGGTCCAGGGTCACATATATTTTGTAAACAAAAACTCTGGATGCGATTAATCACAGTTAATCATTTGACAGCACTATCCAGTCTTTTATAAATTGCTCCGAAACACAAAAAATTCACAATGCTATTTTCACACAGAGCCATAATTGTCCGTAACAATGAGGTCATCCC
Source organism: Enteromius mattozi (assembly GCA_032359235.1). Taxonomy (NCBI): domain Eukaryota; kingdom Metazoa; phylum Chordata; class Actinopteri; order Cypriniformes; family Cyprinidae; genus Enteromius; species Enteromius mattozi. The sequence goes on along the minus strand of JAUMHE010000051.1, from coordinate 17,322,983 downwards.
AATGTCCAATGAATTCACTCCAGAAAGTGAAAGACAGCGGCTACAGTACCTGGTGAGTCATCTGGTGTTATTGTCCTAATATAATTCCCATTCCATTTCTAGCTTCATTCTAAATCCTGTTCATTCATTTTTAGTGTCTGCTCCATTTCTATTAGATCTTCCATTGCATTGCATTTGTGGTGTTTTTGTCTAGGGCTTCCTCAAACCGGAGCTGCTCGGGAATGAGTTTACACATATTGAATTCCCCAGACGTATCCAACACAACGAACTGGGCAAGAAGATGCTTTTTAGAGACCACACAATGACTGGCTGGTAATTCTAAAGCAGGCTTAATTTTATAAAACAAATCTTTATTTTATTTACATATGTATAAAAGTTTAAGTGTTTGGTTTTATTGCATTCATTATCATTACCTGTTATTATTTCAGGGCATATAAGACAATTGTAGAAGACGATCTCAAGTTCCCGCTGATTTATGGGGAGGGGAAAAAGGTAAGCGAATCATTCTGCTTCCTTTTAACTTCAAAAGGTCCAGGTGCTGTAAATGGATTTTATTTAAAGCTGCATAGCGGCTACATTTGTTACAGACCTAACATATAATCTAATGAAGGTGTCTGAAGCTTTTTTCCGCACAGTTTTCACAGCTATTTATTACAATGCAGGAGTAGTGAGGTGTTGCAAATGGGAATTGCTAAAATGTTCTGCCAGTTGTAAGCCAGAATAATGTCTCGTTTGATAAAGTTTGCATGAATATAAAAGAACCTTTTTGCGCTTATGGCCCATGAATTTCCAGCTGTGAGTGTGTGTGTGTGTTTGTTTGCTCTTAGGCTCGAGTCATGGCTACAATTGGAGTAACTCGTGGTTTAGGGGATCACGACTTGAAAGTGTACAACTCCAACATTCATATCAAACCTTTCCTATCCTGCTGCCCAGAAGTGAGTATATTTTTATATGTCTATATGCAAGGCCGTTTATTTACTCATTCAAATAGTTATCAAGAAATGAACAGTTCAACCAAAATGTTTAATGAAGTGTTATTTAAAGGCTGTTTTTGTGTAAATGAAAAGTATATGGCATATGAAGCATAACAGCATCAAAATAATAAAATCTCACACCCAGGTTAAGGTGTACAACATCTCTGAGCACAAACATGGGTCTGATGATGTCCTGGTCATGGGTAGTGATGGACTATGGGACGTTACAACTGACAGAGATGTTGCCGACGCAGTATCAACTTTCTTGTCTGGTCGTGAGCCCAATGATCCCTTAAGGTAAGTGCGAGATTTTTCTATCATAACTGACCTGATTATGTAACTGACAACACACATTTTCCCCACACATTCACAAAAATTTTCTAAATGCAAATAATAAAATAAAGTTTGGTAGATTTTTTGTGTCTTATGCTTTTATTTGATGAAAAATACAGTAAAAACAGTAATATTGTGAAATGTTATTGCAGATTAAAATAATATTTAATATTTTGTTATAATATTTAAGATTTTTATAAAATAATTTCAAGTTATAGATTTATTTATTTGAAATTGGAATCTTGTGTGACATTATAAATGTCTTTTTTCTGTCACTTTTGATCAATACATCCTTGCTAAATAAAAAATAACATTGAATGTTAGTTTATATAATTATTAGTGCTTGCTAACGATTAATCGCATCCAAAATAAAAAAAATTTGTGTACATAGTGTGTATACAGTATATAATTAGAAAATATTCACTTATAATTTATATATTAATATAACTAATATATCAATTTTACATATTTTTCTTAAATATATATATACATGCATGTATACATTTATTTAAATATACATGATAAATATACACAGTTCACACACATATAGTATGTACACAAAAACTTTTATTTTGGATGCAATTAATTGCCCAGCACTAATTATGCATAGTTAGGATAGCTACATAAATAATTGATAATGGGCTGAATCGGGTGTGTTGTAGCAGTTACACCAGTAGATGTCAGTGTACAGTTTTTCATCACCAAGGCCCTCTATTATTATTTTTCGTTTACTTTAATGTTCAAATGCTGATGTCATTTCATGTTTTTAAAGGTACACTTCAGCAGCACAAGACCTCCTGATGCGCTCTCGTGGAATCCTGAAGGAGCGAGGCTGGCGGCTGCCCAATGAGAGACTTGGCTCCGGTGATGACATCACCGTGTTTGTCATTCCGCTGGCCGGGGCAGAGTTAGAAACATGACCAGGTTGGTCCACCTTCACTGGACAAGCACACCAGGACACGTCCCTGGCTCCATCCCAGAGAAAGGGCTAGGAAATCCAACAAATCCATTTTCAATCCGTCAGAAGGCTCGGATACGAGAGACGCTAAATGCAACTTCCCCTTGTCCTCCTCCTTCTCCTCCGAGTCATACCATGAACATCGTCAAGCCCATGTCAGGTGTGAGGTGACATCATCAAGTGCCATTCCTCTCGCTCTCCATTTCCTTTCTGATTTGTCGAACGCACCTCTGCAAGTCAGTACGGGACGGTAGGGCTCGTAACCCTTGAGTATTCTTTAACATCGGTGGGCCGTTTGAATATCAATCTCAGTGTGGCAAAAGGAATAAGCCAATACTGCTAAAACATCATAGCCCTGATGCCAAGAGAAATAAAAACCGAAGCACTTTATATGTAGCAGAATCCATTTGAGCTGTAATTTAAACTGCTGATTATATTTCCTAACTGTTCTCGGACTTCTCCAAAGAATGTTTCTTTCGACTGAGTTTAAGGTTTTCTATAGCAAGATGCAATCAACAACAAAAAACGATGGGCATTTCCTATAAATGCTTAGTTTTTTGTTCATTTCAGCTGTTTTGGGTTCAAGCAGGCATCCTTTTCAATGGAAGCAATGCAAATCTCTATATTCTGGAACTCGTATAAAATATAGGCTCATTTTCCCTTGACCTATCAAAAAGCCATGTACAACCCAACACATCTAGTACAAGTCATTGATATCACCAGGCTTTTCATTCACAACCGAACTGATTGCTTGAACTGCTGTAGATTTGAACATCGTAGCTGAATGACCTGTTTATTTTGCTGTAGATAAAACCTAATTTGGTCTGAAAACGTGTCAGTAAAGAAAAAAAAAATCTCAAATCCAACAACCGTTTAGATCCAAACCTGAAACTGAGAAACCTGGAATTAGTTTCGTCAGTCATTGGTCTTTTTGTAAACCTTGAATGTACCTGATTTCCTTTACTTGATGTCAGTGTTGTGTCTGTGGAGTATATAGTGAATATATATTGATTTCTGACTTTCGAATGATGATTCATTGTCAAAGGATTACTCTTTGCAAATTATGTGACTGATTCTAAATAAATCTATCCTTTTTATAATGGCTATGTTGTTATTTTTGTGCTACATTAATTTGCTCAAATGTACATGAGACATGAGTGTTACTGGTGTTATTGGTTTATGGAGCACTAATTTTTGTATTTTTTTTGCAATTAATAGATACTTAAAAGGACAATAAAAAGGATTGTGTTATGCTGTTTAATATATTGGCCACACTCTCACAAAAAAAAGAAATACTAAAATGTATGTTTTAGGTACCAATATGCAAGGTTTAGCACTAAATAATTTACAAAATGTACCTTTTGAAGAAAGAGAGTAGCTTTTCATATTGATCAAAAATACAAAAACAATATTAAATCATTGAGACCTACTGAAGGCTAATGAAGCATATTTTACAGTAAAAAAGGTAATGTTGTGAAATATTACTATAAGTTCAAATAACTGTTTTTAATATAAAAGTTATATTTTAAAATAGAAGTTATTCCTGTCATGGAACTGAAGTATTATTAGTAAGTATTTATTAAATAAAAGCATTTTGTAACACTATACAAGTCTTTTCTGTCACCTTTGGTCAATCTAATGTATACTTGCTGAATAAATATATTTCATTAAAACAAAAATCTTACTACACGACCTGTATATTGAAATGACATGCACTGAAAATGCGTAACATCTTCCGTTTGCTTTTATGAAAAATATTAATAAAAACACAACATAATATCTTACTTATCTAGTCCTTGTCTGAATGCATGTCATCTTATATGTAATCAGATTTGTGACAATGTACCACAAAACCAGTCATAAGTAGCACGGGAATATGTGAAGCAATGGCCAAAAATACATTGTATGGCTTAAAATGATCGATTTTTCTATTATGCCAAAAATCATGAAGATATGAAGCAAAGATCATGTTTCATGAAGATATTTTGTGCATTTCATAGCGCAAAAATATCAAAATGTATTTTCTGATTAGTAATACGCATTGCTAAGAATTTTATTTGGACAATTTTAATTTGTTTTAATTCATTTTTTTGCACCCTCAGATTCCAGATTTTCAAATACTTGTATATTCAGATCCCATTTAAAAAAAAAAAAAAACATTGACAATTATGACTGGTTTTGTGGTCCAGGGTGACATATAGAATAGGAACCAGGCTAAGAGCGGTGTGGGCTCTCCACAGCCATCAGAATGATGTCATTATTATCGGTGGCGGAGGGAGGGACCGCAGTGCTCCTCCTCAGCGGCGAACCGCCTCCTCCACCGGTCAACATTCAGCAGCGCAGCGGGCGACAGCGATTCCCATTACTGCGGGCGGGTCTTCTGCGAGTGGAGCCTCGTCTCTTAGCAATAATCGCGTGAAATCTCTCCACTTTGCGCTTAAAACTTGGACACGAGATCGACAGTGAATTTGAAGCCCGCGAGGAAATAAGGTATTTGTGTTTACATTTACGTACGTGACATCTTATTTGACATGTCGGGGTTCAGGAATGTTGGTAGAAAACAAGTTTTCTGAGGCGGTGTGAGGAAAGTAGGTGATGGCCGGGAGACGCGGTAGTTCTTAAACGAGCTCGTTAATGTTTTTAATGGCTCGCGTTATGTGGGAATTATGTCAGATTTGTAGTTTAAACCGACTAGGCAGTGTGACAACAGTGAGAATTTGCATTCACAGCTCTGTAGTGAGTTATAGAGGTATTAAAAACGATACAAAACACATTTGCGAATGATAAAGCTCCGCGCGAGTTTTGGTTGTTCTTCGATATACTGCGAACTAATTAATTGTTTGCCCGCTGCTCGACGTGCCGTTTCTAGTCGTGAGTAAATCAGTTTCCTTCAGTCATACAAGGGCGTTGCAGTCGACAGCGCTTCAGTTGTGTGCAAAACTTTTCGTCTAAACCCAGCCGAGCGACTAACTAACCTGTTGTTCCACCGAGGAGTCTGTCAAGATGACATGTCGGCTTGTCTTATACCACTGACTTCTCACAATGTGCCTTAGGCCAAAGGCTCTGTAGCAACCAAATGCTGGATAGGACTTAAGTAAGGCCTGATCTTTAATCCTTGAGGTGTTGTTGGCCATTTTACGCTCATTCAGATAGCCTTGAGCGACATTCCATGCACAGATTATAGTATTTTATATGATATAAAGCAAACTGCTGTCTGCATCAGAATTTACAGTGCTCCCATGGTTTTGAAAAACCTAGAAATGTCAGGTAAAGTCAAAAGTTAGATTTTCAAGCGTGGGAGATTACATTTAAAATGAATATGGACGTTTCTAGTCAATCATTTTTCCTAGTTGCGCTCTAAAAAGCTTCTCTTCTGATTGGGATCTTTATAAAATGATTTTAATAATTCTTATCCGGTCATCACAACTGGAAAATTCATGGAAAGTCTTTGATCAGATAGAGAAGGTTATAATCTCACTTTCTAATAAGATATTTATAATGGTTAACTTGAGAATTAACTCTTGTTTCAGCATCAGGACGTTTTTGTTCGGAGATGTATGATTTTATATTTTATGTTTCCATAACTTTTAATATTTATATACATTTTTTAAAATTTAATAATTTTGTTTGTATTGCTTTACTATTTATATTATCCAGTTTGCGTACCCAGAAGCTGCTCCATTAACACTAAATAAGAAAATTATGTTTTGGGCTCAATTTAATATGGGTTACTTGGAAAAAATTCAATGGATGTTTTGAAATTTGAATAGCATTTATTTGTATTATTATTAATAAAACCTGGGGTTTACATTACCTGAATAGACTTTTAGGTTTTGTTCCATACCAAAATCACACATTGGTTTTTATTTTCTTTTTTGAAATGTAAGTTGCTAACAAGTCAAGCATGTAAACCCCCATCATTGTGTTATAGTCTTTAATTAACTTGTTAGCAACTTAAAAAATAAATTGTACCTATGGTTTGACTTTTCGTAATTAATGCTGTTGGACAAAAAGTCAAAATCCTAACACCTTAAATTAAAAAAATAAATGACAAATGCTATTAAAAAAACCAAGAACACATGGCTCAAAAATGGCTAATTCTTATCCAGGTTTTATGACTACAAACTAAACTGAAAAATGTAGTTTTAAATACTTTTAGACAGACGTAATGTCTGCCACAAGTAAAATTAAAAGGCTATTATCAAGACTTGTCGGGAGATGACAAGGACTGAGTGCTGCAAATCCAAAGCTTATTACCTGTTGGTTTGCACCTTCTGTTTGTTCATTGTTTTTCTGATTATTTCATGCATTTTATATTAGAAGCGAGACAAAGTTGGTGTCAAGACAATTCATCATTCTGCTGAACTAATGACTGAAGACTAAATGACTGAGATTTATACATGCAATAAAAAACACCAGTTTGATGATGAAACGCTTGTTGTTGTTTTATGCAAAACATCAAAACTTTTTGAAAAAGCCTGCTCATGTAATATTAGAGCCATGGCATAAATATATTATGCCCGTGGTGCATTAACAACATTTGAAGTTTGACCCCAGACTGAGATAAATGAGCTAATATGGATTTTAAGTTTGCTGAAAATGCCTCATTGACTCCTTTTAGACCAGCTCCGCATTACAAACTGCTCCCAGAATCCTCAGCCTGCTTCCTGTTGCATTAAGCTTGTGGCTGCCTTTGTCAACCTGCCATTTGGTGAACTTTGCCACACTTTTAAAATATTTTCCTGGAGCGGAAATGCATTTTCAGGTCCACAACCCCTAAGGCACATACACCATTTTATTTTTAAGTGACCATATGGCGTCTTCAAGTCACAGGACACACTGTCAGAACTTTCTTGGATAAGACGCTAGTTAGTCCAAATTCCACAGCAGCCCTAAACTGGATCAAATATAGTTGAAAAAACATAGCAGTGAATTAGGAGAGAGGTTCTCCTACACACTCTTATGGATACAAGGAAGGTAAACCAGGACAAACGTTATCACCGTTTACCTAAACCAGATCTCTTGAGTTTATTATCTTCAGCATTGATGAGGTGTTTATGAGGCTGTGTCATATATAGGCCATCTGTCCCTCATGCCATAAAAAACATGATTTAATTTGTCATATTTTTGTTTTGGTGGTTTCTGTTGTTAAAGGGTCAGTTCACTCAGTAATTAAAATTCTGTCATTCATTAATCACCCTTAATCACCAAAATATCTTAAAGGTCTTAGGGTTTGGAGTGACATGAGGGTGAGTAATTAATGACAGAATTGTAATTTTTGGGTGAACTTTCCGTTTAAGTTTTAAGTTGCTAATGTAGCTAAGTTGTAATAGATGCTTTCTTGAGGAGATTTGACTAGTTATTTTCACGTCAAGAAGAGTCAAATTGTCATTCTTATGAAATAGTTGTCAGTCAAATGGCAAGTACAGTACTTTTTGTCCATTCACACATTAGTTTTGGACTTTGATCAGTAAGCTCCTACAAACTGTTTTTTGGAGACATTTCAAATGTTGGAGTTTGCATTTGAGCACTTTACTCTGGTTGTGTAACCTTATAACCTTACTTCAGGGCCATGGGGAGTATTTGTCTGTTAACTGCAAAAAAAATTGTCTGTTAACTGAAAAATAGATGTCTTTGGTATTAGTTGAACAGTCCTCTCCTCCTCAACCAGCAACTTGAGTTTTTTTTACTAAAAATGATGAATGAACTTTGGGACTTGTCCAGATTTGTCACAGGAAGCATATTTAAGCATGGATTTGAGTTTCTCACTTATTCTGCAAAGAACTGAGTCTGTAACAATAGTTATAGGTATTTAAAGTTCATTCAGTTTGTTTCTGTAACCTGAATTACCTGTATTTGTGTACTTATCTTTTGTCAATAATTGTAAAAGCATTTTTCAGATGAGTCATTTGAGTGTTTTGCACACATGAATCACTACAGTAGTTAAAGGCCTATTTACAGGAAGATGGAAAACAGCAGGGAATTCCATGCGTTTCAGACTGCAGTACATAAAAGGAAGTCTTCCTGATTAGTTACATATTTTTTATTCTCTTTTGTTCAAAAAAAAGTGCTCCTCGATTATCAGTGCAGCTTAGTTTCTCTTTTAGTATATCAGAAATGGTTTTGAAAAGGGAATTCTCACACACTTTTTTTTAAGCGATGTTGTGTAACATTTATAATAATGAAGCACTCTTGTCAGAAAGAGAAAGGTTAGTTAGAAATGTTAGGATTAGTGTTTGGTTGTCAAAGTTAGCATGTTAACCTCTTGTGATAATTAAATATAATTTAACATGTACAGAATTTTATATAATTGTTTCATTCAGTTTTTTTCTAATCACAATTAATCACATCCAAAATAAATGTTTTTGTTTACATTATGTATGAGTGTGTACTATGTATACTCAAAATATTTGCTGTATGTGTGCGTATTTATATATACATAACAAATTTTCGCAATACACACACATGTATTAAACTTTGTTTATGGTGTGATTAATTGCGATTAATTGTTTGACAGCACTAATATTTTAGACTTGTTGTATTCACAGTTTTTTAGCTGTAAGAAATATCTCTTCTTTGCTACAATTATACTATTATATGAAGTAATATTATCTGGTAATAATAATTATTATCTATATTATATAATTATATAATCAATCATTCTTGAGTATAATTGAACTTAGCTTTTTTTCAATAAAATAAGACTCCGAAAATGTTCTGTATGGTATCACATTAGAGCAACAAACTGGTATGATTTAGTCAGCTTCTTTTCTCCAGTAATTTCCGAAGGCTTCCCAGTGCTCCCTCTCTTTTAGTAGAAACTAAAGCCCTGTGTTTCCTGTGGGTGGATGAAGCTTTTTGTGTGAGAGAGAGACAGAAACCCAGGCCGTACTAAAAATAAAGTTCTTTCTGCTCCTAGGAAGCACAATCTGATGGAGGCCTGTTGATAAGTGGTCGTGTTAACTTACGCCCAGACAGCGGAGAAGAGTGTGAGATTACTAAGGAAGCGTTGAGATGAGCGTTGGGCGGCTTGGAAGGATATGCACAGCTGTGCTTTCCTACTGGCACACATTTATCATGCATGCGGGACAAATCTCCCTCATCGCCCACATAAAGACCCGAGCACGACCTCTCTCTCTTCTTCCCCAGAATTATCACACTACCACTGGCTTCTATAAGCAAGCGATTTAGTGTGGAAATTGATGTCGGCGATCAAATGCATGACAGATTAATGCGATAATACACGCTCCTCAGAGATCTCACTAAGTTGATTATGAGTAAATGCTTTCCTCTTTTGCCAAACTGACAACTTGCATTTAACTGTGCGAATTGATTTGAACTGTGTAGCCAGAGTCCAAAATGAACCCAAATGTGACTAACATTGGGATTGCTGAGTAAATAACATGCATACGTTGTATGCGATTAAAATAAAAGACGATTGTTGAAAAGATGTTGACAGGTTTTGTTGGGTTCAGAAGCCTTTGCGTGTATTTTGATGTGAGCTTTGTAGCCCATGAGGATCGTGTCCACAGGGTGAGTTTGATATCAGGTTCATGTTGAGCAGATGTTCATATCATGTTTACATACGCATGTTTTCCTCATCTGCTTTTGATTCAGCAGCGTTCATGTGCCTTCAGGTCTGTTTTCTGTTATGGTGCAACATATGGCTGAATGATAAAAGAAAACATTGGGTTACAATATAAAAAAAAAGTTATTTTGGTGTTGCATTAGAGGACTGATTAAGAGCTGTTGTAGTTTTGTGATTAATTTATGAAGAATTTCCTGACTGCTCTAAATAATGAAAGTGAATCTATGAAGTTGTTCCTAGGAAAACACCAAAAAACATATGCTAAAAATGATCTAAGTATGACTTCTGAATATGTAAGATAATAATTTGAAGTGACTAACAGATGGAAATGACGTCATCTTCCTTCGTGAGAGTGAGGACTGATTCATGAACGAATCATTTAGGCAAGTTTTGTGAACTGATTCTTGGAAAAGATTCAAATCAAACGAACATATTCGTATTCAGTCAGTATTTTTGGACTGGAACCCAACTTGTTAATATTTTACATTACACCTATTAGTTGCTTATTAGCATGCATATTACTAGAATATTAGCTATTTATTAGGGCTAATTTTGCACATATTAGTACCTTATTCTACATGACCTTATTTTACATCCCTAATCCTACCCATTACCTTAACTTAACAACTAATTTACTAACTATTATAATAATAAGCAGCAAATTAAGAATTTATTGAGGGAAAAGTCATAGTTAATATTTAATAAGTGTTACCTATGTGTTACAAGAGTCTTCTTGTGACATGGAGCCATTTGTTGCTAAAGCGAATCTTATTTTTCTTGCCTAGGTATGGCGGCTATCAGGAAAAAGCTGGTGATCGTGGGAGATGGAGCGTGTGGGAAGACCTGTCTCCTCATAGTGTTCAGCAAAGACCAGTTTCCAGAAGTCTACGTGCCTACTGTGTTCGAGAACTATATCGCAGACATCGAAGTCGACAGCAAACAGGTTGGTATTGATTCTTGGCTGCCTCCAAACCCCCACAGCCTGTTTTGGTACAGTTCTTCTTAACAATATTTCCAGTCCTTAAGGTTTGGGTTGGTTTTGAAAATTTCTGATTGTGAAAGCCAAGCTGAGATCTGTCAGAAAACCAGAACATGTTGTGAGTTTGTTTTCTAGTTTATTTTCCTTTGTCAGTTTTACCGTCTTGTTTATTCTGAAACCACCACTGAATCTGTCAACGTTGTTGTTATTTTAGTCTGATGACAGTATATCCTCTATAGATACATTATCCAGATGTTTATTCACGCAATCGAGCCAGTAAGTGTAAAATATTAGTCATTGTTTTGGGACAGTGTTGTTATTGTGAATTAGGCAATAAATACATTTTAAAACAATTTTCTGTAATTGGGGAAAAAAATATAAGTGTAAAATGAAAAACTAAATAAAAAATTAATTAATTAAATGTAAAAAAAACAATGTAATCAAAATTAATAGTTTGACAGCGCAAAAAAATATACATATATATATATATGTATATATATATATAAATCAAATTAATAAACAGTCTATAAATACTAGAATAAATTGTAAATAATACTTAATATATAAATAATAAAATAAAAATCATTAGCCCATAGTTCTGATGTTTTGCAGTTCTAACCACTCTGAAATCTAAAGGGGACTCAGCAAAACAGGAAATGGCTGTTCTCTCTGGCTTCCTGACTAGCCTCAAGATATCCCGCCCCCCTCGCTGTGACTCGCTAACCCTATATAGCATGATTAAACAGACCACTTCATTCCCTGTGATGGAAGAGGGGTTTTTGAGAAGGTGGGCTGATTCTGTGTCTCCAGCACAGGAAATGTTAAGGAGAAGGATGGCATCTCTTCTAAACTCCTTCGCTCGTATTACGCTTCTTATTTTGTCAAAATATAGAAGCTTCCCAGTAGTGATTGAGCATAAATCTTTCCGTCCTTTGGGAAAAAATACAATTGTCTTCATAATCTTTCTCCAAAATATGGTCTCCAACCAATACAACGTTCATTTTTGGCTGATGCAACGCATGTACATTTTTCTGAAAAACTATGAGCCATCTAAAGCAATATGGGTTTGTTTATTCTGCACCTGAACAGATTACTATGCTGTAATGCCTCAGATCAGTGCACACAGATGGAAAAAAAAGTCTGGTCTCTGAGTGAATTGAGGAAAGGTTGTGTAATGATGTGGTATCAGACTCATGACTCATTGCTGAGCTTCAGTCATACTGGAGAGCAGAAGGGATGGAGTTTGTCTCCCTCTGATCAGCCGTTCAACTAATTCAATTCATTAGGCTTGTTGTGCTTGGATAAACCAACCTTGCTGTGGCCCTGTGACATGCAAAGGATTGATACTAAGTTCATTTTACATTGTTACATTTTCCAGTAAATGTTTTTTAGATTGTCAGAATTAATCTGACATTGAAAGCAGATCAAGGTTTCTATAACAGGAAAAGAAGAAGAAAAAAAAAAAAAAATTATATATATATATATATATATATATATATATACACACACACACACACACGCAGTGGGTACGGAAAGTATTCAGACCCCTTAAATTTTTCACTCTTTGTTATATTGCAGTTTAATTTATTTGTTATATTAAGTTCATTTTTTTCCCTCATTAATGTACACACAGCACCCCATATTGACAGAAAAACACAAAATTGTTGACATTTTTGCAGATTTATTAAAAAAGA
>JAUMHE010000051.1:17297535-17310357 GCA_032359235.1 Enteromius mattozi | reverse complement strand
AGGGTCAGTGTAGGGCAATACCACATACAGTCTGTACAGTATAAAAACCATTACGCCTATGGAGAGTCCCCATAAATGACAAAAATCAGTGTGTGTGTGTGTTATTTATTTTTACATTATTTATAAAGATTTTGACATGGCATTTCCCTCCTCTATACCTGTTAATTTAGTTGGGGGAAAAAGCAAAATTAAAATTAAATGCATTTCATACATACAATAAATTAACAATGACCATGTTTTAAGACTTTTATTTTTGTCTTTTTTTAAGTTTTGCATTTTTGTATATGTATTTATTTATAAAAATAATATTAATATTTGACATTTTATTGATTTATTATTTAAGTTTTATTTTAAAATATTGTTGATATTTGAAATGTCAGTATTTAAAAAAAGATATTTGAAATTGTATTTAAAAATAATTTATTCTTACAGCTTAGTTTTAAGATCAGTTTAATACTTGAAATGTAAATATGCAAAATTGCTTGCTTATTTATTTATTCATTTATTTACTTGTTTCAATATTAATTTTAAATGTATTTAAATATTTTAATTAAATATATTTTTTCAATAGCTAAATAAACCAACATAAAATAGCCAACACGCAGGAAGCCATTTTTGTCATGTGACAGAAAAATGATAAACAGAAAATTATAAATCAGACTCCTGTAGGACCTCATGACTTTTTGTCAGAGTTTTTAAAACATCATAAATTATGAATATTTTTATATACCAAATAATACAAAAAATGTAAATAAATAAATAATGTTAAATAAAAATAGAATAAATTACAATTTACCTAGAAAAAAATCTAATTAAAAGTAATTTAAATGTATTTTATTTTAATTTTTCATTACATTTAAATGTAACTAATTATTTTAAAATAATTTTTAAATGTCAGACATTTTGTTTATTAGCTGTAGCATAACAGTAGTTGTTGGCATAATCAGTATTCTATATTTGTGCATCTGTAGTGTAGAGAGGCTAAAATATATTTACCATTGCTTAGCATCCTGAATATATTTGGTCAGTACAGAACTAAATAGAAAGAGCCTGTGTACATCTACATTGCACATGTACTCGCATGTTTCCAATTAGCCATCTTAAGACTGAACATTTCCTATTAGAAATGTGTAATGCTTGTTTTTTTGCCTCATTTCTTGGGTTGTACACACCCAAGGGGATGCCTACTGTGACAAGGTTTATGGTTTTAGAATACATATTAAGTATACTGCTTTTGTGTAACTTGTTTGATTGAAAATTAGTCATCATTGAAGTCCAGGATGCTGTACTGATCATAAAAGGGTTTGACTAGCTGTCACAACTGAACTTTGACTCATTCGGTCCAATTATGATCCACAGGTGGAGTTGGCATTGTGGGACACAGCAGGACAGGAAGACTACGATCGTCTGAGGCCTCTGTCTTACCCAGACACAGATGTCATCCTCATGTGTTTCTCCATAGACAGCCCCGACAGTTTAGGTAATCCCATTTCCCCCAAACCCACAAATCTTGTTCACGTCTTTTATGTGGCTCATCCTTATTTAGGTCAAGGCCTTTCTTACTGGAAAAAATGATTCACTGAGCCATCACTGTATGCAGGAAGTTCCTGTGTTTTGTCTAAGAGCCGAAGCGCAACTTGGTAACTCTTGTGTCCATGACATCACTGTCCTTTATCTCCACTAGCTTCCCGAACGAACATCCTGGTACTCTTCTCTGTTACAATAAGTGTCAGGAAGCTTGAGCAAATTCGACTCATGCTAACATTGTAAAAAAGTTATCTCACACAGATCTGAGATTATTTGTCAGAATTCAGCCGCATGATTCAGCAGAGTTCATAAGATCAATATTACATAAAAATATCAGTCATATAATTCATCCAGCAGTGAAATGAATGTTGGAGTGGAACCACCATTATTCTTCCGAGACTCCAAACATGAATTACTTCTGAATAATAGGATTGGATTTGTTAGAACAAATCCCTTATTTCACTCGTACTTGATTTGGGTCACATTCACATTACAAAACAATGTTCTATAAGACCATATATAAGTATTACTTAACCTTTTCACGTTTTTATGAACAATATTTTTATTTTACCATATTTTTTCGTCATGCAGTACCTACACTTTTTTAATACATTTTTCTTTCTTATATATCTTTTTTTAATACAGTTTATTTTACAATACTACATATATTAAAAAATGATGCATTCATATAAAATTGTATAAGTATAATTGTTTTCTTTATTTCAAATACATCTGAATCAAAATTAAATATATATACACACATATGTTAATACATATTTTAAAAATGTTATAGATAATATAATGTACACACACATACATGTATATACAATTAAAATATTAATATAATTTTTTTTTTTGTATTTTTACGTTTTTGGATACATTCTCATATTACATTATGATTTTCATTTTATTTCATTAATGTCCATTTTATATCAAGACACTCTTTTATTAAAAAAAAAGTAATCTAAATTTACTAATATTATTAATACTAAAGTATACTAAATACAGTGTATTTTTTTTTTTCTTTATCTGAATGAAATCAGTCTTGAACGTGTGTGTGATCTTTCAGAGAACATCCCAGAAAAGTGGACGCCGGAGGTGAAGCACTTCTGCCCCAACGTTCCCATAATCCTCGTGGGCAATAAGAAGGATCTACGCAACGATGAACACACACGGAGAGAGCTGACTAAGATGAAGCAGGTGTGTTCCCGGGGCCAGACGCACCTCCACTATAGGGAGTCCCATTAAAAAGCTCTTAGCAGCCAGCATTACTGCCACTGTAGAAGCCCTGATCGTTATCATTTGTCAAAATCATCGCACAATCAGTCCAACCTCTAATAACCAATGACTGATGCCCCACATACGATGCATCAGCGATAGTGTTCGGTAATCTGGGTAGACAGCCTGTGTTAAATCGATCCATTTAGTGAGCAAAATTAACATCGTATGTCATAAGTCAGACAGACAGTGCTGTGCAATTCTGACATCCATCATTCAGTAACACCAATTCAGTTTTAAATCTTATTGCATGTAATATTTCAGTTCAAACCAATCTATTTTACAGGAGCCAGTTAAGCCAGAGGAGGGCAGGGATATGGCCAACCGCATTAGCGCCTTCGGCTACCTGGAATGCTCAGCTAAAACTAAGGAGGGTGTGAGAGAAGTATTCGAAATGGCCACCAGGGCGGCGCTGCAAGTTCGCAAGAGGAAGAAGAGAAGCGGGTGCTTGCTGTTGTGAGAGAACTTTCTGGTCTTTTCCAGAATGATCTCCGTAATGACCAGGAAATACCAAACTCCACAAAAAAAAAAAGTTTTTGACCAAACAACATAAATACACTGGACTGTATGTAAGTCACATTTCATGCAAACCAACAGGTGGGAAATGGAGGAATGTGAAAATATGCATTAAATGGAAAGAGGCCGAGCAGAAAGGCAGGTTAGATCAGTAGACGAAACATCTTGATTTAGTTTTCCTTATTGCACAATGTTTTTCAGAATATACACTTTTTTTTTTTTTTTCTTTTTCCTCTCCCTTCAGTTTGTACTGTACGGATGATGTCGGTCGTGACGGTATTGTTTTTTGCACATTTATCGATTGTTATTATAGCTAAGTCTGGTTTTCATATTATTGTAATTGAAATGAATATAACCGAATATAACCACATAATTTGGTAATAAAATCAGTGCCTTCATCACCATTCCCTCCACAATTTGAATGTACTCTGGTAAAGTGCTAGTTTTGAGCTTCTCTGTGACTTGACACACTTTTCTAGTAGTGAGAAACTATGTATTTGAAAAAATCTCCAGTAATATTGAGTGTTTATATCTTCCAGACCCCAAATAAATAGTACTTCGAAGGCTCAGTCAGACCTAAACTGACAATTAGGAATGTGACGTATTTTATTCGTATCATCTTATTTGTCCTCCACTCATGCATAAACGTACATGCATGCACATGGAGCTCTAAACTGGTTGAACTTGCCTCGAATATCTGAGCTGAGCTCATGTTGTCACATAATCTGACTGTATTGTTCTCAAGTTAGCCGGTTGAGTATTCTTAATGCAAACTTTAAATTTTTTTTTAAAGTTGTGATTACTTATTAGGTATCTAGCACTGCAAAATGTCTAATAAATACACAGATGATTGCTAGCAAATGCGTATTACTTAGAAGAGGCCTTGAGTGCCTTTCCTTTTCCCACAGAATTGCGTGCCTTTAGTTAGCGTTTGGTTTTTGAGATGAGCGTTTATGTGCATGCACATGTTTTGTCGCAATCAGTGTTGTAATGTTGCATGCCAGTAAATCATGAGCTGTTCAGGCCATCCGGGGTTTTGAGAATAATGGTAGCTAATTATACAAAGTTGTGCTTCTAGAAAAAGATCTGTAGCTTTTATTCGCTGGTGTAGAATCCATATACTGATGTCACTTCCACTGCTGTCCCCTGCTGGTGCCGTGAGATGCCTGACATGAGGTAAATTAGCGACGCTACATAAATCCACCCCCGTGTTTCCTGTCTGTGTTGACTGTTTGAACGAGTGCTGAATTCATTAGCATGGTGTAGCTCGGTTTCCCTCTTCTGCTAATGTGGAATAAGAGGGTGAAAAGCACAAAAAATTGTCATGGTGTCCTGGGTCATATTTTAACCCAAAAATAAAGAACATAGTTTGCATTAAGAAAATAAAGTGTGAAAGATGTGTGAAAATAAACACACACACACACATAAAGGGGCGTCATAGTTGGGTGAAAAGTGGGACTGAATTACCAGGGCCCCATGTGGGGGGAGGGCCCCTGAGGAGTGAAATGTTATTTTCCTTTAAATATAACTTTAAGATCACAATAAATGTTGTTAATTAATGTAAATGCTAATATTTTGGGTAAATGCATCAGTTGATTGATGTATTAAATGGTGTCGTAGGTAGTTGTGAACCTCGAGCTGCTTGTGCATAGGGCCCAGAATTTGGTGCTATGCCCCTGCACACACACACATATATATATATAATTATACATATATACAGTTCTTTTTTTCCCTTGAGGTAAAATATGACCCAGACATCTCTGTATAAGGTTCTTCCAACCAAAAATATTGAATCTTCCTTGTTTAGGTCCATCAGAAGCACACAGAATGTGAAACTAAGCACCTTTATATTTCTTGAACACCTGGAACACTATGGCAATGATTTCCAAGTTATCAAACTGGGCATTATTAAAACACTGACTGTAATGCACAAGGAATATCCCATTAGACCATGTACAAAGTACATACTACCTGCTAATAAAAGAGGAACACGTTCTTAGCTTTCTTTTTTCTTCAGTGTACTGATTTGTGAAATCCTCGATATAGATGTGAGAGCTGACCATTGTGAAGTCATCTTCTGCATGAGCAAATTACTACAGCGACCAGTCTTGGCATACAGAGCTCCTCTTTGGACTCTCAGATCAATCTGCTGTGTGTTCATATGGTCTCTTCCTTTTTTTCTGGAAGTATTAAATATGATTTATTAATCCAGATTTTTATGAGCGCTCATAGTAACAATGCTTTGTAAACAGGACTAGTAGTAATTGTTTGAATGAAGTGAAACCAACCTGTTAATAAACTATTTTTTCGAAACAAAACAATGTTGCACTTTTTAACTTTTGTGTGAAATTAAATTCAGTAAAATATTCATTTTACAAATGCTGCACCTGCTGAAAAATAGTCATTTAGGTTTTTTTTGCTTAATTTAAGTACAACATACAAAACAAAACCACCATAGCCATAAAGTCATGCATTCCTGAAAATATTCTAAAAATAACACCATAATATAAAAGACCCAATTCTAGAAAGTCTATCCAATAATACAACCCCTAAAAGTTCGATATATATACTAGCATAATTTGCATTGACCATTTTTTTAATGGCTACTGCAGTATTGTTTTTATTAATGCTCTTAAATGATTAATCGCATCCAATATAAATGTTTTTGTTTACATAAAATATGTATGTACTGTGTGTGCATAAATATATATAAACACATGCATGTGTATATTTAGGAAAAATGTTATGTTTATATATTACATATATTTATATATAAGAATATGAATATATGTATAAAGGTGCAAATATTTTCAATATATATACTGTGTGGATTTATTTATTCATTATAAATATACACAGTACACATACATATATAATTTAAACAAAAACCTACTTTGGATGCAATTAACTGTTTGACAGTACTAGTTTTAATATAATTTTAAACAAAAAGGACCCTTTACTTGATAGAAACATTTTTAATTATTAACTTTCAGTAAAGTGCGGCAGTAGAGTGCTAAAAAGCATTTGAAATAAGTAAATCTGTATTGTCAGTGATCGAGAAAAATAAAACAGATTTATGTATTAAATGAAAGAAATTAAGCATTAAAAAATACAGTGTTGACTAGTGAAAGCACTAATTTGACTGTGATCTTTAATCTGCAACAGGTTGCACAAGTGCTACAATCTGTCCAGTATTAACTCAGTAGTGTATAATGCTGAATTACCAACTGAATCATTCATCTGCATTGTTTCACTGGCAGAAATCAACAATAAAATAAGCTTGTCAATACTGCTTTACTGATAAAAATAAATCAAATCTCCATTTGCTCCGGATGTAAGCTCGATGGTTTCATTTGATTATTGTAATTCTGGTCCTTACTGCTCAGATCTCCACTCTGGATGCATATGCTGCTGTAGTGGGCTCTCATCTATATCTAGACACAAACACGCAATGAGTCATATGAGCATATAATACAGTTACACTTCAGGTCTGAAAGTGTTGCATAAGGGTGCGTACCATCAGAGCTAATTTTTAAAGACGCCAGCCGGCTGACCACATCCTCTTCTCCTTCTGCATCCTTGTAGTCAAAACCAGTGTAGCCCTGCTCAAATTCACAGTATCGGATAAACCTACGCAAACAAATACACATTAACGAACTACTCCGTATCAGTATGACATTTTGCAACCATTTCCTGAAATGAAACAGAACTCGTTCCACTTTCAAATCCACAAACAAACAAAATCAAGTATCAATCAAAGTCCAAAATTGGTGTGCGGTGCTTCTAAATATAACTCTAAGAAAAACAGAGAGATTTTTCTCTTGGGCATGTGGCCTGTGTAAAGAGAGGTTATTGTTTTGCATAAGAAATGCTAATATGGTATGTTATAAAACATGTTGGTAGCCAATCGGATGGTTTGTAAGTTCAAAATGGTTTTGTAAGTGGTGGTTTTGTGACGAAAAGGCAAGGCCTGGGTTGGTGGCAGGTTAAGTTTAGATGTATATACATTACCTCTGCCAAGTAGGATCCTTGCTTAGGATGACTGGGTTTCCCACCACAACGAGCAAGGCTTTGGCTCTGGTCATGGCCACATTAAACCTCTGTAGACAACAGAAGGGCTTTACTACAGGATGCCATTATTTCTCTAATCCAAGTCCAAACAGATGGTCAGAAACATGTGTTTGACCTCTTCTGCTCTGATTATGAGCTTCTGTGATAAACTTTTCAACTCTTATTCTTGTAGCTAAAACAACTGCTATTCTATTCCAACAGCTGAAATATATAAATATTTCTGAAAATATAAATATACACAGCACACATACATGTATTATGCAAACAAAAACCTATTTTAAATGCAGTTTATTGCGATTAATCGTTTGACAGCACTAATTAAAAGTGAAAACATCTATTTTAAATTGTACCTTTTTAAATTTTAACTTATACAATAGAAATGAACTACAGACCTTCTCATTTGAGAGGAAGCCAATGTTGAAGTCTTGGTCCATCTTGACATAGTTGACGCTACTACGGACGGTAGAAACTATGATGATTTTTCTCTCTTG
Source organism: Enteromius mattozi (assembly GCA_032359235.1). NCBI lineage: Eukaryota > Metazoa > Chordata > Actinopteri > Cypriniformes > Cyprinidae > Enteromius > Enteromius mattozi. Next base: position 17,302,474 of record JAUMHE010000051.1, on the reverse strand, counting down.
GCCCTGAAACTCTTCCACTGACCCCACCTACAAGAACCAAATACCCAACAGCACAAATTACTCATAAATGAGCTTGGAGAGGGAGGGAAAAAAAATAACAAATAAATTAATATTACAGGCCAACCTTGATGTCTTTCCACTTGTTCAGCTCTGCCACAGTGTTCAGAGCTTTACGGATTTTTTCCACCTTAAATGAATAAAAATCTTTTGTTAAAAAGGATAGAGGGGTATTTATTCATAATTTTTTTTTTTTACTTTTTCTATTTGCAAAAAAACTATAACAATGTTAAGCCAATAGGATTTAATAAGCTTTAATAAGCATTATAAGCTAATTTTACAACACAAAGTAAAAAGATCCATTCTCAGTCTTGCCTGTTTCCTGTAAGGAGTGATAATGCCAATGTCATTGCTGCTGAGTTTTGGCAGGCCCTTCTTGCCCTGCGTTTGAATGAGCTTGTTGAGGTAGCTGATGATGACCTCGATCTCAGTCACGTTAAAGAATGATGGACTGTTGGCCTCCCTTTCATCTTTCCCCATCACTCCATGAAACACGACAGGAAATCCCTGTTTGTAACAGAAAGAAGAAAAGTGCTTCATTTATCCATTGTACAACATTTGCACCTTCCTACCATCATCTCTTTGAAAAGTGACACATACTTTGACACACATATCATGCATGAAAACCTAGATAACTCAACTACAGTCTTAAAAATAAAGGCATTTATGGTTCTTTCAAGATTCCTAATAATTGAAAAAAGTTCTTCAGATTAAAAAAAAAAAACTGTTCACTAAAAGGTTCCAAAAATGAAACTTTTAATTTTTAAAGTGCCCCTATTATGGATTTTTGAAAACATTTCATGCAGTGTGTAACACAGCTCTAAGTGAATGAAAACATCCTGCAAAGTTTTAAATCTGAAAGTGCATCGTGTATAAAGTTATTGTCTCTCAAAAGAAAGAGTGACTCTGAATCATTGAAACGAGCTGTTTTTAAAAAGAGTCCCAAGCTATCTCATGTTGACATCAACATGAAACATTAGCATAGTGCCCGCCCACGTCATGGTCTTTTCTCTTTGGTCTGAAAAAACATGCAAATTCATTCTTTGCCACTAGGTGCTGCTTTTGGAGCATTAAAATCTCACAAACACTGCTTTAAATGAAATCAACCAATCACCAGAAGGATTTGGAAAAATGAATCGTTAAACGAATCGTTAAGGATTCATTGAACAAGTAAGGTAAAAATAAATGCATATTTTAAGAAAATTTAAGTGTTTTTGACCTTGCATGCATGTCAACTTGTTTTTTGGGACTAAAATATGAACCTTTCATAACCCATAATAAGGAAACTTAATAATGTAGAAACAAGATCAAACTGATTTACATCACAGTGTATATTTTGGTTCTTATTTTGTTTTAACATCCGATTACCTACAAAATCAGAACTTTTTTTATTATTCTTAAATCTCTGTCAAACAAAAGTTTTTGTTATGTGGTCTGTTACCTTCTTAGGGAGATGCTCCCAGTGACAGAAGGCTTCCCGCTCCATCTGGTTTGCAAACACCTGAAGTTCGTTTTCATAGAAGAGCTCATTGGGGATCTTGAGGATGGCTGGATGAGATCTGGGATGGAGCAAGACGAACTTGACAATAAGTGATCCTTCATCACTTTTGACATGAAAAATGTATGAGAGATAAGATTAGAACCTGTAGTTGCGCAGAAGTTTGGTGACAAAGCGAGTGTCAAATCCAGAATGACCATCCTGACTCTTCTGATAGAGAGCGTTCTGCTTCATCAGCCTCTCCAGGAGGGACTGGCCTGTTTTAAATTAAACGGTATTAAAATATGATTTTAGGACTGAACTATAGCTGTGTTTAAGAAGAAGAAATAAAGGCAAAATATAATGGACTTCATGAATCATCTTTGAGTACCCAGTCCGTGAAGTTGTGCCAGTGGAGATCTCAGAATGGGGCCTAACTGCTTCGGGTCTCCGGCCAAAACCAGCTGGCTCTTCTCAGGGTCGAGCAAACCTTGGGCAGAGAAAGCGCAGAGTAGAAATGAACAATCTGTTCCTCTAATTCAAGTTCTGATTCTCCTCTCCCAACCTTTCCTCATTTACCCGCGATCCCGATGATACACTCAGGCTCCATGGCTTGTCCGGCCTCATCTATGAAGATGTGTGTGAAGTGACCCTTACCAACACCTCCCGTCACGAGCCTGAAGAACACACAAATAGATATTCATTTTTAGCCAGCAGAGCAGAACATCCCAGCTCTCAAGTAAATTGAGAGAATATGACAGGACTTTTATGGTACTGCACACAACCAGAATGGACCGAGTTTCAGGTGATCTATTAATGTTATGACTGAGCTTGCTGTACCTTCCTGCGGTGACCAGAGTAACAACAATGACACTGTATTTCATCAGATCCTCTCTCGATGGGAGCAGGAAACTGTCCATATTCTCATTCCAGTTACTGCGTTTCTGTTGAAAACAGATATAAGAAATCAGTATATACAGTATATATATATATATAATTTTATATATATAACGTTTAATAGCAATTAATCGCATCCAAAATAAAATATTAAATAAAAATAATAAATATACAAAGAACACACACATACAGTATATTATGCAAATAATTATTTTATTTTGTATGCAATTAATCATTTTACAGCACTAATATATATATATATATATATATATATATATATATATATATATATACATACATTTTGTATTATATTTGTAAATATTAATTATACATTACACAGTGTACGATCCACATACACGATATATACACGATGTATACAAAAAATACAAATAATGATAATATGTCATTCTGGACACTCCACATGTACAGTATATGTCTTACCAGCAGTTTCTGTGGTAAAGTGCGTGGGTCTCTGCTGGGAGCACAGAGTCGGTAGAGGCGATGGCCATCCACATATCCTAATAACCTCTCACACAGGAGGTCACAGGCACTGTTTGAGGGAGCACAGGCCAGGATATGAGTTGTAGCCTTGGATTTATTCACCTGGAAGCAATATGTTTTTCACATGTCACATGGCTGTTTAAGACTGTAATAAATACATGAATGAATAAGTCCTCAGATTGTCTTCACCTGCTTTATGGCTTCCACCACTGTGACAGTTTTGCCTGTGCCAGGGGGTCCAAAGATCAGGTAAGGTGCTGGTTTGGATGTGCCCGATATGATGTGCTGCACTGCCGCCTTCTGCTCAGGGTTGTTCTCTAAATCTTTATTGAACATGCTGGACGACAAACACAGAGTGAGGATCAAAATGATTTTTTTCCCAATTTTTTTATTTTGTGTATGAGTGTGTGTGCATGCAGACCTGAGATTTGGAAGTGCAGCGTGTCCAGTGCCCTTTTCAGAGGGAAACAACACATGTCCCAGACCGTGCTGACCAGCGAGCTGCACGGCCCTGTGCTGAAGCCTTATGGGGAAGCGATTGATGTTGAACTCCACATCGAACTTCATATTGCTGACAAACTTCTGGAGAAGCCTACAAACGCAGAGCCAAAGAAAGACATTAGTTCATGTTCTTTTTTTCTTACGCTTACAAAGGATGCATTTATTTGATTAACAATAAAGCAAAAACAAGTATTATTAAAATGTTTTTTTTTTTCATTATTTAGATATTATAAAATGCAATTTATTAAAATGTAATTTGTTCCTGTGATGCAAAGCCAAATTGTCAGCATTATTACTCCAGTCGTCAATATGTTCTTTCAGAAATTATTCTAATATCTGATTTGTTGTTCAAGAAAGAATTTTAACATTGTTATCAATTCTAAAAACAGTTGTGCTGCTTCTTATTTTTGTGGAAACTATGATTTTAATGAACAGAATGTTCAAAATAACAGGATTATCTGAAATATAAATCTTTTCTAACATTATAAAAGTTTTAATCACTTTTGATCAGTTAAATGCACCCTTGCTGTATACAAGCATTCATTTATTAAAAAAAAAAAAAAAAGCATTTCTTTAAAAATAAAAAGAATCTCACTAAAGCAAACTTTTGAACTGTAGTGTATATACAAAATTACAACATGTCATAATGTGATAACTATTCATGATATCTACATACCGTGTTATAACTGTTTAACTGTAATATTTTTACGTTTCTTACTTCTTGTTGAAGCCGAGTTTAACTTTGTCAAGTTCTACACGATGAACATAGCCTTCATAAACAGTGATGGGTTGGTTCCTGTCCTCTGATAGCCAGACGTTTAGTTTATCTCCTCGTAGTACGGACGGTCTGTTCTCTGCCACCCCTGGTACCTGAGTTAAAGACAAAGTCAAAGTAGTCAGAAAAATATAAATTTCAGTCCATCTGGCATGAATAACAAGACACCTGGTGTTGGATGTTGTGCTTTTCACTCACTTTGAGAATGAGCAACTTTTTGTTTGATTTGTCGAGGGTCATGGTCTTGCCGTAGAGATCGTACTTCTTGATGTCCACCTCCATCTGAATCTCTTCCAGGTGTAGGAGGAGGTGAAAGCGCTCAGTGTAGTTCTTCATGCATAGCTGACTGTCCAGCACTCGCCTGGGAACATACACATACATACTCAGAGAGAGAGCTGTGTAGATAACTTCAAGCTTCAGTACATCAGTTCAACACAATTTCCTTTTTTCTAAAAAGGTCCATGCTTGCTTGCCTCACTCTGGGAAGCTGCTGCCTTGCTGGGGATGAAAGGCGCTCAGAATCCTCCAGCTTGTGTTTGACCAACTCTTTCAAGTAGGCTGGGTAATTATATGGATTCAGTTTCACCGTAATCCCCAGAGTATGTGTGATGCAACTATGAAAAACACAATGGGAGGAAAAAATGATTCAACAATAGACAGACAGACAGACAGACAGATAGATAGGTAGATACCTCTCTGGTGGTACCCCTACTTCCACAATCCTTTTTTCT
>JAUMHE010000051.1:17282102-17293205 GCA_032359235.1 Enteromius mattozi | reverse complement strand
AAATGTTTTTGAGAAGTCTCTTATGCTCACCAGGGCTGCATTTAAGGTAGCCTACATATATTAATATTGTAAAATATTATTAGAATTAAAAAAAAAAAAAATTCTATTGTAATGTATTTTAAAATGTGAATTATTCCTGTGATGCAAAGCTGAATTTTCAGCGTCATTACTTCAGTGTCACTCATAATAAATACTGACTTTAGACTTTTAACCAATACTTTATAGTTTTTTTGTCTTAGTGATAACAGAATTATTTAGCAGAATTTTTCCCTTGCATATTTGTGGCAAATATTTCTCACTAACAGCATAATACAGGAAATGGCACCCATCAGAAAACCAGTGATCCAGTGAATGCTTTGGAGAAATAAGTCTATAGACACCCTAGATTACATCTAGATTTAACACAGAATTAAGATTTTATATAGAGGTAGAGGTTTCCACATTCAGAAGTGCTGGAATGGGTCCAGAATGGGAAACATTCGTGGAGCCAGAGCTGGACTCGGTGTCACCGGCCCTTAATGCTTACATGTGCACTGCTAAGAAAAGCCTCAATTCTGAATCCTTCTAAGGTTGTGACACAGAGAGGGGCTCAGTGTGACATCTCAGGCGGCAGTTGACCTGTTTTCAAAGGAAGCTCAAAGATATACCAGCTTCCTTCGGTTGGTAATGTGTTAAGTTGCTTTTGGCTCCTAGAGTTTCTGGAAATGAGTGACAGTGGCATTAGGCTGTGGTTCATTAAAAATCATTTGTATGTGCAGAACACCCCATTCCATTGTTCTTGAACGAGACCGTTTTTCTTGGGTACTTTTGAGTTGTAAAATAGTTTGAATAAACGCTTGACACCTCGGTTGTTGAGTTTTGCATGTGGAAACAGTGCTGTTGTTTTCTTCACAAGTGCTTTTGTTTTTCCTCAGGTCCGCATTGCTGCAAATTTTATCATCCACGCACCCCCTGGAGAGTTCAACGAAGTCTTCAATGGTAAAATATTCATGCATCATATACACTATACAGGCATTTAAAAAAACAAATAATTATATAAATATAATATCATTTTTTAAAAGTCTGTATGAATGTCTTAATTGTCAATTTTGATCAATTTAGTAAAGTTTTAATTTCTTTCACAAACAAAACTAAGTTTTACCGACCCTGTTTTTTTGTTGTTGTTTTTTTAACAGTGCTATACTGTATGTTAGGAGGAATTTCATTATATTTTTATATCACTATATGACTATGCACTGTCTGACATGTTATTGTTCTCGTGATATCCCATGACGTCTTTTCTTTGGTTTCAGATGTGCGGCTACTGCTCAATAATGACAATCTGCTCAGGGAAGGGTCGGCTCAGTGAGTAGCCTGTATTTGTTACAGCATATGAATGCATATTATATTACTATCCTCCCTGTCTCCTTCATAAGCCTGTTTTCTGCAAGCAAAATAGAGTGCATGAGTATGCAACAGGTTTTCAGTCTCTTTCAGTTTAGATTCCCCTTCACAATATGAATAGAACTATGGAGAAGTGGTATATGTGGCTCTGTGGCTTTATCAAAAGCCTTTTATTTAAATTGGATCACATTTTGTGGATCAGTAATCATTGATGAACTGATAATGTTGCAAGTGTTGAATATATTACACTAAGCAAATTATTTTCTGTTTGTGACAGTGCCTTTGCCCAGTACAACATGGATCAGTTCACACCTGCTAAACTTGATGGAAGTGAAGATCAGGTAATTATAACAATTACTTTTGAACTTAAAATACAATCTAATTCATTTCTTGCATTCACATTCTCATTCACGTTAACCAGCCACCAAATATACAACTACAGCTTTCACAGTAGATAAGAAGAGAATTTGAACTGAATGTTGTATGAAATTGTGCTTAAACTGCTTCCAAACTGCAGGTTTTGATCACAGAGCATGGAGACCTTGGCCACGGACGGTTTTTTGACCCTCGCAAGAAACAGTCGTTCAAGTTTGACCACCTGAGAAAAGAGGCGACTGACCTGCAGTCTCATGAGGGTGAGGCGGCCCTCAGGCCGTGGAGGGACGCTTGTGATGAAGCTCTGAGGGCATACGTCAAAGATCATTACCCCACTGGAGTCTGCACTGTGAGTTCACTACATCTCATTTTCATTTGTTAGGGATAGATTATTTAATAAAGCAAGTTCTTTGTGTTTTTTGTAACTTTTTTGTTAACAGATTCTTGTATTGTTTTTAGGTTTATGGGAAAACCATCGATGGACAGCAAACCATCATTGCTTGTATCGAGGGTCATCAGTTTCAGCCCAAAAATTTCTGGTAATTTCTTTATCCTTCTCTGTATAATGTTATGACTTGAGCTTTAAATGACATATTCGAGTAGTGGTGCTCATGCAGGTGACTCAGGTTTGAGTGTATCGATATCATTCCTCACCTCTTCAAATTCCTGTCCCTCTTTTAACTTTCTGATAAAATAAAAAAAATAATAGTAGCAAGCACGTACTCCTAAACTGTCCCAAATGATGCACTATATACAGTATATGTACAATATATGTACTTATGTGCTCAACCATGTAGTGTATGAATTTTATTCGGTTATTTTGTCATTATTAATCAGTCTGATAGCCCCTCCCCCTTCACTATGTAATTAAAGATGCAACGGTTAAGTGCTCAACATTCCACACTTCATTTTTTTAGGTTATTTAACTGCATCATCCGGGTATTTAAAATGCACCTTTTCTTTTCTAATTTTCAGTCTGAATGCACTGCTCACACTGTTTATTTGACAAAACGTCATAAAATAATGCAGAAGTATGCAATTTGGGATGAACCTCTAGTAAAAAGTTTAAAGATGACAATTCAGGAATTGCTTTTTCATGCATCTATTAAAATATTTTTTACCAGTGTTTAGATGATTTATTTTCAATGATGGAGCATGTTTTGTGATCCTACAGACTGAAATTGCATTTCTTATGTGTTCAGTCACAACACAAGTCACAATTTTATCATTTCAAATGGTGGATGGATATCATTTAAAAATGTGGAAATTAGCAGTAATAAGTTAATGCAGTCTTTTATTTACATATATATATATATAATATTAAATATACACACACATAATATATGTATATCTAAAAAATATTTATTTTAAGATTGTTGCATAGCAGTTTCCGCAACAATAATGAGTCATCTTCTAATTTTTTTATGTGGCTATATTATTTTTTCCTTTCAGTTTGTTATTTTAGTACTTAAAATAGATAAAAGAGAAGTGTAGCCATGTCAACAAACTGATATAAAATATATTGCATTAATCATATTTTATATATAAATAAAATTTATTTTTTTCAATGTTTTTATTGTTTTACATTTAGTTTAAGATAAAACCCCTGCAGTGACGTATTATGTATGATTTCCCAGGTTTCATCCGTTTAAGTTGGGATGAGAGGAGAGAAATCCTCTTGTACTAAACTGTGGAGTAATAATTATGTGTTACTAGACTTCTGACTAATAGTCTTTAACATGTTAACAACTGTTGTTCACTCTGTTTTGCAAGAGTCTGTATGTCTGATGCAGTTACTGGCTTTGTTCTAAGTATGATATATGATCTTTAGATGTGGGGAATGAGCTCTGCTCCCACCCAGATCATGACCCTTCTGTATCTAGAGACTATTATGTCTCTTTGAATGAAGAACAGGTGCATTAGACTGCAAAGGTCACCTGCTCGTAGTACTGACCATCTAGCTTTGCTCTTTCACACATACAGATAACACACGGCTTAATGGCGCAAAAGAACGTCATCTTTAAGCAGTGTGCACAAACACTGAGATGTCATGTTATATCTGTGACGTGGATTTCAAGGAACTAAACACTGAATAGTTTTTGCATACTATAGTAATTATGACGGATTGCCTTCACTATTAGCTTCTGTAGTACAATATAGCTACTAGAAATGCCATCAGTCTCGTTCTTCTTGTCCGTAAGACCAATTTAACCGGTAAACCTTTATTTGTCTACGTACAGGAATGGCCGCTGCCGATCGGAATGGAAGTTCTCCATTTCTCAGCCCACTGCTCAGGTGGTGGGAGTCCTGAAGGTCCAGGTTCATTACTATGAGGATGGCAACGTGCAGCTGGTCAGCCACAAGGATGTCCAAGAGCCTCTGGTCATCTCTGTAAGTTAATCAAGCCTGAGGTGCTTGGGTATTTGAGTGAGTATGCTTCCTGTTCATGAGTCAGTACAACACAAACAGCCTGTCTGATAAAGGAACCGAGCCGGCTGCCATACGAATGACTGGTCTGATGACAGTGGGTGTGGTGCTGTTTTGATAGATGAAGCACATGACGTCTTTTTGGTACATCTGTTTTCTGGACTTTGAATTGTTGCTGCCTGGCATGGCAGAATGATATTTACTAGTTAAGTTTAAGCTGCAGTCCATAACTTGTGGTGCTCTAGCGGTTAATAAGCAGAACTGCGTGCTTCTTGCGGAAGAACATTGTAGCCGGAGCTACTTCTTTCTGTTCATGTCTATGGCGAATCACGCAGGTACCAGGCTATATGAACCAGTCTAAATAGTCAAAATATAAACACTTATATAGGTGTACTTTAGTGATTCAGGACAAGCCAAAAACACAGTATGGAAAATGGATTCATGGTGTACTCGCTTACTAGATTTTTTTTATTTTTTAAATTTTTATAATGCTACTTTTATTTTTAAAGAAATCAATAATTGTATTCAATAAGAATTTATTAAAAAATTGTTAAAAAAGTAACAGTAATTAAATTTATAAGGGATCTACAAGTAATTTTGAAGTTTTTTGCTATCTCTAGATTAAATTCCGTTTTAAAATATTCAAACACAGATATGTAAAATTGTAATATTTCATAATATTAATGATTTTACTGTTGTTGTTTTCTTTTGTTACATAAATAGAGCCTTGATGGGCAAAAGAGTCTTTTTTTTTCAACAACATGGAAAAAAAAAGAAAAAATCTTACCAAACCCCAAACTTTTATTCAGTAGTCAATATTAAGACCATTCTGAATGGATTTTCATAAGCTTTTAAGCCTTTTTCTTTTATTTAGTGGTATTAATTAAAATAGCTGTTTTTTTTTAAATGTACAGTTTGGCTTGCCAGAACTTTATTTTTTAACAAATGTCTTTTCCCAAATTCCCAATGCTCGCTAATGACATGAGGATGATAAATTAGAAAAAGCCTTCCTTTTCCTTTTAGAAAAGAAATATGAAATTGCCCTGCAAATCTATTTAAATTCTGACTAAAATGAACAAATTAAACACTAAAAGAAACAGTGACTGTTTCTGAAATACTTTTGTAACTTCTTTTTAGGAATTATGAGTGTGCAAATGTACCACTTTTGGTAATTTAGTGATTACTTTTGCTCTTCCTTTTTAACAGAATGAGGTACAGACTGCCAAGGAGTTTGTCAAAATCATTGAAAGTGCTGAGAATGAATATCAGGTTTGTTGATTTTGATTGGTTACTCATTATATTATCACAGTACATTTTACAGTATATTTTAAAGCACCCGATCAGATCTGTGAAGTGCGAAAAGTCAGAGTGAGATTTCCTATCGTTTGCCTTCCAGACGGCCATCAGTGAGAACTACCAGACCATGTCTGACACCACCTTCAAGGCCTTACGCCGGCAGCTTCCCGTCACCCGTACCAAGATCGACTGGAACAAGATCCTGAGCTACAAGATCGGCAAAGAGATGCAAAACGCTTAGACACACGGCATGCCTCCGCTCCTGCTCGCGTTACAAGCAAAGAGACAAGCTACGAGGGGCCCATATCTAGACCTGAACCTATACCTGAAAGGGCAGGGCCAAGGCGAGAAGGTCCTTCGAGAAGTGTGCTAAAAATGTGTCTGTCCTTTTTTTTTGTTTGTTTGTTTGTTTTCCAGAAGCCACGGTTTGACCTCAGCTGAAGAGACTGCCTCCTTTTCTGTATTGTAGGAGGACTGCAAGCTTGTTTTAATGGGTTTAACAAAAGTTTTTGCTGTTGAACAAATACCTCCCACGACACCAGTGTACAGCGCCATAACTGGCCCCCCTAATATCACTTACGCTTCCCCTAGATCAGCGTTCCCAGTGCTTGACACACTGAACTTTTTATTGCACTTAGCCCATATGATCAATTGAGTCCACTTTGTTTACTTTTTTTTTTTTTAGCCACTCCGCAAAGTTTTACTTCATTGAGTCATAAGATATAATTTATCAATACGTAGCCCATCAAAGCTCATAAAGAATGTCTTGACACCAGTTTATCATCACTGTGTTGTTTTCCAACCTAAAGATTGGTCTTTTTTTTTAAAAGCATTGTTGTAAGGTGCCATCATTTGAATGTGCTGTCAATTGATCACAGAGAGGGTTGTGCCAAAGTGAGCTTTGTATTTGTACAGTAAGTCATTGCAGGTTACTGTTCTGTGTGGAAATGGTCCCATCGTCGTACTCTGGTGTCTAAGAATGGTATATATACTGTATGCAGTTACACAAAATATTTGTTACCCCTCACTTCAGCCTCCTACCCTAGCTTTTATTGCTAACTATTTTTTACAAAATGTAAGAACAAATATGATCCCAGAGGAATAAATGATTTGCACCAAACTGACTTCATTACTATTATTTTTAGTGTATTGTAACACCATTTAATGCCATAACTAAAATGCTGTTTTACTTAAAATGAGGGGTGTAAATTTGCCCTGATGTCAGTTTGATTCAATTTTTTTTTTTTTTTATCGTTTAGTAAAGCTTATGAATTCTAAAATTTGGGCCTGAATCGGTTTAACATTAGTTGTTTTAGTATTCAAAATTAGTATATATATTTTTTTAAATGACAAAACTGTTTTTATGTTGTATTTTGTTAGTGTATTATTATATCAAATTATAATGAATTCTGTAATTGATGCATTAAAATTAAAATTTTAAATTGATTCATTTTTTACACCCCTGCTTAAATTGCTAGAATATTTGTTTGGTTCTTGCTATAATAAGGATTTTAAAAGATTAAAAATATCTATCTATAATCCTCAGAAACTAACTTTTAAATGTATTTATATTTAATTTTATTTTCCAATTAAATTCTATTTGGCAAATGGCGGTATTTTTTTTTTTTTTTTTCTGAATTGATTTTAAGTTTATATTCTGTAAAATAGTAGTACGTCAGAACGATATAGGGTTTCACTAAAAATGAGTATACAGTATATACTGCAGTATGCTATTTTGAAAAGCGTCGAGTAGCCTATAAATGAACGGGAGCTGCGCCCTCTAATGGAGAGCGTCGGTACAGCGCACTCTCCTCCACTATCCCACAATTCTAATGTTTACGGCTAGTCGGTGAAAGATGGCGGACAGCAGTGGCAGTAATCCTCAATCACCCGGTTTCACGGAGAAATTAAAATCGTGGCTGTGCTGGTCGTGGACGTACATTTGTGCGCTTTGGTTCGCCATGGTCTTAACGATGGTTTACGTGCTGAGGAGCCCCCTGAAGCTTCAGGAGACCGTTAACGCAGGTTTGTGTTTATGATGAGCTCTGTGGATGTTTACAGCTCAAAACAAGATATCTTTCTGCTCTTTGAGGGAAAAGTTCACACAAATACGCCAATTCTCTCGTCTCTGTGCAAACCCATGCGAGTTTAATTTTCTGTAGAATATGAACGGTGAAATTTAGAAGTCAGTGCTGGTCGGAGTTTTCAAGCAATGTCAATGAATGGTGACTGAAGATGTCAAGTGCCCAAAAGGACTCTGAATTGCCATTAATGATCATAACAGCGCTCGAGTCGTGCAGTTTTTGAAGTCACACTATAGCACCGTGAGAGAAAAAGAGCTGCATTTAAATTCATTACCGAGTCATTGAATATGATGTTTACTTCAGATAAAAGCAGCTGTCAAATGCAAGTCTAGGAAATGTTATGTTTTGTACATTTAATATAATTCTATTAATATCCAAAAATGTTTTAACTTTTACATAGTGCAGTGTGCATGTGATGTTTGATTAGTAGCATTATTCAGAGGAATTTGCCAAGACAGTGTGCTGTTACACAGTAAACAAATACAAATATGTTTTTATCATCATTATTTTTTTTTTCAAAGTAAATAATCAAGTAGCTTGCATATGAATTTATATATGTAAGCTACTTAATAATATATAAGCTACTTCATTTTTCAGTTACTTTTTTTAAGATAATACTTATAGCTACATGTAAATCTAGAAAACTGGTTGTTTTGTAAATGAATGTCGAAAAGCAAAGCATCACTCTGATTACTCAGTTTAAAATATATTATATAAAACATTAAGTATAATAAGTGCGGTGTGCTTGTGATGTTTGAGTAGAAGCGTTATTTAGCTGCTAACTTTAAAATGAATTTTAATATAAATTGAAAATGTAATAATTTTATAATTGTAACGTATGCACGATATGAGTTTAATAATTATTTTTGTACATTTGTTTAAAAGAGTTGTAAGACAATACATTTCTAGGCCATTTTTTGTATGTTTTATGAGTTTAATTATTATATATTTAAAACCTACTAAATACATCCCCACTTAATATATATATATATATATATATATAATAGTGATTAATTGCATCCAAAAAATATTTACATATGCGTGTGTACTGTCTGTATATATAAATGTATTTACATATATTTATATAGTAATATAATTCATTATATTTTATTAGTATTATATAAACATATATATTTTACTGAAATATATACATGCATGTGTGTGTATTTATATATACATAATAAATATACACACACATTATGTAAACATAAACTTTTATTTTGGATGTGTCAAATCACAATTATTCATTTGACAGGACTGCTTTAAGCATTTTTTTCTTAATATTAGTATGTAACAATTATGACTTTCTTTGTCTTACTGTATTGATATACTTCCACAGCCTCTGTGTTTTTAAACACTCTTACGCCTAAATTCTACGTTGCGCTGACTGGAACCTCCTCGCTCATCTCGGGCCTTATATTGGTGAGTCTGTTTCTTGGTTTTGGTGAATTGGTTGTCAGATAACTTTATACCTAATAAAATAAGTAATAACAACTGACTTCTGTCTCAAAGCTGTGTCACACTCTCTGTGTTTGTGTTCAGATATTTGAGTGGTGGTACTTCAGAAAGTATGGCACATCCTTCATAGAGCAGGTGTCGGTCAGTCACTTGCGCCCTCTTCTGGGAGGAGTGGAGAACAGCAGCACTGCTGGACTCTTCTCTTCTGTGAACGGGGATACTGAGCCGAGAACCAACGTTGCAGGTTTTTAAAAGTTACTACATGTTTATCTTTCTGAACATTATAAAGTGACTGAAATATGCAGCTGTAATTTTTCTTCTTCTTTCAGAATGTAAAGTGTGGAGAAACCCACTGAACCTGTTCAGAGGTGCAGAGTACAGCAGGTATATTGTTGGACGTTTCTTTTATTTAATTTCAGTAATATTAGATCAATAATATTAAAAAAAAAATTCCAGGTACACTTGGGTGACGGGAAAAGAGCCCCTGACATACTACGACATGAATTTATCAGCACAAGATCATCAGACCTTCTTCTTGGGGGACACTCAGCAACTTAGACCGGAGGACTCTGGTTAGTCTCACTTGAAAAAAGTACCTAGATTTAATCAGAATTTATGTATATTTAAATAATCTCTCTTGTTTGTTGTGCAGTAATGCAGAAGGCCTGGAGGGAGAGGAACCCGCAGGCACGCATTCAAGCAGCTTACCAGGCAATCGAACTGAACCGCGAGTGAGTTCCACGCATCCTTATGATTTTATTAAATTTGCCATCTTCAGACGTGACTCACACAGTCAGATTCTACAGCTGAAATGGTCCAGTTGATAAAAAGCAATAAAAATACATGAACAGAGAATGCACAATCGTGCCGTTTTGCTTATTTGCTAATTTTAATTTACTTTTATTTAATTAGTCAATATAAGAACATTTACAAATGAGGATGATGGAAGCAATCAAAATTAACAAAAGAGCAATAATATGCAAGTGCTATGACAAGTCTCGGTTAGCTTAATGCAGTACGTGTAGCAAGGATTTTTTAAAATTATATAATTAATAAAATACAATGGTTGGAATAGAAAAAGAATAAAGCAAGCTAGTGTTAGAGGCCTTTTTTGTCATTTATTAATTGTAAAATTAATAAAAAGAAAAAAAATAGAATACAGAAAGAATATAAAAACTAGTGTCTCTTTTATGTTGAAAGTAATATTTAAAAACATAATGCAGTTAAATGTAATCTTATTTTTTATCATGTGAATTATGAAGATGATCACTTGTTTTAATTTTTAATGTTATATTCTTTATTTATTTAAATATACAATAGCATGAAGTGGTAATATATATTTAATTACTTGCTTTCTGTGTCAGCCAGATGAAAATGTTTTTCTGTTTATTTTTATTTATATAAATAAAATATCTATTTTATTATATTGTATTGGTAATTTAATTATGTATGCTCATTTATTTTAACTTAAAGCTAATCTTACCACATAATCTTAAGACATGATAACAATTTGCTAAATGTAAAATTTTCAGAATTAATATATAATCATTTTCACACTGTGCATTATAATGTTGGTGCCTAGTTTTATTATTTAAAAAATCTTTATTTTGATTATTTTAATATTTACTGTATGTTATTGTATTATAAGCCATGTATTGTTTTTGACCATAACATCGAAGTAATTACTGGCTTTTCTGTGTCAGCCAGAATTTTATCATCAGTGCATCTCTAATGTTTGCATCAAATGTTCTCTCAAGCATGTGACTCATTCATTGCAGATGTGCTGCAGCATATGTGCTCCTTGCCGAGGAGGAAGCCACAACCATCACAGAGGCTGAACGGCTTTTTAAACAAGCGCTTAAGAGTGGTATGAAACTTTCACACTGTCACGCATATATAGACAGCATACACTAACTCACACTGTTGCTTCTTCTCGTTGCTTTCGCAGCCGGCAAAGACACCAATCTTGTGGTCTACATCAAGCGCAGACTGGCCATGTGTGCAAGAAAACTGGGTCGCATCAAAGAAGCTGTAAAGATGATGAGAGATGTGAGCAAAGCAATATGCCACTTACGATGTT
>JAUMHE010000051.1:17255639-17273888 GCA_032359235.1 Enteromius mattozi | reverse complement strand
ATATTGTATGAAATTTAATATGTTTGTGATTATTCATTCAGATCCATCTATTTTCTCTCTCTCTTCTCTGTCTCTCCGTAGTTCTTCAGCACCCTCTTTGCACCACTGGGCTTTTTTGCAGACAAGATGGAGAGTTTTATGCCCTCCTGCCTGTGGCATCAACTAGCAAACGTCTGATGTACACATACTCACACACACTTGCACTTGAAAACACTACTGTACATGTAACATGTAAGGTGCCCGTTAGCCACCTGTACTGACAATAAAAATGTTATGGCTCTTTGACGCACTTTGCCATCTTTTTTCCTATAGTATTTAATGTCTTTTGACATGGCCTAGTAGAACAGCAGAAGTCAATATGAACATGTTGACTAAATGCCCGTTTCTCAACCTCTGTGCCGTGACTGCCTCTAATCCTGCTTCAATATGCCTGCTATGGCCGCAGGGCAGGTTGCCACAGTGATATAGCGCTGATGCAATCACTGAAGAAAAAGACTGGCCTTGTGTACCCTGAAGATTCAGCGGTAAATCATGTGTCTGTTTTTAGAGGACCGCACTAAACAAAGTTCAGACCCACAGCATGAGGGTGAGTTGGTTGCACAGATGAAACCCTGTGTTCATACAATACTATAGTCTTTCTTATCATATTTCTTATAGAATGAAGGCTTGAAGGCATTGCAATTCTAACTGTAACAATAAAGATAAAGTTTTAAAATTCATTCTGCTTACACCACAACTATAATGGTAACTGTAGAGGAATAATATTGTCCGAATCACTTTTAGAAAGATTTTAATAATCCATCCTGCTTTAAATTAAGAGCTCAAGTATTCAAAGTGGCAGACTACAAACCAGTATGCTTATAATAAACATGCACATTAAGGCTAATGCTAATATAGTTGCAGTATCGGGTTGTTGCCATTTGTCTCATCATGCACCTTTTTAAATTAGGCCTAATGGCGGGCATTCAAGGCTTTTGAATGTGCCGCTTCCAGTTTTTTTCAACTGTATGTTTATTCTGTTGTTTGACTTGCGTTAGCAGTTGTGCTGTAATGGCAAAGCTGATTTTTCATATTAATACGTAAGTGTCATGCAATCCTTCAAAAATCATTCTGCTGATACAGATGATAAAATATGCTCAAGAAACGTTTATTATTTCTATCAATGTTGAAGATAGTTCTACTGGAAAATGACAAAAATAGAAATACATGTAGTTGTTTTTTAACATTAGTTTTAAAGTTTCTTAAAGCCATGTGTTTTATTGCCTAAGATGGCTGCTGAAGTTACACGTATTGTTCAAAATTCTTTCCCAGGTTTTGCTCCAGTGTCTTTAAAGCGCAGCTATTCCTCTCAACATATTTGGCATGGACATGGATGTTCACAGCTACATATGAGACGAATGCATAGTGTCTGATCATCAAAGGTCCCGCTACCACCTGCTTTCTTTGGCAGTCGTCCATGCAACGGTCAGACGGGGTCATGCAGGGTCTGTATGAAGCTCCATAAGGTACTGCATGTAGAGTAGAAAAGAGCCAAAAAGAATGTGATGTTTATCCAGTGCTTATAATGTTTATTCAGTGATATATTTACAAACAAACACTGCTTAAAGAGGTTAATGTCCCAGAAAAACAACCCGGCAAATGCCTGTTAAGGATGAGGGCATGTTTTGTTTGATATCATCGCAGGCCTTGATAGAACCGGTGGCCTACAGTTGGATTAAGTACGTTTGGGGGGTGTCTTAACTGTCGCTCTCCAGGGGATCTGGATTTGTTCAGGTTGGCAGTTTACGGCAGGCTTAAGCCTCCGAGTGTAACAAAAGCTAGTGACAGCCAAGCAAATAGTGTTTGCAGCAGATACTGTCGCATGAGATCATATGCTGTGTTAAATTAAAGCTGACTGTATTACAACAAATAATGCCTCTCTTATATTTCCTTTGTGCTTACTGAAGGGGCTTTTACGCAACATTGTTTTCAACTAAAAACGAAAAACTGTGTCATCATGCATGTGTGTATTATGTGTTCAATCTGTAGGCATGCGCAAATACTTAAAGAACACATATGCGCGCGTAGTGTTTCTCATTGCAGCATTTTTAGTCGTTTTTTTCCATGCATCATTTTGACAGTGTTGCCGTCTGTTTGTGAAAATGTTCAAAAATGCAAAGGAAAAACTTCTACGTTTCCAAATTATCTGATTTTAATGGTATTTTGTTCATACTAATTGTAGGCTCAATGATGCACTAGTCCTCAAACACCTGCAATAGATTAAGGTCTACATAGCTTTGAACTCTGAAGTCTCCATTAGCTCAAGTACTTTAGGAGAGATTATCAGATGCAAAATTCACTTTTCTACCCTGCTTGAACTGAAATGTGGCTTGGCAGTGTGTGTACACATCCACCCTATAATGATAAAAATCCACCCAGTGTTTTTTCAACAGTCCGCCATTGTTTCGATGCCGGAGCAGGTGTAGACATGAATGTCTCCTAAGTGATTGAGGTGTTTTGTTGTTGGATATAATAAAGAACATATCAGTCGTCTTTTACACCTGAGCTGAGCTGGGTGAGTAAAGCTCATTAGCATTTAAAGAGACATGCACCGAAACTTGAACGGCTGTTTCTGACAAGGTAAAGAGGGTGTTTTACACTGCCATTGAGAAATTTTAAACCAAGTATGTTATAGACTTTTCATTAAGACCCTAAAGAATCTTGTGGAAAATGAGCATCCCATGACCCCTTTAAAAAGGGTCCAAGTAAATCAGTATCCTTCAAAAAGCTCTCAGCCATATCATAATCAGTCCATAAAATTGATTTTGGATCAATTTTAACCCCCCAAAAAGTTACAGACTGCAGCTTTAAGCACAGTTGCATGGCAAATCCAAACTATTTTATGTTTTATCAAATTGTTGGAAAATGCATAGGAATTAGTTTGTTCTCAACTATCTGTTTTCACATGATCTGCTTAAGCCCCATTGACTGTTTTAGAATGAGGTTAGGGTCGCATCTTTCTTTTATCTAAATATTACACATTTTTGTACAACTCAGATTTTACAAATTCACTCCCAATTCGCTGAAATGTAAAGTTGTGTAGTTATGTTCTCTCAAATATAGGGGCTAGAATATTGACACTATGGATGGGCCTGTCATCTAGCAACTGGATAGCAACACCCTGACAACCATCCTCAACACCCTAGTATCTATGTCTGGATAGTTGCTAGAATGTTGCTTTGGGGTGTGTTTTCCAAAAGCATTGTTAGCTAACTATGGTAGTTAGTTCCATTGAACTCTGTTGGTAACGACTAAACTTGCGACCATAGTTCTTTTTGGGAAATGCACCACTGGCTGGTTGCTAGAATACTGCTATTAGGAGTATTTGCAGTTGCTAAGGTGGTTCTCGTATCTCTTCACAGATCTCCATCTCAAAACGTCTTCAACAAAAATAAAGAGCTCTGTTTCTCTTCCCTCTGTTTCTCTCTGCCTCTGTTTTGGAAGTTTTGGAAGAGCTACATTCTTGCCAGCTGACTCACAAGATAAGAGTTTTTATGTGTTAATCCAGCGCCGCCGGCTTGTAAGCTCCGTCTGACAGCAAGCGTGCTAACGCTTCCACCCGCCTGCTTCTACGAGCCAAGCTACACTCGTCCCCAAAGGTCACGTATATATAACACTTATCTCCCCTATAAATCTGCCCTCAAGACCAAACACTTGCTGTGGATCTGTTGGCTAAAGCCTGCAGTGGGACGTACACCATTCCCATTGCTGCTTTCCTGTACGAACAAGAGTATCCATAAGGACGCAAAAGTATTTTCAAGTGGTGTAGTAACAGTACTTGGTTTAGAGAATTGTGAGGATAAGAGACTAAAATAATATTTGCTTATGCAACATCCTGTGAATGTCACATTCAGTATTCAGCCATATGAAAATTGTAATTAAAATTGCTTAGAAAAGTAATACCACACCTTGAACACACATTCATGATTTAAGACAAGATATATACGTTTTTTTCATGCATCTGTCAATTTTGAGATGAGTCATTTTGAATTTTCATGAAGTATATTTTCAGAATAGTGAAAAGAAAACATCCAAAACACACTTTTAAGTGTTTCTTTTGTAGCACTTTATCTATGTCTGTAGATTTTATAGACGATATGACCAGAATCTTATATCACAATACAAGTAATTGTTTTTTCTTTAAATAAGGTCTTTATGATATCAAAAATATTGCTAGAAATTTCATAATTATTGACACCAGTGTTAATATCACAAAAAAAGAAAACAGACAATTACATGCAAAATATAAAAAAACTACAGTAGAACAAATAAATAAGAAATGTTAAATACATTGTATAAAGTAATCAATATATAACAATACTGTATATTCTTCACTGTGTAAATTATATGCATTTATATATAAATTCTTCTTATTAAAGTTACAAAAGTGATTTAGCTGTCACTGCTTGGATCCAGCATGCTGTTACACATCTTTCTCAGCTATTTGCTTTCAATTAAGGCCTAAATTGCTGTTTATGAGGGTACTTGCAAAGATGGCCATTTTGACACATACAAGTTGTTGTATTTAACCGTTCAAAGACTATAAAGTGGCAAAAATAACTCTGTTCAATATGCATTTTGAGCACCGTCTTCACATGCACATGCCTCTCTGACAGCGTGCATATACAGTATAGCGAAATAAGTTCTCTTTCACTGCTGTTAGCAATTCAATGGCTTAAAATCACATGTTTTTAAATATAATACATAAATATGCATGCTACCGATAAGCTTTCGTGACCATGTAGCATAGCAACGTCAAGATAATAATAATAATAGTAACGGTTAATCGTGTCTATCAGTATATCACTCACCCCTAAATCCATATCTTTACAGTCTGCTTTCTTACATTTTTTCTTAAATCTTACAGAGGGATTTGTTCTAAAAATGTATACAAACTATTGCATATTTAATTAGCACCTAATTTGCATATTTAAACATTTCAAAAAACATGAAAAATGTTTGTGATTCTTACTGTATTCAATCAGCTGGGCAATGCGGTGATATCTATTGGTTAATTATTTTTATCCTATTCAGCTGGGGTGTCCCTTAGCATAATATTCAGGTCCGTAGCATAAACAGTTATGTGCTAAAGTGTCAAATTTAAGGTTATGGAGAACTCATTTGCTACCCTAATCATTGCCTACATTGCTTAATTGAATTTTTAAGCAAATTCTGAACCTCAATATTAACATTTTAAAATCTAGTTGTTCTTGTTTTTTCATCGATGTATCTTTGAAACAGCTGGTTTGTTTTCAGCATAACAAGATGGGTATCTTGAACAATTGACTGAAAATGAATGCAGTTGTAAAGACCACACACGTATTGGGCTCTGAGCACATGATCACGTGACTCTGCGAATAATCACAAAGTCTCCGCCAAAGAAACAAAATTTTGAATGCTATTTTAGCTTTCAGCTCCTTGACTCTATCAATACGTCCTTGTACGGATTAGTGCGCTAATTAAAATGTTAGCCGATTCTGTTTAGGAACATACATAAATTTCAACACTAACCACATAGTGGTTACGCGCTGCCAAGGGGGTAATTTTACAAAGTTCAAAAGTAAACATACTCTGACATGTTTTCCACAAGTCTTTCTCAACACAGAAGTTTTTCTGGCAAAGATGAGGTGTGAGGTGGAACTGTTGAACAACGGAAAACATAATCAGACTAGCTGTGGGAAATTTCTGACATTCCACACTTGGAAAAATGTATCTTTGGATGAGTTGCTGAAAATGAAGCAACAATAGAGCTATTGGCGCCCTTTGAGACTTCAATCTTGATATAAGAATTACAGAGGCGAAAGCGAATCCGGTCAAACAGCTACAAGCAGCTCTGCCTTACAACGTGACACAAATTAGAATGGCTCGAGATCAGAATCGCTTGTGTGCAGGGGCCAAAATTAACACTCGTCGAGTGCCAAAAACGAGTAAACATTGGCTTTGGCGAATTAATAAATCTAAACAAGTTAGGTTTTTTTTTTAAAGAACTGCAATATAATACATAGAATCAAATTATAAGAAGATCCATCTGAATTTTGATTATGGGTGATTTTTTTTCTTCAGTTCTAATAACCAATAATATACAGTACAATTAATGATTTAAAAAAAAAAATCCTATATATAAATATATGCTGTTTGGATATTGTTTGTAGCAACGGCTTTCCTTTTGGGCCTCTTTCGTCAATTGCACTTTGTACAATGACAACATGAACATCCACAGTCTTTACCTGACAAAGTTTCAGGTTGCTTTTGATTAATGGTGCCACCATTTTGGACATGCATTACTGACCATCGTGACAACCCAAGTGCTTCATTCACTCATCCATCTTAACAGCAAATTTAGAAACAACCATGTTGTCAAACCAAGGTGCAGCAAAATAAATGGCGAAGAATGCCAGTCATGCTTACCTGACTATTTTTGCTGCTCAATCTCAGTAAGCTGCTGTCTTATTTTAGAAATGATTTGACATTTAGTGTGGGTTTTACATGAGGACATGTATATGAAGCAAGCAGTAAAACATTCAGAGAGGCCATTTAACTTCTTAAAGTTATAGCTTTGAATGCATATTGAAAATACGGTTTATAGTTGCCACTAACTACCTTAACCCAAACGCAAAGTATTTCAAATATTTGATGCAACGCGCACTGAAAACAATTAAACTTGACAAGCAATGCCTTTTTATTCTCAGTAACTGCACAGGATCTATCAGATTTAAGTGTAGAATTTTGTATGTTGTGTGTGCAAACAGTCTGTGGTCACGGTATCTGATGGTTTGGACTCTTTATTTCAATAAACATCACATTTCACTGAAAACATATATCAGGGAAAATATTGAGATACTGATCACAGAGAGGTTTTTGGAACCAAACTCAACCAAACCCCCCAAAAAAGTGCTCATATTCAAAGGGACGTTTAAGTGCTTAGATATTAAAAAGATAATATGAAAGATATATTTCTCTGATATACAATGACAATTTCACAATAGACGTTTTTCACTGCATAGTTCTAGGAACTAGCCATCATGGTGGTTCCTAGAGAGCCGATTTCTCCCTCGAGCCGTCTTCCTGGTTGCATTCGCAGGAATTCTGAACACGGCCAACAGTGTGTCTTTATTTGTGGTAATTTACAAACATCAGCAACCGGTGAATGGAGGACGATGTGATCGGAGCTGTGCAGGTTTTTTGATAACAGAGATGGAATGTAAATGCACGATTTTCACAATTAAATAGCATGAAAATCTGACTAAGTCTCCAATGACAACTTGCAGTGTTATCACTGAGGCTGAGAAAAGATCAGAACAACAGCTAAATGGCTGTTCTCCATGTTGCATGGAGTAAATATTTTTCAAGTCTTGTTTTGTATGCGTTTGGTCAGCGCTACATCACTGGTAGTTTCTATCAAACCGTTTTAGTCCCTACTCTGAAGTAGGAGCTAATTTAGTTTCTCCAAATGGATTTCCTAGAACGAAATGTGTTCCTAGTTACTGTGGTGTGAACACGCCAAAAACTGGGAACTTCTGCCAATAGTTCTAGGAACAAATTAATAAATTGACCATTTTTTTGTGCGTAAGTTGCGTATCAAAATGATAGTCCATGAAGTAAAGTAATAGAAGCACAATTATCACTGTTGAACATTTTTTTTTATAGCAACCTTCAAAAGTATTATTTTGGACCATGATGCATAATTGTTCTTGGCGTGAAATGTTGCTATGAACTGATGCTGTATATTGTCCATGAGTGCATGTTATCAGAGCTGTCCAAAAACATAATTTGATGTATATAGGCACAGATATGATCAGTAAAAGGTGTTTGGAGTTTGAAAATAGTGAAAGGATTGTGTCCTGAACACAGTTCATTCCATTAAACACCAGACAATGCCCATTGTATGATTTTCCCATGACACCAACCGTCTACCAGTGCTCCAGACTGGCCTGTGATCTCTGCGCTTGCATCATTGAAGGCGGGTAAAGTTCAGGGTTCTGCAAGTGGAGATCAGAGCGTTATAGTCAGAAACTACACATTCCACAATGCGGA
This sequence comes from Enteromius mattozi, assembly GCA_032359235.1. NCBI lineage: Eukaryota > Metazoa > Chordata > Actinopteri > Cypriniformes > Cyprinidae > Enteromius > Enteromius mattozi. The sequence goes on along the minus strand of JAUMHE010000051.1, from coordinate 17,265,815 downwards.
GGCCCGCTTCAAAAAGCTGAGAACAGAAAAGCACCAGTAGCTGCTGATTGGTCATGGTCATGGCAGTCAGGTCAAATCGAGCCAGTCGGGTTTCTTGTGTGGTTTACAGGTGTGGATGTCCACAGTTTCCTCACAGTCCCTGCACTCCACAGCGCAGCACCATTTGAACTTGCACTCGCATTTGCTCATACGGTTTACACGCGTGGTGTCGTACCCGCGGCCGCAGCACATGACCTCGCAGCCGTCCATGCCTCTGGAAGACTTGTTACACACCCGTCCTGCTGTACCCAGAGAGCCTAAAATATAGATACAGAAATGGAATAAATCAGGGACACTGTTTTCCATTTAGTAAAATTATGCTGTTGTGAGTCATTAGGCCATTCGCTTATTAAGATCAAGATCTTTTTTCCTAAGAAACATTTTTCCATGACGCAACTGGGTATTTTGAAGTCTGGGTCATTTAGTTTTTCACCTCAAAACCCCCCAAAAAAGAAATAAATTATAATTTAAAAAAATATATAAATTGTATCTATTTTTAATAAAAATAAACGTATAAAATAAAGCATATTTTGCTTACTATTATAACAGCTTTTTAATGATAGTTAAGCACAATTGTGCTTTATCTTGAGTGCTTTATCTCGTTTAATTTTTAATTTTTAATTTGTCATTTTAATATTGTGGTGGTTCTCATTACTGTAATAATAGTAATAATTTTATTTCTTAATGTATTACAAAAATATACTTGAAGGCTATTTTTTTTTATCTAAATTGCCATCAGTTAGTGGTAGTGCAACAAATACAATGTACAGTTACTTTAGACCTTAATGCATATTTTTTGCCTTGCATTGTAGTAATAAATTATTTGAGAAATGTTTAATCTTCATGAAATACAACCATTCAAAATCTAAATAGTCCTTACATATGTTTTCCATTCTTTAAATGCAAAAAAAAAACTATTTCTTGGGACTTTAGGGTAAAAATTCAAGCATTAATTACTTTCTTTAAATTCTAAACAAAACAAAAAACGTGTTCCTTTTAGATTTGCACTATTAATACACATTAATACAGCATGTTTTCTTTTTAAAACATATATTTTGTTCTATTTTAAATTCTATTTATCTGTTTTCTTTTTATTTATTGTATAATTTTTTTAAAAACTTGCTCTAGTTCTGCATTAAGCTAAGACTTGCACTTGCATATCATTGCTCTTTTGTTTATTTTGATTGCTTCTATTGTCCTCATTTGTAAGTCACTTTGGATAAAGCATCTGATAAATGACTAATTGTAAATATAAATGGCTTTGGCAGAATTTTGCCTAATTACTTATAATCCCACTCGATACTCGATAATCCCAACTATTATTTGGAAGCGTTTTGTAAAAACATGTGGCATGTTCTTTGTTACTTACCTGCCGATCGATCCATAAGACAGTAGTCTGGAGAATTCTCGATGTATACTAGATCATTTTTGGTCGTTCTCTTGTAATCTCGGTCAGCAACCATGAAGCCTGAACCATCCTGGTTCATGGTGACCTCCACAGCAGTATTGTATTTCTTTCTCAAGTAGTCCCCCGTTCGCCGGAAATCAGACATAGCCAGCCAGCATGTCCTGAGAGCACATGACCCACTGACTCCATGACACTTGCATTCAGTCTTCATAAAACGCTTTACTGCCTGAAGAAAACAGAACTCAACCCATGACCTATGAACCACTGACCTAGATTAGACATGTTAGGACATGTTATATAAACCCCCTCAGGATCATAACCTGCTTACTTGTTGGGGTTTATTTTGCATCAATAATCAATCAAATGTGATAATCTCAACCCATACCATTCTCCCACAGCGGTTGTTGTGCAGATTCATCAGTGCTCTGGCATCTTTGACCATCCTCTCTCTGGCATCCACGAAAGCTTTGGCAAACTTGATACCATAGTTGATATTGTCGCTACAGCCACCCCAGTCAAAGTTGCCTTCTTCATCGCTCCCCCGGCCTCTTCTGTTTGTGTCACAGCCACAGATCTTCAGCTCTCCTTGACTGCAAGCTCTGGTGATGGCATAAACCACGCCAGCAGAGGAGATGGCATATACAAATGCAGCTTCGCGGCTACCTGATGAAAGAAAAGTGAGAGATTTTTAATAATATTCATAAAAATACAGTACAGCTCTACTGTATTCTTCAAAAAGATGATGTTTGGTGTTATTTCTGGGTTAACACACAGGGCTTTATGTTGACTTTAGTGTCAGCCAATGAATGGCTTACTTACAGTTGTCAGAAACTGTTTTAACTTTAAAAACTTCACAATTTAGTAGTTTTATAGAGCCAAGCAAGTTGATGAGGAATAAGGCTCTTACTATGGTGTTAAATCCACTGCGCTTTTGTTATATCAACTCTCTAACATCATCCCTAGATTTAAGCCCCTTGGCTGGCCACCCTCGAGCTTTCAGACATTCGACTGATTCAGGCTGACACTCCTTCACCTTTAGTTTCTTTGGTCGATTGCACTCATAGCCTTGAGGTGAGTTTTTTTTTGCCAAAGTAGTGCAAAATGACCCCTATTTTGCTCATTTTCCTCCTCCAGCTCACGCACTGAGCCAGAACAGAGGGTGATATGTCAAAAAGAGCAGCTTTGTCTGTCTGCCAGAGTCATCTGCACAAATATTTACATCTCCTATTACTGTTTATACATCAGCCTGTAGAGAACCCCCTCCGACTAGCCACTTGTATTTGGAGAATATCCACTCTCTGTCAGACTTTCGCCCATTCTTGGGAGGTTTTAAAGCCCTGTTTCCCGACATCTATCCAACAGACATATTGAGTGGATTGTTGTCTTGACTTCATGCTTTACCAGCAACTATTTACTGTACTGCTATATGTATAACTCCTCTAGCTGATTTGCTAAAGCATAACCTTATGAGCAATTATGCATGGGTGAAAACATGCCCATGTTAACCCAAAAATAATAAATATTTTTTTTGTATCAAATTCTCTCTCTCTCTCTCTTTTTTTAGAGTTTTTTAAGTTTTGTTTGGTTGTTTTTCGTAATTTCCATTAGTCTTAATTGTAGTTGGGATTCCCATGTAAAAATTACTTCAATAAAATATTTTATATTTAAAACATTACATAAACAACCAATATTACCATTCCAGTACTAGTGTAAAATATTTTCCAATTTAAATAATATATTTTATATAATTTCTTTATAATATTATATATTTATATAATAATTTAATAATATAACATGTTATATTGTTGCAAATCTTTATAAATATATATATATATATATATATATATATATATAAATTAGGTAATTAGTGGTTTTTGTGTAATTATAATTGCATAGTTCATGGAAAAATTTTCTTAATTGAAATTTCTGATACGATGCTGACCTTAAATTGTCTTTTTCCTTGTGCAAAATATGCTTTCTCATGTCTTTCTTTTGATTTACGGGTAGTTCAGACATAACTAACTAGGTTTGGTAAGTCTCGCATTTGCACACAGCTTGATATTTTATGGAACATGATGCATTTATGCATGATACAAGGTTGCATAGTTTATGCACGTCATGTCTTATTACTGTATTATTTTGATCTCAGCCATTGCTAGGAATAAAGTGTAACACAAACACTGACTGCGCAACATGACGCGGCCGAACACAGTATGGTCTCGCTCCAGCGTGCTGCAGTTCCAGCGATGGTGTCGGAACTGGTGCTGGCATTCTCGGATCCACTCTTTGGCTCCTTCTCCGATGGATTGCATGAGATCTGGGTGTCTTTGGCAGAGCTGCCTCTGCTTGTTCACCAGCCCTGGAATGTTGTCACATATGACACGTGCACCTAATGCACCAATGTACCTGTAGAAACAGAGACGCATTAGCTGACCTAGCATAATATAAATAAATAAATGTAATGTATAAATATACATTACTATTGCAGTTGTTGCCCAGTGTCTTCTGATTGGGTAAGATTGTTGTTTCAGTTAGCCTGCCCTTCTGGGTCCATCTCTTTTAGAGACTGAACCTTCAAAATTCATGTCAGCCACACTTTAATTCACATTTTTCTGGATTTCTTGATCCTGACCTGTCAATCATTCTGTGGTCAAATATTTTTGCATAGTGAGCATTAAACCGAATAATTGACCGTGTTCCCAGCCAATTGATTTCCTATAGCTGTGCTAGTTTCATGTCTCAGTCTGTTTCTTCACACGTAATAAAATAATTTAATCTAAAATAACTATATTCCGTGTCCCTTTATTTCTTTAAGATATTTTTCAATAATGATACCCCTATCATACTTTACTGCGTCTGCAAAAAACTAAAATTTCTGTTCACGGAGTCTTAAATACAAAGTATGAAAAATGAAACTTCCAACCCAATCTCATGAGGGGAAAACATAAAATTTTACAAGATGGCCATTTCATATAAATTTGTATGATGTGATTCGTGCAGAAATGTATGATTTTTAGACCAAGGTCCACCCCAGCCCCGTTTCATTGAACTGTCAGTGGAGCAAAAACATGTGAATGAACAGTTTGTACAAATTTATGAAAGATAAAATAGTTGCATGATATTGCATTGGAAAATTCTGTCATCACAAACTCATGCTGTTCATAACCTTTCACCTGTAGAACACAAAAATTAATTTTTCAAAGGATGCTTTGAAAAAGGGGTTTTTTGTCCAAGCTATGAAAGTCAATGTGGTCCAATGTTGTACCAGAAATGAATGAATAAGTCATACAGGCTTAGAACACCATGAAAGGGATTAAATGATGACATAATTTTCATTTTGAGACCAATATCCTTTTAAGAGCTACTTTTTTTATGTAATGTAGATACACCCCAATTTGTCCCATATCCCATGGTTCCCTATTGACAAGTCTCTACAATAGTGCAGCAACAACTGACAATCTTGCATTAATATTTGTCATTACATTGCAGGTTTGTTGTTAAACAGCCTGACAAATACCTGGTGGAGGCTGTCTGTTGAAGCGCACCACACAGACACCCTCACGAGGTTTACGCTGTGCTCACACGCCCTTGTCTCCTTCCCGGATCTCATTATCCAGTCAGTCGTGTCTGGGTTTGTGCGACAGCGCTCCGTACAAACCTACTGAACAATTTCCACTCCTCTTATGGCTGCCTCTATCGCTCTCTCTCTCACACACACACACACTGACATACTAGTGCAAACATACAGCCCAGCGAAAGACTTATTCCTCTCGCTATAGCATCCATGGGAGGGCCTGCTGTTGCCGGCTTTGCACGGTTGCCCTGTTGATCCCTAACACACAGAAACACAATCTCGCTCTCCCTCTCTGTTCCAGAACACTTATCAGCTGTATGCGGCTGGGATTGGGAAAGGCCGCTGCACGTGAGCCAGAAAACCGCTACGCGTGAATTGATTGCAACGATGACAACAATCCCCATAACTGTATAAATTACCGTAGGAACTGAGAGATATTTATCACCATTGGCTCACACGGTTTCGGGCACGCCGCCACGGCTGTCTTGCGGACTCACGCCGTCGAATCCCCGCTGCCTTATGGAGGGCAAAAGGGGCCATACGTATAGTTATTTCAACATAGATGATACAAACGATAACCCTTCTTTTCCCATTCATGAAATACGGAGAGAGAAACCCAGCATTCATTTTAATTGAAAGTATCAAAAAATAGCATGGACTGAGATTATGTTGTTTACTCAGCTGTGGGGCACTAGGCAGTGCGCTGACTATGTTGATATTGCTACCTCTGAGACGTGATGGGGAACTTATGAATGCTGCAATTACAGACGTTTTTAAAGGCGAAGTCTGCCATTGTGTCATCGTGTCTGGTGTTATACAGTGAAGAAATGGAGATGAAAAGCAATAACTTCAGAACGAAGTCACTTCAAATCTCTATCACCCTAGCAAGTGTGTTTATCTGGTGCGTTCAGCACACAAGTAGGTCCGCTGATCCAGCCAAGACCGGTCATAGTACAGTCTGGAATGTGTTGATCAATGTCACTTTAAGACATCAGACTCCTCTGTCTTTACTAACAACTGCCCTGAGAAATGATTAAACACAGTACTATATGTATTTCTGTCATCACCTGCCATCTAGAGATTTTCTTCTTTCTTTTTATATCATTTTATATTTATATTTCTCACTAATATTGGTGTGGTTGTACTTAGCTTTTTGCTATTTATTACTATTTATTTGCTATTTTAGCACTTTTCATTTGTGTTATACATATATCACTAACTGTAAATTTCTAACTGCTCTTCCTCTTGTTATCATGATTTTTAAATCTGAAATTTAAACAGAACTGAATTGCACACATATATATTTGCAAAAACAGATATTTTTTTTTACATTTTCAAATTCATGTTTTTATTGTGTTTTATTGTGTGAGTTAGCTGATTTTTTTAACCTAGTCAAAAACAACAACTGCAATTTGATTGAGATTAACTGGAATTGTTTTCTGAGGATTGTTAAAAGCTGAGTTATCTTTTTTTGCAAATAAACTCTTTATAATATATATATATATATATACACATATATAATGTATATCCATATTAAAGTCAATTTAAGACTTCAATTTATATCTATATTATATTATAATATTATTTTGACAGGCTTTTTTTTTTACTTTAAACCCATTATCTCTCTACTGTAATCTGAAAATTCTTAAATGCTTTTTTAAAATGTTGTATTGTACTTTTCTAGGTGATCAAATGTGTGCTTCCTGCAGGTGGATCATAAAAAGATGATCATAATCACATAATTAAAGGGGACCTGAGACAGAGTGAAGTTAGAGTTCAGCCTTGTTATAAAGGAAAAACATGTGTTTCCCACCTTGTACAAACGTGATTGTAAGCCTCTAAACCTAAATAAAATTTAAACGCGCTTTTTACAGTGATTTCGTCCCGAAAAACTTTGCTTTTTTTGTTAAATTCTTACAGATAGAAGAATTTCTCTGAACTGCAGTTAGTTTCTATCATAATCTGGAACCATTCCTGGATCAAACGAGATATTAAACTGAAATCTATTCCTATTTTGCAGTGTTTTACTGATTCAAAAGTAATAATTTATTGTTACGATTTGTCTCAATGTATGACATAAATTCATTGAGTAGCCTATACTTGTCATTGGGAACACTTCTGTTAATTTAATTTAGGTCTTTATAAATTACCACCGAGAATAAGGCAATGAGTGGCTCTTGCGCTAAACACTTAGAAACACCTACCACCAAGACGAGTCCACCCTGGGAGTGAACATGAGCAGCAGTAAGATGAAGGGCAGGTAAATCCTGTGAACGGAGCCGCTCGGTTTACGGCGTGACAGAACTCCATCAAACTCGCGCATGATGTACATGCTTCCAAATCCGAAGAAGGAAAGAAAAAAGTCACAGGTTCAAAACAACTCTTGGGATACTTTATTCTTCATAATTCAAATAGTGTGTCTTTATCGAATTACTCAGAATGAAAACAGAAACAGCCTGAGTATTCATTCGTGTCTAAATTTAAGATTTAATCAAATTTTTCTAAGTTCCCTTCAGTCGAATCTGAATGCGCTCGTTAATAGCCCAGTGAGTGAGGTACAGTATCTGTCCCGCAGAATCAGATCCAGAGGCACGTCTCTGATTGGTGGGGGAGTCTGCGCGCTCATTGGCTGAAATCAGCACGAGGAGACGAGATGAATGAGCGGCGCGCGCGAGGCTGTCAGTCAGATAACAGCCGCTCTTCTCAACACACTGTTAGCGGCGTTACTCTGTCCGCTTACAAAGACGTAGACCATCTTTTTTGGACACTACCACGATGGTAACACCATGTTTATTGTAGCACCTTGGATTAACATTAAAAAGCATGAATATTGCAGGGAGGTACTCGCACCGTAGCGTGGTATGCAGTGATTTTGGCTTGACAGGTTAATTGTCTTTATAAACGTCTGAATAGTTTTGCATTCATAACAACTATCAAACCAGGTTTCATTTATTTTAAAGAGAAGTATCATAAGTACATTTTAGAAGCAAAACAATGATAGTTTGATAGATTTTAAATGATAAAATAATGATAAACACAAGGCTGAGATGGAGGCTATTTGTATAAATAATATCTATCTATCTATCTGTCTGTCTGTCTGTCTGTCCATAGACATATATATATATATATCTGTCTGTGTCTGCTAACATGCTTCATGTAATATCAGGCCAAACGTCCAGTGTTTGTTTAGGTATCAACATGCCGAACTGGCCTATGGTAGTCTATATATAACTCAATGAATACCTTCTAAACAAAGATTGCTCATATATTTTAGGACGTGACATTGTCAATGCACATAATCACCCCAGCTTGCTCATAAAATAGACCACTGGTATTAGACGGAGGGGGGGGACTGCTTTACACACAGTAATACAAAGTAAACAACAAAGAATGTTTCTGGTCACTTTGACTCACACTCTGTCCTTTAGCTTCCTGCCAAAGATCATTAAAGGAGGAAATACGCGCATTAGGAGATAAGCTGGCGTAGAATCCACTTGGTTTGCATGCCATTTATTTACTCTTATGTATTTACAGTCTTGGAAAAAGATACAACTGAATATATACATTAAAATAAATGAAGATGTTATGTTTTTATTGTATTAGTTAGCTGTACTTTTTTTGGTTATTTTTTAACCTAATCAAAAAATCTGCAGCTTGGTTGAGATTAAAATTGATAAAAATGTAGCTATATATATATACACACTGCCCTCTAAAAGTTTGGAAACACCCCTGGCAAAGTGTGGTTTTGGATGATATCAGCATAAATCCTTATCATTTTTTGGTGCAAATACCGTACATTAAAATAACTTGACATTATCATTAAAGACCAGCGATAATAATTTTCATTTTGATTATACATGGCAATATATACATGTCCAAGTTGAGCTACTATAGGAAGTGTCCAACCAGTGTGAATCATCTTTGGGCAATCCTTCAGGAGGCTTGGAGTAATATATCAAGTCAATGTTTGAATGAACTGACAGCTCGGATGCCCAGATTATACAGAGCTGTAATAGCTGCTGATGGTGGATACTGTGATGAATCGAAAATGTAAGTATTTTTGATGTATAAACTGTTTATGTAATAAAACATGTTTTTTTAGTTTGTGTTGTCCCTTATCAGAGCAAAATGATCACAAATTAAAAAGGATTCATGCTAATATTGTCCAAACCCCCACTTTTCTAAGGCGTTTCCAAACTTTTGGAGGGCAGTGTATATCTACTAATATGACTTTTGCCTCAATAAACTAGTAATATGCTGCTTGTTAGTTAGTAAGGTAGTTTAGGTATTATTATATTAGGATGTAGAATATGGTAAAGCAGAATATATGCTTTTTTAAGTATTTATAAGCAACTATAGTGAGAATTGGTCCCTATAAAGTGTTACCATCTCTCTCTCTATATATATTTTGTGCCATAATATTTCAGATACATAGATTTACAAGTTTGTTCAGATCACTAACACTATTAAGTGTGACCTATTGTAATAGTGATGCTTGCGTTAGCAACCACTACTAAATACGATTAAATGCCAAATCTAACCACCACAGGGCTCATGCAGTGGAGAGCATCACCTTTTGTCGTCTCTAAACAGTGTGTGACTAGAATACTTAACCCATTGGGACTCAGGATGTGCACCAATAATTAGTGATGTGTCCTTTCTGTACTGAGAGGTCAGTGCCCTCCCCTCCCCTGATCTAGAGGAGCTGGTGATTATAGCAGTGTGTGGGAGACAGATTTCACCAGGCCAGGCATGCGTCCCTGTCGGCCTCGCAACCTCGACCTACTGTCCCAAACAGGAATGTTAATTAGCAGCATCCACCAGAGGGGGTGACCATCCACTGACACACAGGACATCTACAGATAAACCAGTGTAGTCAGCAGAAATAGCAGCACTCATATTTTAGGGGACATTAAATGAGTAGTTCACAAAAAAATGTAAACACATAATTAGTATATAAGTAAAAAAAATGGATTAAAGTTAATGAATATATTAAGAGTTTATTTGCAAAAACAGAAAAATCTTTTTTTATTATGTTGTTTTTTAAAAATGGTTGCCTGTTTTTGCAAATGAACTCTTCATATTATTATATAAAAAAAGATAATATATATATATATATATATATATATATATATATATATTTATATGATGGTAA
>JAUMHE010000051.1:17185432-17245487 GCA_032359235.1 Enteromius mattozi | reverse complement strand
AATTGATAAATTAAATCTATTTATGGCATTATTTTTGAAAGCATCCTCATTTTACAGCATTTTTACACGAGTGTCTATAACTTTGAACAGTACTGTAGGTTTTTCTTCTTCATCTTGGAGACGTTGCCACAGTTCTGGATTTAGTCTGTCTCAGTTTGTTCTGTAACTTCATGTCAACTAGTTCAGGCTGCTGGATCTGAGGCTGCGTTTGGAAGCCTAGTGTCCAACCACAAGTGTGGGATGAGGTCCAGCAACAGCACTGGAATGTAGTAGGAGACTCGCCGAAAAAATAAATAAATAGTTTGATGAAAAAGCAAAGTAAATGAGATCCAATCAACTCTAATTAAACCCTGAGGAATGCTGTTGAAAAATAATGTGAGAATGCAGTTGAACTGGGAACAGAGAAAATAGCAAAATACAGGAAGTACACTAAACCAAGTTTAACAGCGGGTATGATTAAACATGATTCATTTTGGTTTTTAGTTAAGTGTTGGTTCTTGGCAACTACTCCAAAATTTGCTAAAGTTGCTAAAGTTGTTTTATATATGTGTGTTTAGTTTTGACGTTTTAAATTGACTTAGATGAACAGTACACTGCGGTTTCTTAATGTTGAATATACTAGTTTTTTAATGTGTTAGCATGCACAAGTAAGCTCTGGGTCAGACAGACATCTGGCTTTCATAGAGTGATACAGCTAAAATTTCTCTCATGGGTATCTAGTCTGCTGTGTGAAGAGTTAAATGTGTTTGACAGCAAACTACTGACTTTCAATTACACAATTACTGAAGCATACTATTATTAAGCATTGACTTATTAGTATTGATATCATTTCTCATTAGCATGCAAAACCTCACCAGTAAAACCATCATTATTACATTACAAATGTATTTAAATGAATTCTATTAATATTAATAAAAGGAAAAGAAAAGAATAATTAATATATTAATTATGGGATATATATTTGTTCTACATCAAACTGTGGGAAGAAAAAAAAAAAACGAAATACAACAATACTAATTGATTGCTGATTATTTTTATGTAACTTTATCAATGTTAACTATCTAGGTCTTTATAAAATGTATTCGGACAATCTGGGCTTGTTTATATATTTGGTTGATGGAAACTCTCCAAAGAATACCAAAAAATACACACCACAAAGATCATAAGAGCCGCCAATCAGAGAGGGAGTTGCCTCCCTAATGGTGTAAATTGATGTATGACTTGGGTTGCAGCTGCTCGGATAAACATGCAGCAACAGCGCTGTACGTAGCTGAACATCTAAACATCTTAAAAGCATAAATTAGCCCAGATGCTCCTGAATAAATCGTACATGACACAGGAATGATTTTCTTTTTTTGGCAAGATCACTACTGGCCCACCATGCCTATTTTCTTTCAGTTCCTCACACAAAACTAATACAGCTTGAAAAGACTTTTATGGTTCATTTATAGCGTTTTTGATCCGTATGAAGATTCTCCAAAAATTCCACAGAAAAAAAATAACACCGTATGGGTTTGGAATGACATGTGGCTGTGTAAATAATGACAGAACCTTGGTTTTGGTGAACTGTTCCTTTAAGAACCAAGAGTAGCACGATTACCGCCATAGACTGCTGCTTACAAAAAACTATAAAAACATTCTTATCCATTGACAGGACTGAACTAACCTTAAGTGCCTGTATGACAAAGTCTCTGGCCTCCAGCTCTCCTTCAAGAACACTGAAGAGCAGCAGCACATCTCTCTTACTCAGAGCCTCCACGTTCAGCCTTGACTCCTGAAAAGACAGCAAAAGAGTGGGCGACTAAAATCGAAAAATAGCTCAAATGCAAGCAGAGATTCTAATGACTGCAAACCATACACTACATTAGAACAAAGTCTATACTAAGTTGTTTGGGAAACATGCAGTCAGGCAACAATGTCCATGTCTACAAATCTTTTCTCTTCCTTACCATCTGCAGACCAAATGAGTGCAGTCTGCTGTATTTTCCATGTGCTTGTCTTGATTATACAGTGTGCTGTGTATTCAGTGCACGGCATAATAAAATAAACAATACAAACTCAATACAAACTATTCAAAAGTTTGGGGTCATTATGGTTTTTTTAAGGTTTTTGGAAGCATTTAATGCATCCTTAATAAATAAAAAGTTATTTTTTTAAAACAAAATCTTACTGACTCCAAACTTTTAAATGGTAGTTTATTATTTTAGAAGTACTCTGTAAAAAAAAATCCATAAAATATATGTTAAAAAAAAAACATTTACAGTAAAAAAATACAGTAACAACATTTTAGCTCTTACAATTTTAAGTTAAATTTACAGTTAAATACCAACATTTCATTAACTGATATAATGTTGATATACCAACCTATTAAGGTACTGAAATCTGTTTTGTACCTTTGAAATACACTGATAACCAGCAAATGCAGGTGGTGATGATAAAGTCACATGATATGAACATATATAGAAGGTGCCCAGTGTCATTCACTTAAGCACTAAACACCATCATGGTGAGAATCATTAAACTAAAATATGAAATATACGTTAATTTAACAACATTACATGTAACACACAACCCAAATAAACATAACTGATAAGAAAAAACTAAGAAGAAACATTTTTTATATTGTATGTTTATATTGTATATATAAACAAAACAAATGTTTTTGCTATGTTCTTAGCGTCAAGAAACTATGGAAGAAAAATAAAAGAGGTAATTGTGACTTTTTATTTCACATTTCTGACTACAATCTCGTGATTCTGACTTCCTTTTCAGAATTGTGAGTTAAAGAGTTATATTTATAGTTTATAGCTTATATTGCAAAATTGTTACTTTTTATAACTGAGAATTTTTATGCCAGAATTAGAATTAGATTTTATAACTGGCAATCTCACAATTCTGAGACAAACAATGAAATGAAGTCAGAATTGTGTTTTATCTTTCAATTCTGACTTCATTTCTTGCATTTCTGAGAATATATCATGCAATTATGTGAAAAAACTGAAAAAAGTATATCTTGCAAGAGCTAAAAAGTCACAATTGATTTTATTTTTTCTTCAGTGGCTTCCATAATAAACAGACTTGCTTTGAGCTGAAAAATGACGTACCAATGATTAAATGCATTTTTTGCTTTATTCTTTCATAACTAAGTGCACTAAATGAACAGACTGAATTAGACCATCACAATTTTCAGTCTCTTTAACTTTTGTTAGCAGCCATTACGCTTCATCAAAAGCAATTTTTAAGCCAGTCCTCCCGGAACAATCAAAGGGTTAACAAGCTTGTCCGAGAACATAATGGCTATAGATCACAGCTGTGATCTCAGAAAAACTCCCATTCCCATGTTGTGTTTCTTTCTGTGCGGTTCACAGGAAAAGAAAAAAAGCAGGTTGTTTTTTCCATTTTACTCTTATGAGTCAAAGCATCTGTCACACATCAAAGCTAAAGCAGCATTCCCCGACTTTTCTATTGATAGACAGCTAGAGAAAGAAACTTCTTGTTGGAAGTCCGAAATTCCTTCCTCGCTTCTAAATAGTCAGTAATTGTGCATGGATAACCTTGAAAGGATCGAATTTCACTTTCCCATATAGCTACACACTATAAATGCTTTGACCCTGCGCTACGAGCTTCAACTGAAATAATCTTATGAAACTCAATCTACATTTCTTCCTCCTGACCCCACTTTGCTTTTAATGGTGCTTCATGTAGAGATTTGTGTGGTTAGCCAAAGTTTCCACATCATGAAGTCACGAAGGAGTCTCAGAGTGTTACATAATATGCCAGAGACGGAAGACGTCCAGCTACTGTGCTCCAGCTGAAATTTGGAAGCTCGTCTTCCACGTCAGAGCCATAAAACGCATTACTGTACTTTGCAGTGCATGAATTCAAATTCTCCTTTTCATCTCTGTTGTGCAAACTTTAGCCGAATCTGTGCTTGTAAATAGCCATCACGTGTCTTTTGATGTATTGTGCACTGATGGGAACTGCGTACTAGATCTGAGTACGCAAGAAAGCTTTCATGGTTTGTGGTTCACCCGTTCAAACAGTGCTAATTTGAAGCGTGTTCCTAAGCAAAGCCGCGCTTTATAGACGCGCTAATTTCACAACTTCACTTTGCTTTTATAAAACCCAAAGAAAATTATATTGTGCATCAGTAAGTGCTTTCAACTAACTAATAGTTATATAGACCACGTGAAAAAATACCAGATACACATTTTAGCAAGCATGTGTCTCTTTACTAAAATTTGTTATTTAGAATGAAACATTATAGGAAACGGTGATAAAAAGAGTCTTAGAGATCATTATGCATCTACAAAACCTTTCTTTTATGTGTGCTTGAGGATAGTGTTCTTCATGGTTGACTAATTTGGCATTTCCCTTTTAATGGTGCCCATGCCTTTCTGAATTAAAGGGTGCTACACTATTCAACATCGGCCTGAATGCTTCTTAAATTACCCAGCATTTCTCCCTGGAGCTAGACTGAAGCAGTCAGTGTTCGAGTCCAAGCTCACCCGACATGTCAGAGGGTAATTAATTTAATCCTCAAGATGCTTGTGAGCTGCAAAACAGATGGCCCAATGTCAACTGCCTGTTGATGTGATCAGCTGAACAGATTTCATAAGATGTTTCAAACATTTAAGCAGTTCAAAATAATACTGTAGTAGTTTTTTATTATTTTTTGTACACATTTCAAAATCCTATTTTTTAGGTTCAAAGAAATCAACAATAAAAACAAGTAAAATCCTTTTTTTTCCCCCCCAAGTAGGATTTTGAAAATGTAATGAGACCGTTTTCTGAGACCTAATGTAGTTATAAAGTAATAATACATAAATATATATATATATATAATACTATATATAAGGTGATCAAAAGTTCATTTTTCGCTGATTTGCTGTGATGTTATGCATCTAAACCTATTTAGGCTGCAGTTTTGGGCATCATTTGCGTGCAGCATTTTTTGGGCTCATTAACGTTAGAGTTTATAGAGTAACGCGTAATATGTACGATGCCCGAAAATGATGAACGCCTATTGATGCACAAATGCTCCCTAGGTAGACAATACACTAACGGACACAGCATCTGGCTATCTGGTAACATTTTTACATTTATGCAGACATCACAAGCAAAAAGCATTAAAATAATACTGGTAATACATTTTTTTTTCTTTTCAATATACTTCTCATATAACAAACCCCGTGTAGGAAGAACTTGTAACGTTACTGGCTTAATTAAAACCGTTTTTGTCAGAACTGTTGGCTATTTTAAACGAAGTTAATTAGCATTAAGTAACGTTATTCAAACTATTCATACAATCCTGGAAAAAAATACCTTCTCTCCTCTCGTGCTCATTTTCTTCACCTTTCTTTCTTTATAAGTATTAAACGATATGTTATAAAGATAACGTCCTCACCGTTGTGGGTGCCATGCCAGGTTTGATCACTTTCCAATATCGCTCATCGAGCAGCACCGTTCTTAAAGATCGGCTTCACCGAAGTTCATCTGTGTGAAGGAACGCAAACAGACATCTCACGTAGCCAATAGGGTGTAAGCGGTTTAGCTCAATAGACCAATTAGAAACGAGATGCAGGGACAGGAGGCGGGACGAAACATGTAAAGTTTATAAAATAGGATTCTTTGTGCAACGGTGAGACTTTAAAGCACTCTTCGGTCGTGAATTCCCTATATGTGTTAATCACGACATATTTGGGCGCGTTTCTGTGAAAATAAGGTTTTTTATGGTATCAGGGTCGAGTTAGATAGCCAACCACTCTAAAACTCATCATAGATGTTAAAAATATGTAGACGGGTTAGTTAAATTTGACGAAATGTACGTGTGCCACCTCTAGTGGACTCCTATTGTAATTGTAAGCACACAAAATAAAAGCGGCCCCAAAAAGTATTTGGATATTAACGTCATTTTGTGAGTTTATAATACAGTATTGAAACGAATCCAAAGTTGTCCTGAAACCAAAATGCCCAAAAATGCCCTTCAAATGTTGACTAGTGTAGATAAATGTCTTTAACAAAATGCTAAACTGGTTGGCTTTTAATTTAAAGAAAAATAAAGCAGAACGTTTCACAAAAATAAGCATGCTTGCTTGGGCATTTTATATAACTGATGTAATGAAAAAAGAGTTGCATAAATGAAATAATAGTAAATTATGCTGTGTAGGGAAGATGTGATATAGGGTCAACAAATGAAACAAGTTGACACAAAAATCATTAAAAATGTTATATTACAAATTTCATTCATCTGATAAATACAGGCATTTCACAAAGCATTGTACAAAAAAAATTCATCATCACAATCCTTTCTAGCAACATATAATGACAAATCTGGGCACAATTAAAACCAAACATAGCATCGTTCCCAATATCCAAGACAAATACAATTTAATGTGCATCTCAGAACCAGAGCGTCTGTACGGACACACATCGAATAAGGCGCTGCTGACAGGACATTTTCAGACTGGATCCCTTCTTACCGGTTGTATCGGTTTATTCTGTTACTGTGCTTCTGTTATTCAAGCCTTCTCAAAGTAAATGTGAAATAGCACCAGTTTGTTGTAATTCAACTCTGTTACAAATACTCACACACAAAGGTAAGAATAATTTACTTAAACATATTTGTACTGTACAAAAGCATCTGACATGTACAATAAGACAAAATCAGACCTGAAAACAAAAAACGTACAATCCAGAGACACCTGGGCCAAACCACACAACAATATTAGTTTTGTTTGGACAGCACTGTTGTGATACGTACATTATCCACAGATTTCTTCTGAGCACCGATACTACTAGATACTCCAGTGATCTGTGAGTCACAATTCCAAATCACTGATTTATAATGCCTTCCATTTGGTATAAGTCACTATTGTGCGATTTTTCATAGGTAGTCGGGTCATTTTCTGTTCCAGCTGAATTTATTTCAGTTCTTTTCTTGAGGAGGTGCAGTTTTGGGCTTTAGCCCCAATATGTATAAAGTTTTTAGATATGAATTATTAAAAAATGTTGTAGTGCAGTTGGGGCGCTGTAGTCACTAGGTCAAGGTCAGTGACATCAGTGGACACACACACACACACATGCTGCCTTTTCAAGGCTTGGAATCTTTCAGCATGTTTATGCGAGCGAAGATCTTGAGGGCGGGTCCTAATTTTATATTCATGGCACTCATTAGGTGATCTTCCTTCAGTAGCAGCATGGCCTGCCCATCAATCTCCTGAGAACGAAACTCGTCTGCGATCTCCTGGCAACCTAATTGTAAAGTCACAAAAATTTGCACTATTAAGCAGCATATTTTTAAATAAATCTGAAGTCATTTATTGTTGTAGAAACCTGATTTTCATCATAACTTTCCATTTAACCATTTAATTAATTGTTAATTACAGAATATCATGTTCAGTGCATGTGCATGCATTTGTATATACACAACTGTTCTAAAGATTAAAAATAAATAAATATATAGAAAACATATATATTGATTTCATGATCACCAGGGCTGCATTTATTTTAGTAAAAATATAGTAAAAAAAAAAAAAAAGAAATGGTGTGAAATATTTTTACAGTTTAAAATAACCATTTTAAAATGCCTTTTATTCCTGTGAAGCAAAACTAAATTTTACTCCAGTCTTCAGTGTCACATGATCCTTAAGAAATCATCCCAATATGCTGAAGCTTAAGAAACATTTCCTATTATTATCAATGTTGAAAACAGCTGTGCTACTTCATATTTTTGTGAAAACCGTGAAACTTTTTTTCTTTGAATGAATAGAAAGGTCCAAACAACAGCCTTCATTTGAAACTATTTTTCTTTTTAACTATCACTTTTGATAAACTGCATGTATGCCTGGCATTAATTTGCTAAAGAAGAATCATACTGAGCCCACCTTTTGAACATTAATGTCTTTAGAGCGCTTGGAATATAGTACAAAACATACATATACCCATATGAGCGACTTACCTGGCAAAGAGCGAATGAACTCAAACACCTCCTGCACATTCCATTTGGTGGGGTCAATTGGCAGGAAGTGCTGACTGAGGAGAGGAAGCTCTTCAGGATCGTTAGCAGCCACCCCACCTTGAGAAACAATTGGGCCAGAACTGGCTGCAGAGAGCGGGGAAGTTGCTTCCTCATAGCTGGAGATATCCGAGCAGGGGCTGGACTCTCCTTGACTAGGCTGAGATTGGAGCGGTGAGGACATAGATTCTCCCTGAGATTGTTGAGAGACAGAGAGCCGCTGTGGGATAAACAAGAGACTATATGAGGATGATTTACTTTAAATATTCATACAAAAACATTGTGGGATGAACCACTACCACATTGAAGTAGCTGTTCACCTGCTTTTTGGCATCCCTGCCTCTGGGACTATGAGGTCTCCTCCTTCTCCACTGATTTATCTGATTGGTTGTTTTTGTTCTGTCAGGGTGGAACAGACCAACCCGCTTCGTGCAACTTACACTGTATCTGTTCAAAAGGTTTATACATTACCATACAGTTAGTTCCATAAATCATATTAATTAGCATTATGGCATATATACACACAGCATTATAACTTCCTAAATGAACCCAAATTACCCATGAAGTATCATGCAGCTTTGTTTAATAATGCATTTCTAGATACTTTCCTTTCTAAAATGTTTTGTAATCTCTAACCTTTTAGCACAGACCATGGAACAGAAGCGTTTTGAACGTTTGAACTTGTAGGCAAAATCAACCCATCCACAGAGCTCGCATGTGAGCTTGGGCTCCTCCGGTTCCTCCTGAGTCCTCGTGTCTGATGAAAAATGATGAAATATTAAGTATTCAGTTAAGTATTAAAAAGGGTTTGTGTGTAATCGTTGGAATGGTGAGGCATTACTATGCTGCACCTTAATTACACAAATTTTCAACGGTAAAGTTCACAAACAGGAAATTCCATATCTTATCTGTTATCACTAATACATAATGACGCTCCCTTGTTAATAACAATACAGGTTTCCAATCTTTCAAAGCTTGAAATCCTGACATGTAAAAAGGTCATGGATCTTAGAAAAACAGTATTTGTTTGAATCTGCTGAATGAAATGTCTACCTTGTTGTCCAGCCTCCTCCATGTCTGAGTTTGTGGCACTGAGGGAATTACTGCTGGCTGTTTTCTCTGGATCTGAGGGAAGCTGCGAGTCTGGTTTCTTGGGGCTGTCTGCCTGCACCGGTGGTCTTTCCACCTGATAATACAGTATACAAACATAATGATGTCAAGCTGATGACTGAAATACTGTGGGCTCTTGTGTTGGGCTGGAATAAGCAGATCAACAAACAATATTTGTTTAGTTTGATGTTGAATCCACCTAAACTGTAGTCAACTCACTAACGCACAAGCAAGTATACTATGTACAAAACACATAAAAAGTCATTTATTAATAAATAAAAGAATTATAATATAGTGATTATCATAATTGTTATTGTGGCATTAAATTATTGTGAAAAAATAATAATATACAACAATAATTATTAACAACAATAACAATATTAGCAGTGAATACTTTTTCAGTGTAAATTCATATTAATGTTTATAATCCTTTGAAATAATAATAATAATAATAATATAAATACAATAGTAATTCTTATTAACAATATTTACTATTATTATTATTATTGAGTGAATTTCCCTGTTTAGTTATATTAGTATTAATAAATTTATAAATAAATAAATAATAAATAATTGTAATAACATAATTTTAAAGAATAATAATCAATGATTAATAATAATAATAATAATAATAATTATTATTATTATTATTATTATTGTTGTTGTTGTAGTTGTTGTTACTGTTATCTTTAAATTACTATTATAATCTATTCTAAAATTGTCCACGGTTCTAAAATGATTATTAATAGTAGTAGTAGTAGTAGTAATTTTATTACAACTCACAGGAAATGGCTCAGCTCCCTCCTGAATGACAAAACCCTCGATGACGTGCGTGAGGACGTGTGGCTTCACAATGGCTTGGGGTGGCTTGTTCTCGCCGTTTTGTGCAACACTTGCCGTCACAGCTGCCGGTGGCGGCTCGCTCGGGACTGCCGAGGTCATGGTCGGTGTCACCGGTGCTCCCGTGGGGTCGCGCGCTGTCTCCACAGAGCCTGGCGGCACAGAAACAAAGCGTCTGCTCATCACCATAGCAACCACAACAACATCGGCAGCACAAACATCAGCGGGATAAAAACAGCTGCTGGAAATAAGACATAAACAATGCACTTATAAGGTTTACGAACGTTTAAGGAATACCTCAATAAAACTGGAATATCTCTTTAACGAGCCAAAGCTAGAGCAACGTCTGAGGGGAAGACTGTCAGCCAAAAACGACAAAAATGTTCTGTTCCTCACACAAAAACTGCCATATAACATCAGAATACTTACTATATTAAAGTATGAAATACTTATTTGAAGTGTTTGTAATGGCATCGTCACCGTCACTGTATGGACAAGATCAAGATGTAAAATGACATAATAACTTTACTGAAGTTCACTGAAGAAATGAAATAAGATTGGAACAATATGAGGGTGAGTAAATGTTTTCATTTTCTGAAAATTACTATTTTAAGAAACATCCGATAATCATTTAAATGAATAACGTCATCACTTAAACGAGAATACATCTGCTGTATTGTTTACTACGCTGTGCGCTGTTTAAATGGACCATGTACACGAAACTGGCGTCAGTAGCGTCGCGTTTTAAAAGCATGTCAAGTCTAACTTACACGGTCTGCGTTGTTCTTTTAAGCCCACTATTACCCAAACTACTGGCTCCAAAACACAAGACATACTGTAGCTTACCGACAAAGCACAATAAAAAGTCATTCCCCCCAGGGGCGCTCTTCAATTCCTTCTCAAAACACGGGGGGAGCCTCATTGCCACACGCCTGTTGCGATTATATTAATGACAGAATATCCAGACTCCGCCACGCGTGCGATTCTACGCAACATGCAGTGTGCGCTGCTCCTTTTCTAGTACTCCACTCCCACGCACAAGCGCTGCACATTCTGCCTGAGAGGCGGTTCACTCTTTCCCTGGATGGCAGCGGCAGGTCACATGACTCTGTAGAGATTCAGTGAATCTTTCACTGGCTGGTGGCAGCGGTTGTGTCATCCATGCAGGCTATATTGGGCATTATCTCAAGGTAGGAAAGCACCCTGGTCCAAAACCAGTCTGTTAAGTTACTGACAGATTAGGCAGGAGAGCTGCTAGTGCCTTTTACCAGGCTAGGAAGTCATGTGACCGGCCCAGAGTCAATTCTGGTCCATATAACTGTACGTGGGAATTGCATGACACCCCTCATCCTACTGCCTTCTCTTTTGGCAATTCTGGTTCACTGTGTGGGTATCGAAAGCTTTGTTTTTAATGCAGCTGTAATTCCTCAAATGCCTGCAAGCTGCGTTGTATTTGATACTGTGCCCTCAGACATAGGGCATAGCATTAGATAAGAAAATACAAAACACGCAAGTCAGTTTGAAGTCCAATAGCAGCACAAGCACACATTTCAAGCAAAACGCTACACAAAAAGTGCTGCATTGAAATTAGTACAGTTTATCCCAAATGTGTTTTAGTGTCTCATTGTCTAAATCAATTCAGTCTTTAATAATCTCTCCAAAATACACATAATAAAAAAAAATATTTGTAGGGTATCCACCTTTTTTAATGAAATTAATCATTAAATTAATCAGCATCACTGTATCTTATATTCTTGATGTCTGCATTGTTTGATTATGCAACTATGCTTGTAAACTTGTGTATTTAGACTCTTTTTGGCCACAGTACCTTGAGTTTGAGATGTAGCGTTAACAGTGTCGATTTTGGATTGTTCAGGTGGGATGGTGCCTTGGGTCATAGTGGTTGGCTGCATTTGTACTGGTGGACAGATCTCTCTTACCACCAAAGAGGTGGGCTTCTCCTTGTCATCCTGAGCAAGTCTTGAAGCCTAAATATTATAGAAGTCGTTAGTTGCTTTTGAACTGTATAAACTGGACCTCATACATGAAACTTGCATAAATATGTGTAAATTCTGAGTTATTCACCCCTAAAACAGACCTTTTCTCTTACAGATTGATAAATGCTTCATAAATGTCAGATTTGATAAACATAGTTTAGAGTTAAACATCATGCGCATTCTAATGAATTCCAATCATTCGTAAATAGGGTGCATTATCATAAACAATTAGCATAATCCCCACCTAAATTACAACTATGTAAATTACATATCCATGAATTTAGTGGAATATTCTGAATACCATTCTCAGGTTTGGATCCAGCAGTCCTACATTGCAAAATGTAAACAAGGCTAATAGGTCATATGCCTAACAATAAATGTGACCCTGGGCCACAAAACCAGTTATAAGTGTAAAATTTTTCAAAATTGACATTTATGCATATAATAGCTTTCTATTAAAGAATATTACTGAATATAAAAATGCAATAACCCGCAATATTAGCTTCTTCATTGTTGTTCATTCATTGTACATTTAGGATCATTGGTCAGTGAAGTGTTTGTCCCGCCCCTCCAACACTGATTAGAAAGCTAGTTAAAAAAATGACAGTCACAGGTGCTGTTTTCAACTCTCAGCTTAACTTGTGAAATATTATTATGGTAGTGCATTAAAATGCAGTAATGTAGTGTCATTAGTTTGCTAAAATGAACACGTAATGCTTTACGCTCAATTTACACATCGTAGACAGAAGGTGTACATTTCTTTCATACCAACTAACATTTTGAATTCGAAAGTTTACAGTACGTCAGAGCGGCTACAGGAATGATTTACACTAAAATTTATTCTGCTTTTGTTTCATGAATGGGGCGTATTATCTTTAATCTACAATCCAGCTCTAGTAAGTGAGTTCCTTACCTGGCTTTGTGCTGGCTGGATCTGGAGATTGATGGCTGTCAGTTGGACCGGTTGAGCTTTAGCATGGGCCAGGCCTGAGTGTGAGCCATGCTGGCTGAGTGCATGGTGGCTAACAGTTGAATGGAAGATGGTGGCCTGTTGATTATGAGCCGATCCCTGGTTGTGAAGTGCTGGTTTGGGCAAAACTGGAATGATCCCTGCTACCGATGAGGTCTGGGCAGAGCTCTGGATGGCCAGTGAGGCTGTCTGTTGGTGGGGCTGGACCGAGGCCGTCTGCAGTAACTGAGGCTGGGTTCTTGAGGTGGGTGGAGCTTGGGGTTGAATGACAAACTGTTGCGGCTGCTGCTTAATCAGGGCCTGTGGCTGGATTTGGGCATACGCTGGAAGGAGAAACCACAGCTATTATATTCACATACTGTTTCACGTGACTACACATTAAACAAGTTCCAAATTTGTAAGGTTTGCATGGAATTTCGTACATTTGGACAATGTTTTATTTTTGTTTCTTTTAAAGATGGCATAGGTAAGCTCCTAAATTGCACAGGTTTCCCTCAGTCATGGGAATTTAAAAATTGTGTTTTCTAGCCCCGGAACCGGTATGCTCTGCTCTACAGTTTTGTTTGTAATGAAATAATGATGTTAATACTTAAACTCACATTGCAAGCATGAATTCTGATTGTAAGCAAATTCATTTGGCCAATGAATCCATTTCGAACCAGTTCACAGATCAATCAGATTGATTCAGTAGTGAATCAGTCTGAATATAAATGATTCTTTAAAGGTGCTGTATGTAGAATTGACACTAATGGTTGAACTAGGTATTGCAGTCCAAATGTAAAAAATTTCACCCGGCCCCTCCTCCTCAAAACTTGAGGCACACGCAGGTTGCCAGATTGACCACACTAACAGAAAAGAGCGCACATGACAATGAATGAAGTGAAATACGCTGTGTTTTCCGACAACTGACAACCCGGGTGCCTAAATACAATTAGTTAAACTAACCGTGGGAGGGTTTAACAAACCCAAACAGAGATTCCGACATTCGGGCCCAGAGAATATCTGACTGTAGCATTGTTTTTCAGATAACCGTGTGTTAACTTACTATGTTTCTTAAATATCTGCATTATTATGCTTCAAAAACTTACATACAGCCCCTTTAATATAGTTATCCGGGAAGCCATCAACATCTTGAAAGTGCATGGAAAAGTCATGGCAGTTCCTTGAGACCAGTGTGTGGGAACCTTGATTACATCTCAATAAATTTTATTTTATTTTGTTGTTCAGTTTGTCTTTTTGCTGTATCTAATAACATTTGTCTCTGTGCTTGGGTTTTCCAGGACAAATTCTGTATCCAGGACTATGACATTGGAAACTGGATGAGTTTTAAAACTATGATTAAGTGTTTGACTGGAGGACTCACAGGAAAGTGTGTTAAAATTTAATATTAACTCAGCAGGAGAACATTCAAACACAAAACCTTAAGAGTTGGGCACGTTGAGATCACAACCTCAAAAGTTCATGAGCGGTAAAAGAATCTGAGGAACTCCAACTGGCTGGAAAGTTAGCTAGCGTGTGGTTTTTATGTTTATATATATAGAGGAGTGTGTGTTCTGTCACATGAAATGCACACCAGATATGTGAAGCAGACGTCAAGAACAAATACTGTCTTTCTTTAAAACTCTTAATAGCAAACAGAAAAGGTTCAGTGTGGGAATGTTCTTCCGTCTAATGTGAATGGTGTGGGATGGTGTGTTCAGATGACTCAATCCTCTGTGCTCACTTTCTCTCACTCTTTCTTTCTCCCGGATGTTCAGAATAAGGAGTTGATGAGTTATTCCCTGCAGAGCGCAACCCTGGAAAATCCCGAAATTTCCTGCCGAACGTTCAGATATATGCAAAGCCACAACACATGACACATTAAAACAATGACATTAATGCTTGAAGACACACAGTATCTCACTTGTTGGGCCAATTCTCATCATATGTTTCAGGGTTTCAAGACCTGAGATAAAAAACCTGCCTCTCCTCAAATTGCGCTCAGTTTCCTAATCTAAAATAGAGAATACAACTTCAAAACAAGCTTGTTTTTGACTTTGTCATTTTTCTTACAAAACAAACGCGAGGAGTGAAATCCGATGCTCAGTTGGGAATCATATTCTCAAGAGATGTATAAGCAATTAGTATTTTTTTATAGCAAAATCTCAAGTCCAGTCTCTTTCCAGTACCAACATTCACATGACTTTTAATCTGATGTTTCGACTTTTCATAACATTAGGACATTTCTTAAGAGCAAACTGAACGCTTCATCTAAGAGAATAATCCAGGATGAGTTTCTGTGAATATCGTTAATGCACAAGGGGAAAACACTGAATCATAACACACATCATATCTGCTCTCTGGAGCACACTGCTATGGAAACTACATCCCAACACACATGTCAGGTTTTTACCCTTCCTCTCCTCAAACACACTTGTTCAATCAAGTTGAAGCTTGTTTAATCTTTTTTCCTTCTGGTTATTTGAGTACATAAACAATGGCATAAACCTTACACCTGCAAACGATCACTGACATAGTATAATGTGAAAGAAATGCAGCTCTTTAATGAGAAACAGAAATAAAGCAAGTTGACGTAATTACACAAATGTAGCTACACTAAAGACCACCAGTTTCATTACACATTTACCTATTTTAAATAATCAGTCATTAGTCACAACCATCAATATTTATTAATATTTTTCTTTCATGGAATATTAAAGCTTTTTTTTCTCATTTTCATTTTCTGTATTTTGCATTAGTAATATTAAGGTTACAATTAAAATTGGTATGGACTGAATTTAATTTGGTCGCACAAGACTCCACAAAAGTCCTATTTTCTTGGTCCCTGGAGCTACCCTAAGATACTTTTATTTTTTGTCAACAGAAATCTGAGGACCTTTTTTTTTTAGTCTTCTACCAAAACACAACTAAATGCATAGCAAAGCCTGTACCGGCCTCAACACGCCCAAGTACCTGCTTCTAAATACGCAGGATAATTGCCCTGTGTGAGCTGTTAATCTTAGAGACCAGTGAAATGATGGATGGCATGTACGTCAGATGTTGACGGGCACTGAAAGACTTTTCTGAGAAAATGTGTGCCCTTCAAAGGCCACATATGCATTAATGCACTTGAGCATAACCCATATAGAACAAATGTAGCCTTGGGTGCATTTCTCCTTTCTTTGGTACTTAGTGTGTGACGTGATAGACAGACAAGCGTAGCTGGATCTTATTAGAGTGCACATGTCAGAAAGCATTTCTGTTGAAGTGAACTGAACCTTTCTGAAGTTTGTGCGCACACACATTACAATTTCTGGACCACTTCTGACAAAAGCTGCTTGATGGGAACATTACTGGCTTAAACGTCAACCAAAGTGAGAGATGTTACTGTAACTTCTTAAATTTGAGCTCATTGCAAAAAATGCATCAGCAAAGTGCAATAGTTTACCATTACTATTTATATTTTAGAAGCACTATAGGACATATGGGTCTGAGTTTACCTGGTGCAATTAAGGGGTGTAACGAGGACACGTTACGACTCATGTTAACTGCTTTCATCTCTGTTTGCCCTTCCTCTCCCTTCTTAACTCCATCTGAAGAAGCATGGTTCACGTTGCTTTTCCCAATGTCTGAGCTGGAAACACTCTGGCCGGGTGTCTTGATGAGCGGGGTGGGCTGAATAGAGACGGGAGTCTGCTTTAAACTCAGTGCCTGGAGGCCTGAGGACTGAGAGGTGGAAGACGCCCCCTGCTGGTTGCGCAGGGCAAGGTTCTGCACCTGTGACAGTCATAAATCAGCCAGTAAACCTTTAAATTCAAATATAACAAAACATTTGAATGGTAGTATTTCTGGATAAAAGAGTCAATATATGTACAATAAAATGTTCAATATTATAATTTAAATGCCAAGTAATTCTGTAAATGTTCCTTTCAGGATTTTTGTGATTTAAGATATTCACAATTTTACGAATGTTTCATGAAGATAATTGTTTTAAGCACACCATATTCATAAATGCAAATAAGGCATGTTTGTAAAATTGTGGATATGTTTGAATATGCATGTATTACAGTAGTGTACTATATCAGCGTGTGTGTGTGTACCTGTGCAGAGGCAGACTGTGTGTTACTGGCTGTATTAGTGTCAGACTGTAGAGCAGTTACTGTAGCTGTAGGTGCCAGAATCAGCTGAGAAGACAGAGGGACGGCTCGGCCCAGACTCCTGGCTACATGCACAAGGTTACTCTGCTGAGCCTAAAATAACCAAACATAAAGATGCTCATTAACACCACTTCCTCAGGAAACTCTGCATCATACTTGGTATTAAATCTAATAATTCTAGATCAACCCAAGGTATTAAATATCAACCTTTTTTCTGTAATATATTCGGATGTTAAAAATTTTAAGGATCATGGTTAAGTGAGAAGAGAGTGAAAAGCATCATAGATTGCCAGTTACTGGCTACAACATAAAAATAACTGAAATCATTATTATTAATAAAACAGCTTATTCCTATAAAAAATACGGTAACACTTTACTTAAAGCCTTTATGTATAACACATTATGAAGGTATTCATAACGGCTATTGTAAAGCATTGTAATGCGTTTTTTTTTAAATAAATAATTGTAACATTATAATATTCAAAGTTTTTTTTTTAACGTGTTTTAATGCATTATACTTTCTACACGTGTAACAGTCAATAGATTAGTATTACAATGTATTACAACTGTGATGATAATTATTTTTAAGATGCATTATAAGGTGCACTAGAATGCATAATAAATGCATTAAAACAACTTGTATAATGCATTATTTAAGGAAAGTGTTACCAAAATTATTAAAGTTAGAAGGTATATGGAGTGTAAATATCCCCTGATCTGATTTTAACCTTTTAGTTGGGTGAATTCAAGTAAATAGTACCACTAGATTGATTGATATGGCCTTTTTATGACTGATATAATACACATTTTTTTGTCTGATTAACCAATATGCGGAAGCATTTGTTGCATAATTTCTTTTTGCCACTGTAATAACTATGTCATCATTGGACTACAACTGTAAAAACATGCATTATGCATATCATATTAAAAATTATTATAACTATTGTTATAATAACGATCATCCCATTAGATTTATGCAAATTTGATTTGTTGCAAGTTTATTTTTATTTTGGACTGTTTTATTGTCAAGCTGTACATTGGATGAATAAACAAAAAAATGATGTTCACGCTAATTATCAGTAGCTTAGCTGAATTCATTCTACTCCTGGCATTTAGCAAAAAAGCAATGACTGATTAAAAGTGAGTGTTTTACTCCTAAATATACATAAAATATGAAAAGCAACCTCAAAAATTTGAAAGACTCTTGTGTTTGTGGCTATACAGGTGTGCTCACCATCTGTGCTCGCAGGTACATTTGAGCTTGGCTGGCTGTCAGGGTGGAGCTTGAGGCGTTGCCTAGCAACACAGCTTGCTGGGAGATCCCAGAGGGGGCGGAGTTTACGCTCTGGGCACGACTGATCAGCTGAGCAGCGGCAGGGGACGTGGTTAAATTAATCTGAGAGGCAGAGTTGTGACATGAGCCGCCTGAATGTTATGCCACATGCAAACAAAGATATTGACATGATTATGAGCTGCTTGTTTTTAGTGGCTGCTTCCAAATAAAAGCTTACTGTGGTCTGTGATGGCCCGCTCTGGGTAGATGAGGTCCCATTCTGGTTTGAAGTCTGCCTGCCAGCTGCTAAACTGGCCTGAGAGGGAGAAACAAAATGGAGAGTAAGAGTGTATTTGGATGTATTCTGCTTCTGTCTTGCTGTAGAAGACTATGGATGCTGACCTGCTGCACCGCTGCGAGGCTCTGGAGCTGCGCTGTGCTCAGGTGCTGCTGCTGTAGAGCCGCCGTTTGCAGCATCAGATGCTGCTGTTGAGCTGCGTACATCTGCTGCAGGTACTGCGCCGCTGTGCTGGGCTGCCTGTGCAGTGCCTGCTGGATCACCTACCATTCAAATGAGACCAAGAAAAAGTGAGAAACCTGATTCAATCATACAACTATCTAGCTTCACGTAGAGAGCAATGAGTTTAGATGGAGTGAAATGTAGAGTTTACTGAAGATTCTAAGGTTTCATTTGTGTAATCTCACGTCTCCTCTAGAGTTTCAGTCTCAGTAGTGTCTCAAATTCTGCTCATATTAGCCAATATACCTATCAAAGTCAGAGATTTCAATATAAATGGAGACATGCCAGCATTTTTTTATAGCTCTGTACCCTTGCTATGTCAAAAATTGTGTCACAAATTTCTATTGTTTTCACCTTTGATAAAAAAAAAAATGAAAATCTGACAAAGTTGATATTTAAATCATAAGTAGCTGCAAGCTGTGATTCAAGGTGGTGTGGAATGTTTGCTATAGGTCAGATTACAATCCTAATCTTTTAATGTTTACTTTGTGTTTCATCACTCATAGTCTCAAATATGCATTTGTCTCCTCCTTTTGGACTGAAAATGAACTGCAACAAGAAAAAATAAGAGGATATCTGATTCCTCTGTTGTATTTCATTTTCCATATTTCTTTCAAGGTCAACCTTGAGGTTTAAAATGGTTATATTATCATAATATTAATATTAATTGAATAGGAAGATGTTGGCTTGTTTATGCACATATGCTACTGCAAGTCTAATGAAGCATAATAGCAACAATAACACATTGACATTGTATAGGATAATTGTTACATTTTATGATATTTATGTTTAATGACAGCAAAATAGAAACTTAAACATCCAATATAAAAATAAAATGTATTAATGCTACTTAATATAGATTGCCTAGATTAGCAGTTACTACTGAATCTGAGCTAGCATGCCATAATATGACAAAAACGTTTAGAACAAAATCAAAACAAGATGCTGAAATGCCTGAACAAGAGCAGACGTTCAAAAAACATGTTCTGTATATGATGACAGTGTAGATAAGTGCATCACTCTCATTACTAATGATACCTTCCTATCTTTTTCTCCCAGCTATAATATGTTTTCCGTCATCCTGCACTTCCTTTATGTCCTCACTGAACTGCCCACAACCGCACAGTTGCTAGGCAACAGGCATCCTGACCCCTGGTCTTGGTGTGAGTAAAGTGCAGCCTGAACTGAGTTTAATGAGCAGTGCTGCTTGTGTCTGATCATGCACCAATCTGAGAATACTCTGACTGAAGCAGCACCTGTTTTCAGTACATTATATATCATACCTATCACAATTTTTAAAGATAGGGGGTGCAGTCCAAATAATTTAATTACTTTGGATTGATTGGATGTTGCCATTTTTGATGTAAAACATAATGTTAATAACAACAACAACAATGTTTAGGACCCTTAATATAACTATTATAGTTATTATTTAATAAGAATATATATATACAATTACTCATAAATGCACTACTATTACTGTGTTTAAATAGGATAAAAGATTATTATTACATACATCTAAAATTTACCAACAGTGTCTAATTGTCAGCCTCTTGTATTAGTAGGAAGAGGTCAAAAGTCAACCCTTGAGTCAGTAACAATAAATGCTTCACAGAGGAAAATTATGAATATGCATGTAACATGGAATCATTGTCTTTCCCCTTCTGACTGCAGTAATAAATACACCAGCAGATGGCAGTATGGATTAAAAGTCTAATAATTAAACATCTAAGCAAGAAAAAAGTGATGTGTGGTGCAATGCAGTGAGTGATTATACAAGAAAGTTTGACAAAAGAGATGTGGAGAATCGCAAACATGCATGCAAATATTATCAACACAATTACTATGCGTTTCTGAGCTCGGTTGTCTATATTTGAAGGGATGGTAATGTTTTAGGGTGTGAGCGCACCTGTACAGTCTGTCGGTCAGGTATGCCGCTGTATACAGATATCTGTGGAACAGCCACTCTTCCGCTGCTCGTGCTGCTGCTGCTGCTGGAGCTGACAGTGCTAGCAGTGGAGGCACTGCTGGTGCCGGTGGAGTTTGTGGTGGAGGTACTGGTGCCTGTGCTGCTGCTGGCACTGGAGGCAGGAGTGCTCTGCTCGCCCTCCATTGTGCCGCCCCGATGCCTCACCTTTGAACCACGGCCGCCCCGCTGCCACACTCGACGCAAGCTAAGACAGACAGAGAATAAGAAACTGTAAAGTCCAGTGCCTGTTTTGTTGAGAGCATTGATACACTAAAGCAATTTCTAGCTGGTAGTTTCATGTGCTAATAAAAAGAGTACCATAGTAGTACCATGCTATTTACACAGTACCAAGGTAATGCCATGTTTTTGAATATCAAGGGGTGAGAACCAGAAGGGAGTAAGTGACATTTTGGGTGAAATGGAAATCAAATGAAAGCTCTCGATGGGCTCTTTCTACTGGCAAAAATATACTGTCAGCCGTGAGTGTATAAATTTTTTTTTTTTTTTTTGCCAGAATTTTGTGATTATATATTAATATGGCTATAAAATTAATAATAATAACACATATTATAACAGAGCGTGTGTGTGTGTGTGTATATATATATATATACATACACACACAGTGGCTGCCAAAAAACCTGCTAAAAATGGTTTGAAGTCAGTTATTTCTATCTTTTGCTGTAGCGGGTCAGTAGGAAATATCAGTTTACATTTCAAAACATTCATTTTGCCATTAGTTGTAATAATCCAGTGAGATTTTTGTTTGAACAATGAGTCTGCCAATAGCCAGTGCTCCACACAGAGATCTGATCTGATCATCATCCAGTCTGTCTGGAATGACATGAACAAACCAGAATAACTGGCAACGTCTCCAAGATGCTTCAAGAAACCTACCTGCAAAGCTACAGTACTGTTACTAGTTTTAGGCACCTGTGTAAACATGCAGTAAAATGAGGATGCTGTCAAAAATAATGTCATAAATACATCATCTTTATCAATAAGGTCTACTAACTAAATTAAATCAATATTTGGCATGACCATCCTTTGTGTTTAAAGGAACAGTTCACCCAAAAATGAAAATTCTGTCATCATTTACTCACCCTATAGAGTAGTTCCAAATCTGTATGAATTTCTTTGTTCTGTTGAACACGAAGATATTTTGAAGAAAGTTTGTAACCAGGCTGTTTTGGTCACACAAAAATACTATGGAAGTCAATGGTGACCCAAAACAGCCTGGTTACAAACTTTCTTCAAATGATCTTATTTGTGTTCAACAGAACAAAGAAATTAATTGTTATATTATTCATTAAATTGTAAATTGTTGGGTGAACTATTCCTTTAAAGCTGGTTTTGCCCTATAGGTGCACTTGTGGATAGTTTTTCAGGTAGCTGTGCAGGTATAGGTCTCTTGAAGCATCTTTACTTAATAAAACCATGGCCTTGAAAATCACACTTACTTTTCATGGTTTCTGTTTTATTTCAATTTTTCATGCAACCCTAATGAGAGTAATAACCGTAGTGTTCTTTGAAATACTTCTAGTGTAAATACCATGATCTATAAATAAAGCAGTCATTCAGTTTCATGGTAAACAGAAAGTGTCATGGTATTACCACTTGACACCATCACAGTACTTTTTTATAAAGTTAATATACAAAAGGAAGGCCCGAGCTGGTAGCCTAAGATGTAAACATCACTTCATTTGCATACTGTACTTTTCTGGAAATGGCATTATAATTGCATTTGAGTTCATCCCCGGACACTGAATTTGAGTGTTACATTTCAGTAAACCTTTTTTTCTCAGCAGTCTCCAGTTACTAGCACATGAACGGCCAAGAAGATGGATTACACATCCACTCAGAAGAGTTTCCAATGTCAAGATGAGATACAGAACCACGCTAAAGGTTGTCAAACAATGCTTGCATCAAAATAACATTACTTTTATACAGAGTGATTAAATAAATTCAAGCTTTTTCAGCATGTTCTTGATTACTACAGACAATAATTTCAACTTTTAATTCTATTTCCAGTATTTGCAAATTTGCTTATTTCTATAATTCATGCTAAATTTATTGGGAAAGATATTGCTAAATTTCAGTAAGTATGCATTCAGTTGATCATAAGTGGCAGTAAAGACAATTACTATAGTTTCAAAAGTTTCCAAGTAAAATCTGTTCTTTCAAACTCCATTATCCATCTTAATAATATTTCTAAATATTACTGTTTTACTTGATCAGATAAATTCAGATTTGGTAAAAAATAAGAGACCTAAAATTAAGAGAACTATATTGAAAACATTACCAACCCCAATTCTCCAAAATGCATTAATAAACTTTCATTATAAGTGCATTTTATAAACATGAAACTTGTTTTAAGACAAATTTCAGCTAATTGTCTGTGATAATCAACAGCGTTGCACAGATGCAGTGAACAGAGCTTGTTACCAATCTGAAACCTTCTCTAATCTTAGACATAGATGCAAGTATCAAAAGAGAGTCATGTGTCAGTGCATCCCATCATATATAACATGAAGCATGTAATCAGGACTAATGAATGAAAAATAGGTGTCTGGGCTGAGGGTTCACCCTTCTAAATCTCATCACCAGAATCGCCATAGGCACTAATGTTTAAATGACTTCTCTCCTTTCCTTTCTGTCTCTGTCTTCTGGGGTTTGTTATTCAGAGACAGAAAGTGGTAATGGGATTGAGATGGGGGACAGAAAGAGAAAGAGTGCTGGGACAGAGGGGGGTGCTTTAGAGGGGAAGTGTGGCATGGTTTCAATTATACTCATTTAATTACTCGCATACACGTGGTTGAGAGCCACTAACCCCACACACTCTTCACCCCTCCCTATCTACCCCAAACGTCCCCTCTTTACCAACAACAAACCATTATGCCTCCCCCCTTTCTAGGTCTGTTATTACGCCAAGAAATGGTGTAATATCAATGAGCCCTCCCCCTAAGCCATTTCCTGCGCTCCAAAGAACTAATGGAGTTGGCCATTGTAATTAGATAATCTAAATATAAGTCCTGAGCCTCATTAATATGCATTAATGGAGGGGCCATAGGGATATCTGGGAACATGGTTACAGAATTAGAATATTATTAAACGTTGGACAAATGCGAACACACTGGGTAAAGTTTACTTTAGTGTGTTCACAGTGGCATACTAGCATGCTTCTTACTGCATACTGTGCTCATATAAGTGTACTGTACGATAAAGGATTCAAACAGTATGCTAAATGTCACATGACCACCCTACATTGCACGAGTAATCAGTTTTTACAATTTTTCTTTTTACATTTTACATATGGGTAGTTGACAAATAACAATTGGACTATGTTCTATGGTGTGACATAGCAAAAATGTACAGGAAAAAAACCCCACACAAATAACATGTAAATAACAAAAATGTATCTTCATTCTTAGAGTTAACATGAGAATGGTTTATCTTCAACGTTAGAGGGTTTTTTTTGTTGTACATTTTTCTGTCACACCATAGGACACATTAATCCATATACTGTATGTATATATATATTTTATTTTTTACTGTATGCTTAGTATGCATACTATATACTGCAGAAACAGTACACGTACTGTAGTACTATGGTAGTACTCCATTACAATCTTTTTAGATGTTACCAGCTGTGTTCCTTAGTAAACACTAGAATGTGCTTTGGTGGAAATGCATCATGAAATGTCATGCACTTATGATTAAAGCCTGCTTGGTTCATATTTAGCACTCGAGTGGGTCCGCTAATGAGAGGGAAGCTCTTATGTTGAGTCCAAGTCCCGGGCCCCTCTTGAGTCTTCCGGTCCAACCAACCATATGCATCCAGCCAATAAGAGGCTCTCTACAGCGTACAGTTTAAACAACTATTAAATGCACCGTCACCTTTAGTAGAGCTTAAAATAAGTCTGTCTGTGATTCCAGAACACAGAACAAACTAACAATCCGTTTTAAAAAAGAAAGCAAAAAAAGTTACAAGGACGTTAGGTAATATGGAAGGATGAGAATGGAAATGGAAGACAGACGTGCATCAATATGCATGCACTGAGAGATTTCACAGACATCCAGGTTAGCCAAGGGCCCACCTCCCAGACAAAAACCCAGCTCCTACCTTTTCTGAGGGGCAGCACGAGCTCCGTTTGGCCCCGTGGTGAGCCCCATGCCTCAGGACCCTAAATGCTTCTTTGTCTACTGTGCGTTCTGCACCCCAATCCTGCCAGATCACCGCTAGCATCCACCGTCCCAGTCGCCAGGCACAGACACACTCTCTCTCTCCCTGTTTCTCTCCATCTAACACACGCATACGAGCCCCCCCGGTTCTGTGGTTTCCTAGCGACAGCCAACTGGGGGTGCCTTTTGGAGCCCTATTGCAGAGCTGTGTGCTGATTGGACAATTGGTTCTTCTCTAATGAGGATGATGGTAATGATTTTTTTTATCCCCCTCTATAAGCACCACCGGCTCCCCCTTTCAGAATATTCACCGGTGATGCTCGTCCTGCCAAAATGGAGAAAAAGGCCTGTCCTGGAAAATGAGACTTTTATATTTTTATATTTTTTATATTTATATTTATTGTTTTTATAAATGTATTTAGAAATCATGTTTTTGTAATACTTAAAGGTTAGGGACTTCAATAAACCTCAATTCTGAGTATTAAAATTTGCCTTCTTCAATCATTTATGTAGCATGATCCCATGCTAAAACACCCTAGCATCCTTAGCATCTGAGTTTATTGTGGCTTATTAAAGGGTTAGGTCACCCAAAAATGAAAATTCTGTCATTAATTACTCACCCCCATGTCGTTCCAGACCCATAAGACCATGTGACATCAGAAGCTCAACTACAGTTTTGTGGCGCAATGATAATCCTTTTTTTTCGCTAAAAAAACAAAAATAACATAACATACTCAACCATTCTTTTCCCATGACTTACGTCTTATGCCATTTTTATATATAATATCACAATGTATGCATACGCTTTCCACCGCAGATTACGTTCATGCGCGTGCTTTCCCCCGGATGTAAAGAGATTATGGCGGATTATGTCAAATACGTTAAAACTTGCCTATGTGTTGCCTTGTGATACTCTCTAAAATGCCGGAAGACATATGTCCGGGGAGAAGAATGGTTGAGTATATTATGTTATTTTTGTTTTCTTTTCGCAAAAAAAAAGCATTCACGTAACATCACAAAAAGTTGAGCCACTGATGTCACATGGACTTTTTTACCGATGTTTTTACTACGTTTCTGAATCTGGGATAATTTCAGTTGTATTGCTGTCTATGGAGGGACAGATGGCCCTCTGATATCATCAAAAATATCTTAATTTGTATTCCGAAGATAAATAAAAGGTCTTATGGGTTTGGAACGACATGAGGTTGAGTACTTAATGGCAGAATTTTCATTTTTGGGTAAATTAACCCTTAAACACACCCAGAATGCTCTAGTAACCACATAGCAACACCGTGCCGTTGTGGCAGTGAGTTTTGCTGGAGCAACTAGCATGCTCATTTTTTTGAGCAAATGTAATATTACAGTAAAGATACATTGTAATTAAATGTGCAGTATGTAGTATGGACAGCTAGTGGTTGAAATGGGTGCTGCAGTCCAAATTTGAAATATTGGAGAGCGTTGTTTTTCCTGCCCCTCCTCATCAGACTCGTCACTCATGTGGGTTGCCAGATTGAGGATACACAACAGAATCGATCGCAGTTGACAATAGAAAGTTGATGAGTTAAATTAATCTAAGTTTTAATGCGCGTCTGGTCACAGATCATTTTAGAAAAATGCTGGGTACAGTCTGCGACCTCTGATGTAGTTTGTTTGCTCGCTTCTACAGCAATACACTGTGTATTCTGACAGCTGGCAACCAGTGGGCAGTGGGCAGAGTCAAACAAACAAAAACAAAAACAGACATTCTGACACAGAACACGCACGTCAAAACCGAATACTAGCTTTGTTTTTCAGAGAAACACATGTAAGCTTTCATGTTTCCTAAATGTTTGCAAACATACTATAGTATTTTTATGCTTTACCACAGTCACAAAAATGACATACAGCACCTTTAATGGCGGTGCTAAAAACAAAGACAAAGAAGAGACACCAAGTGCAGGCACACTGAATTCAGAAAACACTGCAGTTCCTGGTGTTGGTTGATGAAGTGTTGTGCTGATGAGGCTGCCTCTTAATAATTAGTGATTAGAGCATTACTTAGCAAAGGGTATAAACCCCCAACCGCTGTGGCAATCACAATCAAACCACACACTCATGAAAAACAGACCGCATACAGCCAATGTGTTATTCAGATTGTGTGTGCTCCAGAAAGTGAATAGGGTTTTGGGACCCGCTTAAATCGGGGCACAACAAAAGACCATTCTGGTCATTCTGAAGAGGCCCTACTAAATTGAAAATATACATACAAGGGGGCCTTTCTGACCTTGGAGGGGGAGATAAGAATGACACTGTCCCGAAAAGTAAATTGAGGCACTTATTGTGTAACACCTCTGGGCTGTGTTATTCTGAAATGTACTCTCTCATATAATATATTGATTGCACACAGACGGGCATGAACGTCATTGATTGCCATCTGCTTATTAGCATATAGATTAGCTTCTGGTGGGGCTGGATAAATTAAGGTGGAAGAAGGAAGGATAGAGAGGGAATGAGGAGGATGAAAAAAGGTAGGCAAGGTGGAAAGCACATGAAGCGAAGGAAAAGACAGAGCAAGGTGATTGCAAACGACAAGATGGGAAGATTCAGTTTTTGTTTTATAGATACAAGGGATATAAGTACAGAAAAAAATACTTCAGTGAATAATATATTTTTAGTCTTTTCATTGTGTTTTCCTCCTATTCCTGTCTATTTCTTCTCTTTATGTTGTCGAACACCTCGCTCTTGTTTCATTGTCATTTTCACATGTGCTTCATTCAGAAGACAGAGGATAGAAAGAATGAGTGTGAACAGAGAAAAAAACTAACTGGGAGTATACGATGAGACAGGCAAAGATATAAAAGGGAAAATCAAGATGGACAGATGAGGAAGAGGCAGTAAACTGGGATGGGATGAGATGGGATGGGGGTGCTGCTGTCTGTCTGGTCTGGGTCTGATCTATATTAGTTACTCACTCATCCACTCAGCATGAAATGAATGGGGGGCAGGGAAATGAGGCGGGGGTGGGCAGCCACCGGGAGCGGCGGAGGGGGTGAGGACAGATGCGAGAGCATTGAGAGATGGAGGAATGCTGATTTTACGGTCTCTCACATCACTAAATTTAGAGTCATTAGTGCATTTTAATTGACTGCAGTAAAAGTCATAGTAAACCTCAGTCTGTCAGCGGTACTAGTCTGGTTATTATGCTAGTAATAGTGCATCTCATCACTGAGTTCCTTTATTATTTATTTTATTTATTTATTCATTTATTTATTTGTTTGTTTGTTTGTTTTTTTTACTTTGTGCCGTAAATGATTTTATCAGCCTGTGTATTGATTAGTGAGTTCACTGACAATTGCAGATTTTTAGTTTTTAATTTTATACTCATTAAATATTTATTTATTTATTTATTATTTTTATTTATTTTTTAATTTGTAGTTAATTTTTTATATTGTACTTTGTAAATTGTTGGTATATTTTTATTTTATTTTACAATATTTTTCGTTTTTTTATATTTTACATTTATGCTTATTTTATTCTTTTATAATAGTTTTATTTTTTATTTAATTTATAATAATCATACATCAGGCTTAGTATTTTTGTTTATATTTTTTATGTATTTATGCAACATAATAATGTTAGTTTTATAATGTATTTACAAAAGTAACTTATATTTTACTTTTTATATTTAATTTCTTTATTTGCACCTTTATTTTATTTAAGATAACTTCATTATTTTATTTATTTTAGATAACTTATTTTAGATAAATAATTGACTGATGCTAATAAATTAATATGATGGCTATGAAATGGTCACCTATAAACACTACACTGTACTGTGTTTAAATTAAATGGAAATCAGGCATTAATCTGCATCCATTCTGTTGCAT
This sequence comes from Enteromius mattozi, assembly GCA_032359235.1. Lineage (NCBI taxonomy): Eukaryota > Metazoa > Chordata > Actinopteri > Cypriniformes > Cyprinidae > Enteromius > Enteromius mattozi. The sequence goes on along the minus strand of JAUMHE010000051.1, from coordinate 17,216,610 downwards.
GATACTCAACCATAATTAAGATTTTATTTCTTTGTTTCAGGCAAGCTTTATGAAAAATCATGATGTTAATGTTTATAACATCTTAATGTATTCATGCATTATAGCTGCATTTAGCAGATTAGAGTTAGGCAATAATATACTACTGCACCAATACAAGCAATTAAGCAGTTGAGATACTATATGGCCTAAAGAACAAATCACAGCCATAGAACACTTGCCGGTGGGCTTCACTTGACTAATGGCAGCACACGACAGTGAAAAGTCTCACTGTAACCCTTTTTCACCTTCTTTCCATCCTGCTCTCTTTTCTTTCTCCTCTGAGACTCTGTTAATTGGTGTCCCTTTGGTACCCCATTCTGTGGCAGTAGAGCCGCTACGGCCCCAGACAGACATTCCCAAGTGACTCTGTTTCCCTCAGCATCAATGCAGCGGAGATGGATTAACTCTCCCTAAGAAGGCTGTGAATATAGTACACTGATGATGACCACTAAGATGTGCTACAGAGGGGGCCCCTCATACTTATTAATGGGAAGGAGGATATGAATGTCGGTAATGAGCACCTCTGGAACCACAAACCTTATTATGATTGTAAAAAAAAAAAAAAAAGAAGAATGATTTTGTCATTGGTTGTTAGGCATTCATTGATTTATTCTTTTATATAGCTAGCATAGTTTTGGTTATTTATCACAAGTTAAATTAAAGGTAGGTTTGAGTAATTTTTCATAATTTTTTTCTCTTCATTTAAAATAATATATACTCTCATTAGAGGAAGATTCAAGTCATATTAGACTATTAAAAAATTTATTTTTCAGTCTCATTAGAACCAACATAACAAAATCATATGAGCAGCCAAATACTACTAACTTTGTCTTAGTAACCCCTGTTATTAGACATTTTTGTGCATACAAATAGCACATTTGTGAAATGGCTTTCTACAGTAAATTATCATTTTTGCCTGATGTTGCATTTACATGCATGTTATAAAGGTGACAAATTGCACTTTTAGTTATAAAAATAAATAAATGTTGCTCTATGCAGCTCTTTTTAAGTTTCTCACTTAATATGCCAGTATTCATACCTTTGAATTCAAAACATCCTGCCAAAGGAGTAATATGTGGAAAAACTGCACACTTGTTTTTTTCCCTCTCAAAGATTTTGGGCAAGCGTTTGAAAAATCAGCTCATGTTCTTTCTGTTTAACATTTGTTGTCTTCAGTGTCACAGTGCTACAAAGCAGAACACCTCTATGTCTATCCTGGAGAATGTAGACATCAGCCCTGCGCTGTCAGTGACTGAACATCACGTGGACACTTAGATTTATCAGTGAATCCGAGAGCACATGAGTTACATTTGGACTTCTTTAATTAATCCAGGGTGATCACATCTAGGGGGACAGCATGGACTGTGCAAACCCACAATTTAAGCCGGGTAAACACACGTTTATATGCACACTGAGGGATCCGTCTTTGACTCTGGGTTAAAACTGAGACACTCGAAGCTCTAATTCCTTCAAGTAATCGGCCGTTAGAGTAAGCGCTCACAATCAGGCTCCCAGTGCAATTAACCTTCAGTCCCACTCACAAGAATTCTGGGTCACTGCACAAAGGAGGGAAGATGGTTTGTTTAATAAAAGCACTTTAACAGACAGCTAGAGAAAAAAGCTTCCGGATTAAAATATGGGTGGACGAGCAGACAGACAGATTCTTTTACACAGACTGTATTTTCTAAGACAAGCATAGCTATTATTACTCATATTAGTTGTGGACGTGAAAGATGTGTCTTGTTAAGGAGAGGTTTGCTATGTGTTTTCTAAACAGTCAGGCTAACGATTTACATCTGTCAGACAAATGGGTGGAAAAATCATTAGAAGAGGGACTCGAGCCATAGGCTACAGACTAGAATATCATGGAATATTGTAAAACTACTATAAATCAGCCTAGTAGTGAAAGTCCAGAACACGCTAGTAACAAAGTGGTGAGTTTTGCATAGCAAATCAGCTCTCAGGTTTTCTTCTGAAAATGTATACTGTAGCTAGTTTAAATTCCATCAGCATTTTAATTAAAGATGCACTGAGTAATTTACAGTTTTTGTCTTCATGTAATTAATGTATACTTGTGAAATGCCTCCAGTCATACTAGCCAGGTTTGTTTCTTTGAATGATTTTATAATCTTCCTCAGTGACTCAACAACTAATTAAAACTGTCCTGCCAGAGTTTCACTGAATGCAGTTGCTTTGCACTGGTTTGTTTACTGCCAAAGCAATGGCCCAAACACACCTAAGGTATCAAAATAATGCAAGTGTGTTTATTATAAAGGCAAACAACCTGAACCAAGTGGCAGCGTTATAATTCTATGAGGCAGAATGGAAATTTGCATGTTTGGGAATCTGCAAATCATAAAGTTCTGGATTTAATAAGATGCAGACTTTTTTCGTCACAGGATCTGGTTTCCTCTCGTTTTAATCCAGCTGTGTTGTTATTTGGCTGAATCGCCAACTTGGAAGTACTAAAGAGAAGAGCAGTTTAAGCGTACGCACACATGCACATGCACACAATCATCCAATTGCAATGTGGTCTGGCGCACTCATTCACATGGTATTCATTCTATATAATCTGGGCTAATGTGGGTCACATGGAATGCCAAGGGCACAATGACCCAGCCCTGACCCCAGACTCGACTCTTTCAGATGCACATACGTACTGTACTTGGCGTGAAGGAAACTGACCTTTATCCTAACATCCTTCAGATAGACCAGTTTTGAAACCAACACTTTATGCTGTTAAAAAGGCTGATAATATGCCTTTGAGTTTATCTATTGTAAGCAATGTAAGGCATTCAAGCTTATCTTTATACACAAGAATGGCAGGTTTTGTGTTACGAAATAGGATTGTTGTCTTACTGAAAGTGTGTTTTGTCTATACAGGTTTGCCAACCGTAGGCCAGTGCCCTCACATCCACCTTTTTGTCCCTTGAGCTGTCAGATATGGGCTGGCTGGCTTTGAAACAGGTCTGGAAGCATGCAGTAAGAAAACAAACACATTCCCTCTGCCTAAATCCTTCCACCCAGTTGAAGAACCACCAGAAGGAAGGAATTGCACATAAATAATGCCTACCTTACGCTTTGGCTTTGCCTTTCCTTCCTAGGATTGGATTACGTCCTGCTTTCCTGCTATCCTACACCATTTCTGGGTTGTGTTTGTGCTGTAAGCGTTACCGCAGAGCAGAGAGAGAGAGAGAATCTAAGCATTAGCATTCCAAAGGTCACATGTGACACAGCGTCAGCCAATGACAGGACGGCGTGCCTTCCTCTTCTTCCTAAATCCCTCCCCTGCTTCTAGTTCTGTCAATCTACCAGCACCATGGCAACACAAAGGGCTTTAATTCCTCTTTCAGATTGCATGGCGGCTTGCTTGAAATGCATGCTGAAAAGTTTACGAGAAGCATATTAACCATGCCTTCAATAAAGATCTGTTTACACATTAATTGTTTGATCAGTGAAGGCATAGCTGTTTGTCATATTTATAATATAGATGTTGACTTCAATATGAAAATAAGAGATACACTTTATAATGATTCAGTTTGGTTACATTTTAAGCATTTATTAATCTTTGTTCATTTTAAATTTGTATATACCAATACATTAACATTTTGACCTAAGCCAGTGTATTATGAATGAAGATAATGCATAATAACAATAAATATTTATTTAGAAGATTAATAAATAGTTGCCACATATTGAAGCATAAAATATTTTTTTATTTATCCTATGTTTGATATCGTATTTGTTATTGTAAGTAATTTTCTTCAACCTCTATCTCTGTTTTTTGAGATAAAGACAATGTTATGGGCCGTTGGGTTCTGTGTAGGCAATGGGGTTGCAATATATGCAAATATATTCAAATAATGGGGCACGAAGATCACAGTAAAACACAGTCCTCAGGGCCCTGGGGTTAAGCTGATTGGTTGAAAGTCTGATTTCGAGTGTGTTGATTGGTCCAGAGGGTGATTAGCCTTTATGTCAGTGGTCATGTATTTGTTCCTCATCATGGGGGAGGTGGAAGCCGCTGGAATACATCTAGCATGTCCACATATTTGTAAATGCAAGGCTGCAATAATTTATTACCAAATACCAAAAATATACATGTTTGTTAGCTCAATTTTTTTTTAGAAAAACCAAAACAGCATAGCAACCTCTATAGAACATAGAATTTAGGAACAACAAGCACTGCTTATATGTTTATAAGGAAATCTTGTTTAGCTCATTTAAAGTGTTTGTGTATTACATGCCTTGTCTTTTTATCATGCTCTTGCAAATGATTATTGCATATCACAGTAATGTGATTGCTAGGTCCAAATCATGTTTTAGGCTGTGTTTTAATTTCACACACCTCCCTATCTAGCATCAGATGTCTGATATTCATAAATCACTGTATGCATCATAAGGATTATTCGTAAATAATTAATCTGCAATATGACTTATCTGGTTTGACCGGTACTTAATTATCTGGTCCCCAACAGCTCCCCTGACACCCCGCTTCCAGACACAGTGACCCACTGCCATAACCTGTTTTCCAGTAAAACAGTAATTCCCATAAGCCCAGCTGTGAAGAAGCAGAGGCATTCGGCGGTATATCACATTTCACCTGAGAGGTGGATTTCATAGCCGTCACCCTGTAGAGCAATGGACCTCCAAATTGACATGAGCATCATATTATGTGGGCGTGTAATAGAATATGCATAATTCATGGGCGAGAAGATGAAATATTTATGTGGAGTCCCTCTGTGCTGCTGATGTCCTGTTGTAACACTGAGAAATACCTGCAATGGTTCCTTTGATGTCTCCTGAGTATTTTCCTCGGGGTGATCGAGTGTGGAACACAATAGGCTTTTAATTGAGGAGAACTGAGGGTTTAATTTGTTAATCAAATTAGTTAGTATTTTATACTGCTTGGCTGATCCTTTGCATGTAGGGGTCTATAAAGTGTTCTTAATATTAGGTCTGTGAGTTATCACCTCATTTGACCTCAAAGAAAAGAGGAAATGTACCATTAAATGACATCACAGATAGCAGAAGTGTTCCGCCATTCATAATCTTGAATGAAATAGCAATTTATTTAGAATAAAGCTTTTCTACACTGTAAGCTGTTTAAAATTTGTATGGTTTTCCTGTATGTTGATTAAGGATGGAGGCATGTGTGGATTGGTGATATCAAAAGTAGGTCAGTGCAAGGAAACACTTAAACTATGTTATGGTTGCCATCTAGTGGTCATAAATACATTTACATTTAAATTTTTGAGCTTTTGGCAAGAATTGACATTGATATGCCTGCTGTTTTACTGTATAAATATTATTTAGTTTGAAAATAAATACATACATATTTCTTTTTATTTTTAGTATTTTCCATTAGATTTTTGTAGTTATTGTAGTTATTGACCTCATGCTGATTGCAGTCAGATTGAGTGCTTTCGTGGCACACTGCTTGCTAGGTAGTTATGCCAATGATTTAGTGTGGTTTAGTATCAACCTGGCATCCCTCTTTATGAATTTAACCACTTTACTGTCTGGCTTGTTCAAATTAGATCTAAACCAACATTTTTACAATCCACTAACCTGGTTAACTTTATGCGTATTACATATAATAGAGGACACCATTTGTTTTCCATTTAAAACATCTTTTTTTTAATTGATAAATGATGTTTTCACCCCATCTTGAATGTGACAGGTCCCTGACAGGTGCCATTATTTATAGTGCATGTGTTTTCTGTGAAACCGACCTAAGCTGTAATCCATCATAACATTTTATTGTGGCAGGTTCTAGTCTGGTAGCGACTGCTAAACTCCTACCTTCTGTCTGTGGGATGTTTGTGGCATCGCTGTGACCTCTAATGGCCTGGTGCGAAATACCAGACCTACAACAGAGAAAAGATGTGAGGTTAGTAAGGACACGGGTCAGAAATGAATAGACCCGCTGTCTCAAGAGGTTGTGGGAATCTGAAGATCTGAATCTTTTGTTGGGACATCTGTTCATCAGAATAAGGCATTGTTTTTAAAAAAAGAACAAAACACTCATTATTCCACAAGGGGGCATACATGTGTCCTTTTCAGTTCTTATGCTCAAACAAGATGTCATACAGTAACTGAAATATGTAATCAACTGTAAGCATTTTTGTGGATTGAAAACGTGGATAATTTACTCCAGTGAACATTTTTCAGGTCGAGTTTAATTTCGAGTCAATTCATTCCTTGACTAACTATATTACAAAAAAATCTAGCAAATATTGCCTTAAAAAACACTCTTACATTTGATATTTGTTCTATTGCTGTGCATAAAGTAAAAAGAAAAAACTATTCCAGTTAAACTTTTTTATATACTGTGGCTAGCAATATCAATTTTACATAGTATAGTGTATAGTATTTATGCAATAATATAAAACAGCAAAAAAGAAAGACAATCTGTGCCCCAGATGTAACTAAGTGTCATTTTAAAATATCACATGAAGAGATAATCTGCAAAAACAGGTAACGTTTTTTCATTGTGCATTCCAGTTAATTTCAATCAAACTACAGTTGTTGTTTTTTTCACTAGGTTAAAAATAACTAAATAAACCAGCTAACACAATCAAAACATCATGACATAATAAAAAAACATGATTTTTAAAAAAGTAAAAAACTGAGTTATCTGTTTCTGCAAATAATCTCTTAACATTTAACCACAAAAACTGCTCTGCTTGTTTTTATCTAGTGTCTAACGTCAGTGACGACCACTTCCTGCCAACTTAGATGAACCCTGTAGAGAAGAGAAAGACATAGATATACATGTACATATCTGTGTGTGTGTCCCTGTGTGTATATATATAAATATATATTATATATAACAACATGCTCTATGCAGATCACAAGTACAGCAGTAGTTCCAGTCATCTAGTACAAAAATTACTTACCTGGCAGGGGAGACACCTTGATCAAGAAGGTGGTTCACCCAACAAGAGGCTTGGCCATTGCACTCCGTTTGTGCTGACTTCTGCGAATTCCCCAAATGTGGAAATCTCAACTGCATAATTTATGGTAGTGGTAGTTTATTTTTAGGGGGCAGTCGTGGCCTAATGGATAGGGAGTTGGACTTGTAACCCAAAGGTCGTGGGTTCGAGTCCCAGGTCTGGCAGGGACTGTAGGTGGGGGGGAGTAAATAACCAGTGCTCTCTCCACCTTCAATACCACAACTGAGGTGAGACCCTTGAGCAAGGCACCATTCACCCAACTGCTCCCCGGGCACCGCTGCAATGGCTGCCCACTGCTCCGGGTGTGTGTTCATGGTGTGTGTGTGGTTGTTCACTTCTCATTGCTGTGTGTGTGTACTTGGATGGTTTAAACATAGAGCACAAAATCCTAGTATGGGAAACCATACCTGGCCACATGTCACGTCCTTTACTTTAAAAAAAAAAAAATATATATATATAGAATTACAGTAAAAGTCCATTTACACTTATGCTTTGCAGGTCATTTTTCCTTCCTTTTTCTCAAAATTGCAAGAGAGTTTCTCTCAAAGTAAGTGTGGATAGTGCTTTGATTTGGATTAGTCACTGAGGTTGTATATTTACATAATAGTTGTCAGTATTCCTCTCTCATTGTTACTTGTTTATTTGTGTAGTTACGTGACTGACTTGTGACCTTTGCAGTCAGGATATTTAGTCTGACATAAGAAGACGGTTCCTTTTTCCTTGAAGTTTGAATGGACTTCAAAGAGTTTGATCCTTTAAAGGGTGACTGTTTCCATGTGGGATTTGGTGTTCACGTGGATAATCAGATCTGAGAGATGGATGCGTTTGCATAATTAGAAGTTTATTTAAGTGCAGACTGACCAAAAGTAATCGCACAAAGTAACCAAAATAACATTATCTTATGTATTCTTCAACTGAAGTTCCTAGACCTAACAATAATAGTTATTTTACTACATTATATTTAAGTCTAATGAACATTTAAATCATTTTTGCCTAGGAAAATTATTGGTCAATGAAACACATTTGGGCCTTTTGTGTTGACCCTTCTAGCAGATTTGTTTTTTTTTTGCAGTCAGACCCAGTTTAAGTATTTTGAGAGTAACGCTTTATTTGATTTTTTTATTTAAATGTTCTAAAATTTGTATTTCTGTTAACTGATTTAATATTGTTATATGATGCTTAGTAAAATATTTCCTGATGTTTAAACTCAAAATTATCGACTAAATGGAGAATAAATAAAGTACCTGGCATTGAACATTAGTGAGAAAGAGATCCCTCTGGTCCTGTGGAGCCAGTCAGTCCACACTACAGATTTTGCAACAATTTACCCACTAAACAAAAAACTACTGAACAAAGAGTGAGACTAAAATGATGTAATATGATGTGGACAATGACGAGCTAATATTAATCTGCGTTTGTCTGGCTATGCAGTTTCCACAGTTACAGCAGTAATGAATAAAGTATTAAAGCATTCACGGCACACTCTCTGAGCTTCTGCAAGCACCAGTAAGCAAATACTAACACTTGCTGAATGCTGTCAAAGCCTTCTTTGGGTCTTTGTATTCAGTCGCTTGGCCACTGATCTGAATGTGGCGTCTTGCAGACACTCAGAGAGCTTTTGAGTTGGTTTTTGGATGCGTGTTTGGGTGCTTGAAAGAAAAACTCAGTCCTCCCGTTACTGGTGAATGTATTTACCTGCAGGTCACCAGTACCAGGCAGTTAGTTCCAGCGCAAACTGTATTACCAACCATGCTGAACATTTCCTCTCTGGTGGTTATAAGCTTTGCACTTCTACATCCGGAGTTATCATTTTCACTTTCAGAGTTGTGGCCTTAAACAACCTTTCTGTACAACACTGAAAGATGGTTGTGAATCCATTCTGCAAAGAATATGAGAGTTTTTGAGATATATTACTTTTAATATTAAATATTATATTTACTTAATTTTGAGTCACCAAAACTTAAACTTAATGAGTCATCAAAACTATTTATGAAAGTAACACTGTTAGTGGCATGTCTAAAGTAACTACATGTCAACTAGCAGTCAATAGAGTATTAGTAGACTGTCTGCTTCTAACACTTTATTTTGATGGCTCCACAACACACAACATACTGACCATCAGACACTTTGCAAGTATATATAGATATATATATATATATATATCTAACTTATTACTAACCCTAAACCTACCTAACAGTCTACTCAGAGAGTTAGTAGACATGTAGTTGCAAATGAATGAGAATTAGCTGACATGTAGTTGACATGTAGTTCCAAAGTTACTTAGTTTGTAGAATGTGTAAAGTGGACAAATAAAGTGTAACCTAAAAATAGTATTAATAAAACTATCAAAAAAACCACTAATTAATAAATAACATTGATTTTGCTTCTTGGTTTTTGAAATGAATGTTCTCATTTGAAGTTTAACATGCTTTGTGCTCATTTTAAGGCTGAAATCCTCAGGATTTGCATGGAAAAGAGCAACCAGCACCATTTTTACAGTCTCTTTTCTCCTTGTTTCATGGAAGAAAGTAAGTCACACAGGTCTGGAACAACATTAGGGTGAGTAAATTATGACAGAATTGTCATTTTCGATTGAATTTAATCTTTTAATTCATTCCACTGACTGTACAGTACTGCATCTGCTTTTCAACTGATAACAAAGCAACTGAAAGCCACACGTGTAAAATTAAATGATGATCTTAGACTTGCAGAGGGTTTTATTATTTATTCAGAAGCTGCTGACTGTTCCAAAAGCTTACAAAAAGCAGAACAACACAGTATGTGATGCTACCATGAAACCTCACCATTTCCATTCAGCTGATTTTGAGTGAAGCTGGGCAGATGCTACATGGTCATTAAATTTTTCCATGGCTCTAGAAGGCAGGATTAACCATCATAGCAGGTTGTGGTTAATACTTCAGAAGTGTTAACTGCTGTTTCATTCAAATTCATGTTTAAACAAATAGATGTGTGATGGCAGAGGTGGGACGTGCCATCAGATGGCAGACGTGCATGCTCGCAGACACGCACACATCTAGTGGGTTTGGCTTTCAGTGTGTCAGCGAAAGAGTATTCACTTCCCCGGTAATGGGAATTAGGTTTAGGTAGAAAGGAGTGTTTGTGAGAGTGTGATAGAGTATAAAAAGAAAGAAAGAGGCAGGAATGTGCAAACTTTTTTCAAATTAACAAAAACTATGAAAGGAAGAGAGAGACCATGGAAGTGAAAAATAACAATTATAGCATATTTTTAGTTCTTTCAGAAGAAAATGTGAATTGTTCTTGACTCTGCAGGTCAAACAGAGTAAGTCTGATTGCTTAGAAGACTAGTTGTATGATTTAGGATGATATTTATTTTCTTAGCACTTTTTTAAGTAAAGTATTTCTTATAGTTATAAATGAAATTAATAAAATGATAAAAAAAATAATTGACAGTTTTCTCAATATTTGTGCATTTTTATTGATTAGAAATATATATTTTTATTTAAAAAAATAGCATTTTTATAATGAATGTTATTCTAAACAGATTCCTAAATCTCTCATGGTCCATGAGATGGCCATCGTGAGAGAAAATTTAAGACTGAAAGGTTGAATAGGACACTTTGATGGCAAGATAGCAGGATCCGTGGGGGTTGTAACAAAAGGAGAGCAAAAGAAGAGATGTGATAGGTGGCACACAAGCGTTACACCTCAGCATCATGTGCTTGTAAATCTAAACCAGTCTGATCCTGACTGCACACACAAACACACACATACTCAAACACAGTTCTGCTGAAAAACCATCTTACCACACAGTGACACTTTATGACTCAAATGATGTGTCACTTCCTATATTATTTACCAGACTACTTTGCAGGACCTATATTTTTCTGGTATATCCACATGCTTTCAAAACACGTCACAAAAATATTCTGTTTACTAGTGGAATGCTAATATGTTCGTAATGAAAGCTTATAAATGCTCACATTCATCAAGCACCTGTCTAAAGGGATGCAGTTGTGGATTTTCTTCTTTCAAACTAATCTAATATAAATTCTGGTTTATTAGCGACTTTGACAAGCCTTTTGAATTATGCTCAACAGCTGGACAAAACATATAGACTCTATACAAACAGATACGTGGAATTCATATATTCAATCAACTGAATGGAAAATAAATTAGTTTAGTCTGTCTGCGTGCTTTTAAGAAACCTGCTTGTTTGGACTACGAAGTGTTCTCTGGACTGAGGCGGTACGCTACTCTGATGCTCCGCTGGTTTAAAAGCGCATTGGCTTAACTCTGGCTGACAGCCTGTTTTTATATTGTGCCCAGTTGCAGAGAAAAGCTGGAGTGGCAGATGCTTAATTGGACGTAATGAATGCCAGAGGGAATGAAGCATGAATAGGTTCAGTGGTCGCTTACTATTTCCTCATCACTTTTGCTTATTCAGTTTTATTTGAATCATTATGTTTAGATGTACATCAGTTTGCTAGTGGAATGCTAATATGTTCGTAATGAAAGCTTATAAATGCTCACATTCATCAAGCGCCTGTCTAAAGGGATGCAGTTGTGGATTTTCTTCTTTCAAACTAATCTGATATAAATTAGTAAATAGATGTACAGTAGAGCCAAAGAGATGATCTTTCTTTTGAACAGTACACTAAAGTTTGGGCACGGTAAAGTGTTTTTAGCTTATGTTTTTGAAAGAAATGCTAACTAATGCTACAATTTTTGGTAAAAATACACTAAAAATAGTTGCAAAATATTGCTACAATTTAAAATAACGAATTTGACATCAAGTTTGACATGCATTTGTGTACTTAATTTAATTCAACATTTTATTATTTATTATTATTGTTATTTTTTCTAGACTTAAGTGCCACGTGAACCTTCAGAAATCTTTCATTATGCTGATTTGGTGCTTAATAAAGCATTTGAGCTGCTTAATATTTTTGAGGAAATTGAGATGCATGTTTTTGTATTCTTTAATGAATACAAAGTAAAACATTCTTTCTGACAAGTGTACTTGTGGTACTTTTTTTGGTTTAATATTTTATTATGCAGTGCAATAACTTTCATAAATTTTTTGGTCTATGAGTCTCTGTCAAACCTAACAGGCATAGAATGGCATTCTTCGTTGTAGATAAATTGTATAAGCTGTGCTATACCACGTCAAGGCATTAAATAGAGCCTAGCAATAATTAACCACGGTACAAATAAAAGAATAAATGTATGAATTAATTTAAACAATCAGTAAATACAAGCACAGACAATGATTAGCCCAGCTCAAGATGACATATTTTTGTTTTTTTAAATGCTTTACAGTGTAAAAAATCGATATTTTTAAATACTTTGACATTTATTTAAATGCTTATTTTGTTTATTATATTTTATCATTTAATTTTAGCAATCTATCGCTGTGTTTGGTAATGTCTATATATTCTCAACTCTCTACAGTCAGACGCTATAAAAACTCTTTACAATTGCATCAGCCAATAGAAAATGTTGTAACCAGGGCTACTTTTTCAAGAAGGCGGCATCTACCTACTTAATGTCAGGTAGGATGGATCTCTTTAGCGACCCAGCCAAGAATGAGTTACGACTTTCTATATCCCACCCTTACCAGTCACTATCTTTTTATAGTTTTACCAGGAAGTCTAAAGAAATCCACAGAGAACTGATGATGCTCCATGGAGATGAAGCTTCACGTTCAGAATCGAATGAAGAAGCCACGTATTAAAGAATCCTTTATATTCAAGTTGGAACCAAGAAAAATGGCACATTACCCAAATAAATTGGCTGCACGTAGCAAAGGAACCCTGGGAAAATCTATAAAAGGGTTGCATGTTTACAATAGGCCGTATATTTCTGACTGTCCCCTTTCTAATGCCCCTTTTTAATTACTGTGAGATTAAATGTTGCCTGTAAACCCCTCTCAATCAATCAAAGTGGGCCCCCAGGTCCCAAGGGATTGAAAGTCATTGGATTAGCAGTCTGCACATGAAGATATATGAATTAAAATCAACAATCTGTGGAATTGAGGTCTCCTGAAGATCCCTGCTGAACAAGCTGTTTAGTGAACAACCGTAGCAATGGATATGAATGCACTTATCACAGCTGAGCTCCTTAGGTAAAACTATCAATATCTAGTATTATACCCCAGGTAGTTGATATAGTAACCCATGGTCACCTTCCAAGCTTCTTTCTATCAGCCACCCTGGACTATCATTAACAATTCAGGTGGTGTTTACTCCAGACATGTATCAATTGAGTATTTCCTCCATAGCTGCGCTGTTGCTAGGCTCCTGTTTACACGGACACAAAACAAACATCCTCACGGTTTACTGAGCATCTATAGTGACAGGTGTCAGCTGCTATGTAGTTAGGAATATTTAATGTTTTATTTATGCTTCTGTTATTATTAATACATTAAACATATATAAAAACCACTTGGCATGTATTTAACTTTGATATATATATATATATATATATATATATTTGTAGATTAGTGCTGTCAAAATGATTAAGCACATCTAAAATATTTTTTTCTTTACATAATATATTACATATATTATGTACATAATAGATTTACATAATATCAATACACATACTGTACATGCATGTATATATATTTAAGGAAAATATTATATATATATATATGAAACAAACATGTAAATAACTGTAAATATTTTCTAAATATATACTAAATGTGTTTGCATGCATAATAAATATACAAATATACATATGCAAAAAAAAACTTTTATTTTGGATGTGATAAATCGTATCGACAGCACTAATACATATATATATACATTATAAGCATTGGATGCGATTAATCCCTACAATTCTGTGTTTTTCTGTCAATATGGGGTGCTGTGTGTACATTAATGAGGAAAAAAATGAACTTAAATGATTTTAGTAAATGGCTGCAATATAACAAAGAGTGAAAAATTTAAGGGGGTCTGAATGCTTTCCGTACCCACTGTATATAAACACAATATAAAACACAAAACAAAGAAGAATAGAAGAAAAAATATCCCTGAGGATATCTTGTTTACTTGCTTCTAACCCCTTTGTTATCTTTCCAAAATTTGATGAAATGAACCTTGCAGACTTTATTGGAGAATTGTTCTTCCTCAGAAGTGCTCACTGCTACCAGGTAACTTGTCGGCAAACTTTGCTCCCCAGTGAACTGATAAAGTTGTGCATCATGCCGGTGTGCCGTCTGAGACTAACACGGGTCATCCTATGACATTATCAAATCAAAGTGGATAGAGTAAATAAGCCATGTAGTCATTTATAGTTCAGAGGTTACACAATTCCAGTTCACACCTGTCACTATTGCATCAGCCAGACATTTCCAGCTGATATCAGTATAGAAGGCGAGTCATTGTTAGCAGAAGCCTGCTTTATTGTGTTATCTTGTGCATTTTTAATTTAATCAAGGAAATACTACGGCAGTAAAACAATCAGACAACTTTTTATTGATAACAAGAGTCTATTTGGTGGCTTAGAACAAGGTAGTTATGAACAACCACACAAAAAGTGCCCCACCTTATTGGACTTAACCACATTTATTCTGAATCAGAGAGGATCTGGCAACTGTATAAGGATTTCACTAAATGGTTAAAAATCCTTTGAATGCGCAGCAAAGCACTTTTACTGTTATGTCATTGTTTAGTATTGGCACAATATTGACCTAATAAACAAGTTTTGTGGTAATTTTTTGTTTACAAAGAGAAAAAAAATCACTTTTAAAATCAAATAATAATACTAATATTACTGTTTAACATACTGATATGGCTATCAAAGTGCAATCCCAATATTTATGTTGCAGTCAGTTTGTGATTGGTTGGAGTTTAGGTATGCTGGCATTAGATAACATAATAATAGATAATGGCAAAAAGCCAACAGAACCATTTCAGGAGTCTGGTTCCTCTTATGGATTAATGTATGTTGACAGGAACTGTCAGGGGTGAATGCATTTGAGAATTTTCTCTGACATCTTAAATACAGTATTATATATAACATCTGCTATTATGTAACTGTTTAGGTTATAAATGTTTTGAAATAAGTATTATTTACTATAGAATTAAACTTTGGCAATGAGGCACCTGTCAAGACCGTGTGACAAATGCCCTTTTATAGTTTTTAAGCTCTACGAATTGAACTTTGCTATTTAAGAATGCAGCATTGCTTTGTTTGCATTCTGTCAGCCAGCGCATGAGAGATGTCTTGTGGGAATTTTTGTTGCAATATTACACATTCTACAGTAACAATCTAAGGTTTTGTCTATTGGTGAATGAAACTATAGATTGCTAATCTTTTAGACCTATTAGCACTGAAATTTAATACATGCTACACTTTATTCAGTTCCATATAGGTTGAGGGGGATGCGCCTCAATTAACATTAGACATTGAACTTTGCACAAAGTTGAATAAAAGAAATATAATGACCCAGCTTAGACACAAATACTACTTTGTTAAAATGTTATCACTTCAAATTCCACCACGTTGATCTGATTATGTAATGTTCCACTTTGCATATTTCAAGTAAATACTTCTAAATCTCCTATTCAACTTTTAAAAACAAGTGCAATAGGCTTAGAGGTCTAACATCGACCTTTGTGACCTGATGAAATACTGTTGTTTTACACTTGTAAAATAAAATCTTTAAGAAATAAAATAAAATAAAATATTTTAAGCTTTCTAGCTGCGTTTCTTTCATAATTTGTTTTAAAAAATTGACCTTTTAATGCCATTAAGATTATTATTTTTCTTTCTCTAGAAACAAAAATGGTGTACAAACTGATGGAAATATGTGACAAATTAAAATGTTCATTAAAAAATCTTTATATATATATATATATTATACTTATTCCTATGTCAGATGAAGTCAGCAGTTAAACCTCTGATGCATAGCGATGAAAAGTAGCAATGAAAAATGAATAAATTAATAAATATTCTAAAAAAATACATTTGGAACTTTTATGATGTAATAATATGTCTGTTTCAGAAGGTTACAAATTCTGCTACTACACCTTTTGTGTTTGAATTTAACTCAATTACAAAGAAACGGCACAAAGAAACACTGAATCACATATGAAATAAAAAATATAAAAAATATTATGAAATATTATTTCTTTATTTTCTTGTAAAACGTACACCTAAAAATCTATTTTACACTTTATATAGTTGATGTAAACTAGTAAAATCTGATTTAATCTAAAAAGCCTTTGTTAGGTTTTTAAGCTGTTCTTTTAGTTTTTTTTGAAAGGGTACTGATTGCTGTAGTCATTATAAATCTGCTGAGGTGCTGAATTAAACAATGCCCTGCAGTGGTCCCATTTACAAACCCATGAGACATGCTGGGCCTTCTCCAGCTCGGCTAAATGGGGGCAGTGACTCAGCAGGGTGAAACTGGCAGAGAGGGCATTAGGCGTTTCGGCGCTGTTGTAGCAGGCTTGTCAGTTCTGCAACCAACATATCAGATTTCACAGCTATGAAAGCCCTTGCCTCAACTCTCCTGGTGCTAAAATGTCATGGGTAGAGTGAAGTTTAGATTGCCAGTAAGAACGTGCATATGCAAGGACAAAGATTGAGCTGGCCAGGGCTGTGCCTAGATTTACTCCCAGTGACTCATACGACACAAAGACATACTGACCAGGCCATTCATCCAACCTCTGCATAGAGGCCAAGGATGCCAGCTGACTGGGCATTAGTTTGGACAGCCAAGATATATAGATAAAAGGTCGGCCTGTGGCCTTGACCAACCAGATTTTCTGGCATGATGCTGTGCTAATTCAGCTATACGACCTTTTGACCTTAGCTATGCTTTGTTTTTGGTTCTAAATAAAGCTGTTGCTCATATCAAAATAGATGTCTATATTATATGCCCTACAGTATATGCTCTTTCCAACTCCTCTGGTGAAGTGTTCTTTTTTTTTTTTTTGCAGATTGCAATTTAATGGGGCAGCTAGAAGTGATTCAAAGAAAAGATTTCGCAAATAAATCAACCTTTTGTGTGTATTTTCTTGAAAGAACTTGTCTTTAGGGCTGGGCAATGCCACTTATTTTCTGAACTATCAAAGCCCACAATAATCATATTATAAATTATAAAATTATATCAAGCACCACTTTCATTATATTGAAAAAAGGCTATAATTCATCGAAATTATGATTATTTTTTTTAAACAAAAGTCAAAATAAGGGTAAGTAAATAATAATAAAAATTTATTAGATATCTTTTTCTGATTTTGATGTGACTGGTGTAAATTTATAACACCAGATTGCTAACTGAACTGTGTATTTGCTTTTCTGAGCCTTTTAGCAGTGATTGGGGGCAAAAGGTTGGACAAAGAGCACCACTTTTCAAAGTAATACATGCATTATCCTATTTTATTATTTTCATTTATATCGCATATTGTAGCATTTCTTGTTAACTGCAGTCTTGATAACGCTCAAATAAAGTCAGCATTAAAATATTGTCTTTAGTAATGATCATACAACCATTACATCTATAACTATTAATTTGGCTAAAGTGTGCACTTCATCTTTTTGACTTGATAGTAAAATGCTATATGCCCTTTCGTTTAGGAGTGAGAAATACCTTTTGACATTTGTTTCATAATAAACATCCTCTTTTGAAGACCTGAACCCAGGCCAGACTTAGGCCTGAGGGGGTCCCAAGAACGTGTATTCCAGCACAGCTGAAGGAAAGCCACCCACTTAGATGCAAGGTGTGATTATTTGTCTGTGGTATCCCGATGTTGTAAGATACATACTTTACTATTGTCCAGTTTCTGTATTCAGAGGTCAATTTTCACAACTCGGTCAATGAAACCCCTCACCTCCTGCGATTTACTGGAAACCCAACACTGTAGACACACCATTGTGATCCTACCAAGGTACTGGTGTGACTGCTCTAAAAAACATTTCAACTTTGTTCAGTTTATCATTGCAAACATGGATGAACGAGGTGGAGAATAAAAACAACCCCAAGCTAATTTATTTCAAACACATGACTTTCTCCGTCCAGGCCTGCAGATCTCCAAGGAAACCTTTAGTTGTCAGCTGATCCACAGATCATGTTTAGTATCTAAAATATTAAGTTATATCACCCTCATGAGCAGCTTTTGTGTTTTGACAACAGTCTGAGATTGCCCTGCCTGTTGTTTGACAAGGAGAATGAAATGTGATGCCAGGTTGTCCTACAGCTGAGTAGTTATTTACTCACAAAGACAAACATACTGTACAGAAATACACTGCTTACTCCTAACCAGAGTTTGTCGTAGTGAATGAAGCACATGGTTGCTGGTTGGTGCGGTTGATACGCACTATGGAATGAGTGTGGATGCCGCCTAAGCACATTAGCGCAACAAAAGGGCACATTAGTTAGCCCCTTACGTGCAGGAGTACACAAACCCTGCCAAGAGAGTGTATGGCTGCTTGTTCTGCCTTTGACAGATGGACTGGGCAGTATTTCTGAATGAGGCCAACACACCACTGTATGCTGCCTGCAAAGGGAAATCCAAGCAGGAACGGATTTAAGGAACAGTGAAAAAAAAATGCATGTGACTAGAAATATTCAGTTGGCTAGATAAACAAAGGTCAATGGGTTTATATATTCTGATTTAAAGTATATTTTCAAAACTTAGCATAATGTAAGTATCAATAAAATTAGATAATTGTATATAGTTGTGTGTGTGTGTGTGTGTACATATATATATATATATACACACACACACACATAAAATAGTAATAGCCTATACATTTATAAAATGTATAAAATAAATATTATAAAAAATTTAAAAAAAGAATTTTATATAGTTGTGTGTGTGTCTCTCTCTCTCTCTCTCTCTATATATATATATATATATTTTATGGATAATTACATATAACTGTTTTTGCATTATTTTCTTATTGTTATTTATATTACTAAAATTTTGATAGTACTGGTAGCATTGTAGTGTTTATGTTGAACTTCCAGGAATTCCATAAATCTTATTTAACAGATTATATACTTATTGGAAATGGTTTAATTTTAGCACCTTCCTTCGTCGCATTGTTTCAGCGCTTGATTCACTCCTTTCACGCTCTTCTGAAGGCTTGAGATGACGAACATCCTGGACGGTCATGCTTATTTTATTATTTTCTTTTCTGTCTCCCAGGTTCAGAACATCCATCACGGATTGTTCAGAAATGTCTGTTTTTGTTTTTCTTAGCATATCAAAGAAATGTAACAATGAAACAAAAGGTGCACACTCTTTAGCTTATGTCAGTTTTTTCTCATTTGTGTGTAGTTTTGATTATTGTGCCAATGCGTTGTTGTTTCCTGCTCTTGCAGGTTGATTATTGTTCTTATGCGATAAGCAGATACTTCCCCACCAACTCAAACAAAACCTCTGTGTCGTAATGAGTTGTTACGTATTACCCCCTTCTCATCTCTCGCTTTCCCACAATCCGAAAGGAATTGTCTGTAAGAGTGAGACACAATCGCTCTTTGAGCTTCTCTACAAAAAACGCGTTGAGTTTGACTGCTAGTCTGGTGGTTTAATCACTGATCTGGTACAAAGGGTCCTGAATGGGCAGCTCATGGACACCCGTTTCCTCTCTTGGCAGGATATGGTCTTTGCACACATAAGTCTGTATATCCCTTAAGCCTTTTTTTAATGTGCTCATATTTATTTATTTTTATTCTTTATTTATATCTTTAGCTTACCTTAGTAGAGTTTAGTGAATCTGGGATCAGTATTTATTTACTAATGTTTAAATCTTTTTTTTTTTTTTTTTAAGATATACACCAACTATTTAAATAAATTATTAAGCTATTACAAAATATTAGGCTGCAACAATTCTTAATTAGCATTTTGTTCGTATATTAGGTTTTTTTTTCTCAGTACCCAGACTTTTCTGTCGCCAGTTCCTACTTTTGTTTTCATTAGATTTCAAAGGAATAAGACATGAAAGGTTTCTCTTTTTTTTTTGATTACGCAAAGAGTTTTATGTGGAAAGGTTGTTTTATGCACACTCTTCCTTAAACACTTTTTATGAAAAATATTTAATCATGCACTGCATTCTTTAAATGTTTTTGTGCACCTCTCACAATAAAAGTGTGGCATGCGTTTGCTAAATATTATTGTCATGCCACATAAGTCTTTTTGTCTTTTTGTATGCTGTATTATTTAGTAAAGAAATTTTATTATGAAAAGAAACTCAACAAATGAAAGCCTTTTTCAACACTGCTGAATCGTGGCTCAGTGAACATCGATGGAGTTTTTAAAATACTTTTTTTTTTGTCAAAAATAAACAATAATAAAATGTAAAACTAAAATATTGTTAGAGACATTGACTGCATTCTTCATCTCATCACTGTATGGAAATAGAAGTGAACTATTGTTAGTATTATCAAAGAATGACTCAATCTTTTAAGATTAATTCTCTTGATGTGCAGTTCTGCACGCTCTTTCAAACAGACAAGATTAGCCAATCACAGCTCAAAATCCAGTCCAGCTCATCCCACTCGCGAGTCGCGACGCTGTTGCGTCATACATATATCCCGGCAAACCCAGAGACAGCATCTCAGACTCACCGGTCGAGTTGATAACTTTAGTTTTGTTACGGAAGACCATTTAAGAAAAGGAAGGCGAAATAAACGTATTTAAGAACGAGGGACCTGTCAGAAGAAGTTGAAGAGAGGCCTCTGAAGGCATTTCTGGGTCTCCCTTTTAAGCTACATCGTACTTGGCGAAGCTGTATTTATTTATTCATTGTTTTTATCGTTAATTTTATTTAAAAGTTGAATTTTGAGGAAAACGGAGGTAAAAGACGAGGTTTCAACTGAGTCAACGTACTGCTAACTTAGACGTCATCGAATATTTGACAAGACGCGATGGAGGGCGGAAAGGTACGTTAACGCTAAAAACTATTTGTTTTTCTCGTCAAATATAAAAAACACCGGGGATAAACCCTATTAAGACATTATGTGGAAAATGTTACTGGTCTGTAATTATTACTGTGGTTAAATGGTGTAGTTTAATGGCTCTCTAAATGTCAGCTATTAGCCGCATAGCTTCGCGAACCTTCATCTCGAGCTCTGAAAAAAGTTGACAAACTAGTTGAGTGACAAAAAAGACAAAATAAACCTGTAACGTTACATCATGTTGAGAGCTGTCACATGGTAACGAAGTTGTGATGAACGCAGATCAACGTGTTACAGTTTCCTAAAAACTGGTAGGTGTTGATCGTAGTTGGTCAATGCCGGGAACTCGTTTGTTTAAAGATAAAGGCTGTATTTCAAAAACCTAGTAGGCTGCCTATATAGACAGCGATTTTGGGAGTCACGCTCGTGTTTTCTGGATACATCTCTATAGCACAATTGGTGGCGCATGTGATGCCCTAAAGTGCTGTATTTGTAGGCAGCACACTGGGTTTTGAGACACGGCCAAGCCAGAGAATCGTGGCGTACGTGCCCACTTAAATCCATCAGTAGCCAGCTCTTTTGTTTTCTTTTCTTTTCTTTTTCTGAATACTTTACTTTGTTGGTATTTTGGTGTTTACATACAATATTGCAGTTTATTACAATATTACATACACAAAGCAAAAATACACTTTTTTCTATATAATATATCTGTGTGCTTATATCATCCTAAAGATTAGTATTATAGTGGTGTTTTGGTATGTGTGCATACTAGACTTTAACGTTTATATATTTGCAATAATAAGGTGTCTATATATAGATATAAGTTAGATATAGATATATATAAAATTGGATTGTGTGTATATGCAAGTACACGACTGCATTTTCTTGATTAATTTCATCTGAAAAAGTCAGTTTAACATTTATAATAATGTTTTAATTGGAAGGTTCCACCTCTAGTTTTGTCTTGGTCACCATCCAAACTAGTGACTAATACTGCTAGAGCTAGAGACTCATACGTGACTAGTAGGCTGTTATAAATGGCTAACCTTACCACAGCTGCATGATGATAACTGATGATAGATCAAGTGTCTTTCAGATTTTCCGAACTTAGTGACTTTACATGATCTTGTGGTTTTTATTTAGTCTATTATCACAATAAAGCAAACCTTAGAAACAAACCATTGGGATGCTTTAGAGATGCATTGGTTTTATACTAAATGTTGTGTGGTATATACGTTTCTTGAGTTAAATTAAACCTAAAATGTTAAAAAATTAATTTGCCTGTGTTAAATGCTGTTTTTTATGCTGCATTTATAGTGTTTGGAACGTGCTGGGAACGATGTAGATGTCTCTAGGGAAAGGAGAGCTGCAGCTGGCTTCAAGCTAGGGAACACTTAACATAACCCTGCCAGTAAGGTCGTGTTCTTGACCCGTTCCCAGCACACTGCCTAGTGTTTAGCCTGTGTCGTACAGGGCTTCTCATTCAATGCGCACACTTGTGTCCCTAATGCCAGAGAAACATGCAAATGCATTGTTGTTTGTTAAGACAACCCTCGTGCTTAGTCTTTTCATACCAAACCAGCTTCTGATATTAAATAACATGTGAAGAATGTATGCTTGACAGGAATGTTTTAGATATTATGACAGACAAAAAAAACATGCTTAGACATTTAAAGTACATTTATCACTGTATTGTGTGAACAGACATCAGTGCCACGCCTGTCACTCACCTGTCAGGTTTTAATATTTGCATAAGAGGACATCTCTTATTTTCTTCTCCTTTTTTCTCCAGAAATACCGTGGTTGTGTTCTAAACTGAAAGCAAACATTTTTGCTTTTATATGAACGTATTTTATAAGGAAATTGGTTTCATGCAGACTTCCGAGGCACAATGTCATATCTAATGATCTACACCTCATTCTGGTAACCTTCATATAACCAAGCAAAATATTTAATGTCTAAACAAAAATTATTTCCAGGTAAAGATGGAAAGATAAAACGAAAAACAGAATTCATTTATGAATTAATTTCATTCTTTTAAGTCATCCTTCCACTAGTCACTAAAACAAACACATGAGACTATGAGATATTATTGGCTAAAAAAAGTTAAGCCAACCAGAGAAAGTCTTTGATTTAGACAGATATTCATTTGAGACATGCATTTATTATATACTGTGTGCGAAGGCAGTGTTTTTCAGATTTCAGATATGATTCAAAACATGTTGCTCATTCCAATCTCTTCAAACTGTTGGAAAATTACACCTGAGCACCAGGAAAGACGTAAACTCAAGTAATTGGGAGCGGGTGTACGGTTGACCTGTACTAATATGAAGCAGAACTAATAAGCTCGTAGCGGAAGTCTCGATTTGCGAAGAGACATTTGAAGCATTTGATAAAGGATTAAACCTAAAGCAGACTGTCAGAAGTTTTAATTCTATTTTCCTTTCTCAGGTCAGGCTGGTTTTCTTTTCTTATTCACCCCCTGCATGACTGCGTCTCTTGTGTACTTCCCTGTTAATGTCATTTCAGCCTAATGGGCGCTAATAAAGGGATTTCTAAGCAGAATCGGATTATAGAATGATAGAATTCCAGTGAGGTAATTTACTTCCTTGAAAAATCAAGGGGCGAATCGGTGCAGAGCTGTAATCGGTTAATACCAGACGTTTAAAAGAGAGGGCAGAGTTTTTGTTTGAGGTCATTTACTGTAGGTTACATAATATTGTTTGTAATACAGCAGCAGCAAATCCCAGCGGGGCCCGTTCCAGTGAAGGTCAGCATTGTAAGCAATGAAATAATGCAAAGATTTATGCGTTGCAGTGTGTAAAAGCAATTCAGTATAGGCTTATGTTAAACCATGATATTGATGGAGTGACTCCCCGACTTTACAGAAGTTGAAGCTGGCAGCTTGAGAAAGAGGACGTGCCAGTTGGAGCATTACCTCTGAGAAAGAGAGAGATCTTTGTCTTTGTTGCCTGCTAAGCTCTTCTCTTTGAGTACAAACCAAACAACTTCTCTTTCTTATCTTGTAGGCCTGTATTCATCAATTGGCTCAAAATATACCCGGACACTTAAATTTGACTAAAAAACAAAAACAAAACAAAAAAACCTAATCTGAATTTCTTAGATCTAGCATACCTTCTTACTTAGTAGTCCTAGGTGATTTGAGTGATTTTAAGTTTCCTGGTAAGAAAATATTTAGCATTTCACTGTTCAAGTAAGAAATAGTGTAGAATAGACGCAGCTGGTTGTTCATGCAGAATGACAACAAAAGTAGGGATGGGTATCGAAACTCTGTACTTAATCTGTACCGGTGCTAAATTATAAAAGACCGAAGAATTGATAAGCTCTGACGTTAACGGTTCTGCTATTGGTACTGCAGTAAAAAATCCTATTTATTGCTAAATAATTATTATCTAGCATATTTTAACCTTTTCTAATTTGCGATAAAATGAAAGACAATTGCCTGCACTTGTTATTGGCAATCTCACGTGTAAAATGTCTGTCTGTTCCGCATATAAGTTCTGCTGTACACAGAGCTTGCCCACGTACAAACAGAACACAGAACGATCTAAAGCTGTGGTTCTCTACTGGTTTGGCCTTGGGACCCACAGTGTCCCATGGTCATCAAGCCACGACCCACTATATATATATATATATATATATATATATACTACAATTCCTCACATTTATGTCACTGACAATAAACCTATCAACATCTCATCTGACCTCAGACACTGTATCCAGACAGTTACTTATTAAACTGCATTTGACAGAAGAACGGCTTTCATGCACCTCCTTTAAAATAAAAAATCTCCCATAAGAAAACATTTATAATTACTTATGCTAGCAGTTTTCCAAAATAACGACATAAACATCCCATAAGGTCTCTCTAAATTAGTATGTTATAATAATGTTAATAATTTAATAAACACACATTTTGGTTACATTAAAAATAGTCATATAAATATTTAGTTAATTATTTAGTTAGTTATTTATTTATTTGGTTAAAGCTGCAGTTAAAAACTGTTAGTCCTCTTGCAGCCTACCTGCATGCCCTAACTGTACATTCTTTTACAGGAAAATAGTTGTTTATTTATTTGTTTTACAATCATTTGTTTTGTTTGTGTAATATTTGCTCAAACATTGGTGTTGAGATTATTATTTTACATAAAAAAAAATAAGTGTTGTTAATTCTGTTCTCAATAAGTTTTTTTATTATTATAATTTAAAAAAAAAATAATTCTGATTCTTATTATTCTTTTTTCATGTAAAGTACATAGTAAAGGACAAAAAAAAAATACAAAGTAATTCAAAGCAATAATAACCCAGCTTCAGCATCAGCTTTAGTCCAGAATCTAAGGCTTTCAATGTCTTAAGCAATGTGAAGATCAGCTCAAATTTTTTACGTAACTCCGAGGCGCCCAAAATTCCCCCAAAATAAAAAAGCCTCTGCTCTTTGCAATGAATAGCAGGTTTATTTGCATGCTAGTTTGGTTGCTACAACAGAGCCAGCATCCAATTGCCTGTTGAGGAAAATTGTGTTTGCATTTTTCTACAGGAAGTGAAGAGTTGTTTTGACTCTGTTCTTCATGTAATGATGACATTTCAAAAAGTCCTTTTTATACTTGTTTGGACAGTGAGAAGAAGCACTAACCTGCCCCTAATTTAAATATAATACGTACACACAATGAGAGCACTGAGGCAAAATATGTGTCCAAGTCAACTGTCAGTGTGTGCTATCAGCAGAAGGGTGTGACTGTTTATGTTGTGAGCGGCGTGAATTTAGGATGACGAAGCTAAAATGATCTTTTCATAAAAATATAGCTCCTAAACCATGAAAAAATTCTAAGGACAACACACTAAGGGATTTCACGGAGAGGGCCAGGCTAGCTTTATATATATCTTTTTTTTTTTATCTATTTAGTTACAGGTATGCAGTGTTTAACTAGGCATGTCTGCTTAGTAATATAGGGTAAAGGCAGGAATCTTAAGAGGAATGTTTCATAGCCAAACCTACACCCTCCCCTCAAGTTAAGACGCAAGTCAAATCTTCCATATTTAGAGGTTTCATCTTTCTTAAAGAGATAGAGGCCCTCTCCCGGCATCTGTTCGGAGTTGTGTTTCCCATCAAAACGAATGTTTTAGCGGCAGGAAGGATGTAGTTAACTACTGTGGGTAGTCGACTGTGCCGAGGCTACAGTTTATTGCCTTTTCATTTGTGCGAGATTGGTAAGCGTGATCCTGTGTGCGATTTTGACTTACAGTATATTTTCAAACTAGAGAATGAATATTTAAAAAAAACTCCTAGAGGTTTTGTGTTTGTGTGTATTTGGCCTCCTGTTTCAGAGCTGGTTAAACAGCATAGTTGTGAACTCCATGAACCAACATGAAGCGAAGGTGTGTCTAATTCCCACCCCCTGTATGCTCTTGCGTCTTGTTCAGAGGAGTGTATGCATGTATATGCAAAACGAAAAGAGTGCAGACATCCAGACCTTGTATCTTTCACATCGCTGAATGTCTGTTTATAAAGAAGGAATGCAAGCTCTGAAAAATGTTTAGAATGGAGATCTGTTTACAGTTTCATCTAGCATGCTAAATGCTAGCTCGAATAAGAACAGCTTGACGTTTAAAGCTCCTTTTTAGAGTTGTTTTACTTTTAAAATGAATCGGTAAACCAGAGAACTTTAACAAATTCAAAGTCTGTTAATTCTTTTGTAGATTGATTTCCTTAAAAGGAATAAAAAAGTGTAGAACCTGCTGATGCCATGTCATGCAAGTTAGAGTAAACTTTATTTTAAGGCATGCCTGGGGCTCTGTATGACTTCAGTGACGCAACAACAGTATTTGAACATAAGTTCATCATCAGACATTCCTGTTTGGAAAGCTGTTAAAGGCTTGGCTTATGGGTCAAGTGGCTTTTTAAACAGTAAACTACACAACTTTAGATGATTTTGTTTTGAAACTGTGGATGGGTAACCATGCGGAAGAAAATGTCCATCCGTGATCCTCTCCATGTGAAGAATCCAACTCAGTGATTTCTGAAATAACAGGAATCCAAGCAACGATGCTGATGCCTTTAGAGGAGAGGAGGGTTTACACAAACCCATTCTTTATAGAGGCAGATTAAAACCACTAGACATTTTTCCCCAAAGTCATCCCGTAGACTTGCATCATAGTCTTTCACAAGTTCAGATTCAGTCTTTGTAGTTTTCAGGGACAGTCTGTTTCAGGTCAAGAGGCACAGCCTCGCTCTGATGTCATTTCAACCAAACTTGGGTAGATAATGTTGAAACAAATATAGTAAGAGGTTGAATCATGTGAAGCCTCTCGTGTCCCAGTCAAATTTTGCCTCTACAAATAGGTTCTTATATTTTTAAGGAAATAATGGCTATTCTTGTTACCTGCGCTTAAATGAAAATAATGTAAATTAATATTAAATCAAAAATCACAACCTTATTGAACATAAAATGTTTTTTCTCATATTCTTTTATTCTAAATAAAGTAATATGATTCACTCAGGATTGACGATGCAGCATTGCGTTACTGCAATATTAGCACACCATACTGTTTTAATGAGCTTTCAGTTCCCTTTCACCTTCAAGTTTTCCTGTGTTGCAGATAGATTTCATCACATTTTGTCTAGTCATTTTCAAACCAGCTAGTCTGAATACAAACATATCTCAGCTTGGTCTTTTTTTTCGTAGGAATGAGGAAAAGTGATTTATTCATTGATCACTTCCTTCAGAATTATAAAAAGAAATCGTCCAAACCTGCAGACAAATAAACAAAACCTGTTGGGAAGTCATCCATGCGAGTGAATACTTCTATTGTATTGAAAGAGAAGGAAATGCTCGTCATTTTGCGCAGCACTAATCTTTAATGTCCACCAGGAAGGGGGGTTATGCTGGATATTTGAACAATAGAATTCTTTTGAGAATCCTGGAGAAGTACAAATATGTTTGGGTAAAAGACTCTTAAACAACTGTAAGACAACAGTTGTCATCTGAGCAGTATACTAGCACAGTTTGGCTAAAATGGTGTGTTTTTTCTTTTTTTTTTCTTTTTGAGGAAGCAAAGAATAAAAACAAGCTCTACAGCTACCATGACACTTATCAGAATGTCAAACAATAGGTCACCACACCTCTGAGAATAGTTCTGATTATTGCAGTCAGGTCTGTCCAATCTTCACTTTTGTCCTGAGGTTAATAGAGCTCTATTGGACAATGAGAGATGATGGAGATTTCAAAACAGTTCATTGTGTAGCACAAAATGACTCCCTCTATTTTATTCCTCCCTCGACAGCAACTGACCTTGCCGCTGATGCTGACTGTTGGGACGGCTGTGATTGGATCCCTTCAGTTCGGCTACAACACGGGTGTCATCAATGCCCCGCAAAAGGTGAGTGACAAGCACATAATAACACACGCGCAAACTCTCAGTGACAAACTCTTTACCGTTCACTCCAGTGTCCCAGGTGTGTCCTTGGACTTTGACATTATCAAATGAACCTTCACGCAGTCATTATGTACTGCTGCAGCTGTTTTCAAATCCCTGTCTGTCAATACACACACACACACATCAACATAACAGAAATGTTCAGCTCCAGGAGGACTGTAGAGTTGCTCTATACATCTCCTCAGGGAGATTTTGCCTTTCATTTACATATAAGGCAATTTACATTTGTTAAATAATTAGCTTCTAACTGTCTTTCAGATATACATGAAATATGCTCTCTGTTCTGGTGCAGGGTGTAGGTCATCTCTCACACATAGCACAGCTTGTTCAGACGTGTGTGTTGACCTAGGGGCCAGGTTTTGCTTATGTGAATGGAGCTTTTCTGGCTTTAACACTATATGGAGTGTATAGATATATATGTACTATATACTCATACTCCTCTTCCTGTCTAGAGAAACCAGAGGAGAATTTGACTTATCAATATCCACCATAAAGTTAATGAGGCAAATATCCACCACTGCAGATTATAATGTTGTATTGTCTTATTTTACTTTTCTGTGTTTTTTTTGTTTTATTTAGACAAAATAGAGTACGATTTTAACATCTGCCATTTATCTGCCTATTGTTATCAGGCCAGAGTTTTATTATTATAGACGGTGTTTCAAATACTTAAAAACCACTAGACTCTGTACATACTGGCCTCTGACAGAGAATGGTGTGTTTGCTTTCACTGTTTGTGTTTGTGATGGTTGGAACAATAGTTTTAGCACGTGAGATAGGGCTGTGCCGACTCTGAGGCCTTAATAGGAGTAACGTGGGTGTGGGTCTGACGCAGACCCTCTCTATAAATAATCACTTTGATAAGATTACTGTACCCTCAAGGGCTCTCTGTCCACAGCCCTTACTGAGACTGCACTTACAAATCACCAAAACTATAATGTGTTATAAAGCACTATCTAGAGTTTAACTCATCTATGAATGGACTCTATTATTTGGGACCAGGTGGATCTTTGCTGTACTCCTCAGTGCAGGAGTTTTTTCAGATAATAAATCATTAAAGGTCTGCATGGTCGAACGATTTCTTACATTCATGTCTTTTCAAATCCATTTGAATTTCTTATTTCATACACTGACTGGACAATTATGTTCAGCATTTGCTTTAACTAAAAAAGCTTTCTAAAACTTTTAAGAGATTATTTTATAAACAGTTTAGTCCCTCAAATGGAAAAAGATTTGATTTAGTATATGTTATAAACTTGTAATAACTAAATATCTCTTCCTGTGTGCATGTCTAATAGTGATTCTATAAAAATAAAAAAAACACCACGGTGTTGTGTAACAGGTTTGTATAATGATGCATTTAACTTTTTGGAAAGGTGTCAGACAGCTGACGTGAAAGGAGAGACAGGAGTGCAGAGAACTAGCTTACTGACCTTGATACGTCAGCAGATCATACAGGACAAGTTTCTTTTTTTCCTCTTTATAACGCAGCTTGAATCTCATTGGGTGACATTTCTCTGAACACTACAGCAGATAGTTACTGTTTATCAACAAACACTTCGTGCAGAGATCCCAGAGAGACATGACTCCCTCTACAGGTCTCTGTTTTCATCACAAACCATGTTACCTAATACTGAACAAGACGTTGAGCCACCTGCTGGACAACATAAATCTCCAGCACTCAGAGCAGATTGGTGATAAAAAGAATTTGCTGATGTATTAGTCTTAATAAACATATAAATAAAAAGTAAAGCATAAAAATGACAATTGAAATTATAATATAAAAAGAATGATTAAGAATCACTCTTTAAATGTTAATTTGTTTTGATGATTCTAATTTTGATGTTTTGCTCTCTGATTTTTTTTTTCATTAACAAAAAATGTGCATAAAGTTTTTGTCTTTTTTTCTTTTCTTTTTTTTTTTGTAGGGCATTTATTTGTATTTTATTTGTATTTTTTTTTTTTTTTTTTACAGTCTTTTATGGTGTTTACTATTATATTTAAACATATTAAACTAAATTAAAATGAGAAATGTTTAAATGAATTTTTCTTTTTTTTTTTTCTTTTTTAGTTAGCTGTCTTATTTCAAGAAACAATTTTTGGGTTATTTTTAGTTTCAGTTTTCGTAACTTTAACAACCCTGGTAATAAGTGACTCTGTTTGTGTTGTAGATCATTGAGGCCTTCTACAATGAGACATGGACCAATCGATATAAGGAATCCATCCCAAAAGCAACCATGACTACCCTGTGGTCTCTGTCTGTGGCCATCTTCTCTGTGGGCGGCATTATTGGATCCTTCTCTGTCGGGCTGTTCGTCAACCGCTTTGGAAGGTGAAATACAATTGTAACCACTGATATTGTTTTTAATAACATTAATAATGGCACAGTCTTTAACATTATTATTTTGTTCCTTGTATACTATTCAGTCATTGTTTCTGATGGTTTTAATGTTTTTTAAATCTCTTCCTATTTTCTTCATTTCAGGAGGAACTCCATGCTCATGGCTAATGTCCTGGCTTTCATCGCTGCAGCACTGATGGGCTTCTCTAAGATGGGGGAGTCCTGGGAGATGCTCATTATTGGGCGGTTCGTGGTGGGCCTTTACTCTGGTCTGTCCACTGGCTTCGTGCCTATGTACGTGGGTGAAGTGGCCCCCACAGCCCTCAGAGGAGCCCTGGGCACCCTTCATCAGCTGGGAATCGTTATTGGCATCCTCATGGCTCAGGTACATACATACTCAGGACGTTTTTTAGTGGTGCAACGGATCACAAAACTCACGGTTCGGATCATATCACGGATTTTGAGTCACGGATCGGATCAATTTTCG
>JAUMHE010000051.1:17170531-17185332 GCA_032359235.1 Enteromius mattozi | reverse complement strand
TTTAAAAAATGAGTTAATCCGCGGATCACGTGCGTTCCGAACCGTGGATCGTGATCCGTACGGATCACGGATCAACCGCGATCCGTTGCACCCCTAACGTTTTTGCAGTTTCACTCACCATTTAGGTGTTTCTCCATATTCATGTTCTGTTTTGTGTATTGTAGATCTTTGGTATGGACGCAATTATGGGTAATGCCACAATGTGGCCGTTCCTCCTTGGCTTCACCTTTATCCCAGCCCTGGTGCAGTGCTGTTTACTGCCCTTGTGCCCCGAGAGCCCTCGATTTCTCCTCATCAACCGCAATGAGGAAAACAAAGCCAAAGCAGGTGAGCCTAGACACGCGGCACCTGAAAATCTCCATTCATCCAGCATAGTAGTGTTTTCATCAGTGTAAACAAATGTTTTTATGTGCCTTTAGTGCTTAAAAAGCTGCGTGGGATGACAGATGTGAGCGCAGACATGCAGGAGATGAAGGAGGAGAGCAGACAGATGATGAGAGAGAAGAAAGTGACCATTCCTGAACTGTTCCGCTCTCCGCTCTACCGACAGCCCATTGTTATAGCCATCATGCTGCAGCTGTCCCAGCAGCTGTCTGGAATCAATGCTGTGAGTACCTGCATGCACACACGTTTACTAGTACAACAGAGACAAACCTTGGACCTGTACCTTTACTGCTTTTATATAAACTCGATTTTCATGACTAACTGGTTTTTACGTTGTTGTGTAGGTATTCTATTACTCTACGAAGATCTTTGAGAAGGCAGGTGTGCAGCAGCCAGTTTATGCCACTATCGGAGCAGGAGTCGTCAACACTGCTTTCACTGTTGTGTCGGTGAGTATCAGTATGCAAACATATGTATATACATATATATTATTAAAGTGCCCCTATTATGAATTATGAAAACTTTATATGGTTTGGGGTCCCAAACAGGTTGACATGCATGCCATGTCAAAAAACACTTATGATATGCATTTATTTTTAACGTATTTGTTCAACGACTCCCAAACTATTTACATTTTTTTTAAACAATAAATTTTCCCAACCCCTCTGGATGATTGTTTGTGAGCTTTTAATGCTTTGAAAGTGCCACCCAGTGGCAAAGAATGAATTTGCATTCAAGTTTTTCCAGGTCTGTGCGCTCAACAAGTGGGTGGGCAATATGCTAATGTTTCATGCTGATGTCAACATGAAACAGCTTGAGACTCATTTTAAAAACAACTTGTTTCAATGATTCAGAGCAGACTCTTTATACACGAAACTTTATACATGGTGCACTTTCAGATTTAAATCTTTACAGGAAGTTTTCATTCACTTAGAGCTGTGTTACACACTGCATGAAGGGTAATTTTCAAAAATCCTTAATATGGGCACTTTAATTTTATGTATAAAATAAAAGAATGAATGGCGAATTTTCTCATTTCCCTCAAAATACACTTAGTGTTAGACTAACAGACAATATAATGAATATTGCATGATATTTAATAGAAATATAAAATATTTAAAAAAGTTACATGCATTGAATTTACATGAATTGATATACATGTATACTATATATCAAATGGAAAATTTCTGATATTTGATATATAAAATAGATAATGAAAATGTAATACATTTATTTAAATTATGATTTTTTACTTTTATTTTACACAATTTATTTACATGAATTCATTAAAATTGTTCAGTGAGACAGTTATTCAATAATGATATTAATCACAAAATGAGCGAGTATTAATCAGCATATTGCATTATATTAACATGATTTTTTTTATTGTTACGCAGCTGTTTGTGGTAGAGCGAGCGGGCCGCAGGTCTCTGCACCTCTTGGGACTGCTGGGAATGGCTGGATCTGCTGTATTGATGACCATCGCTCTTGCCTTGCTGGTATGCAAATAATATACATTTAAATGCCATGACGTTGATGTTTAAAGTTATTAGTCATTCAAATAGTCATCCTCGTGGTCCAAAGGTTTACCGTATATCTGATCTGAAGGCTTTATTGCTCATCTCTCTAACAGGATAAGTACGACTGGATGTCCTACATGAGCATCGTAGCAATCTTTGCATTCGTGGCCTTCTTTGAGATTGGACCGGGCCCTATCCCATGGTTCATTGTGGCTGAACTGTTCAGTCAAGGCCCAAGACCCTCTGCTTTTGCTGTTGCTGGATTCTCCAACTGGACTGCGAACTTTATTGTGGGCATGTGTTTCCAATATGTTGAGGTAAGAGGCCAGTTTGAATCACATCAAGAAAAAAGACTGTTTGGCTGGGTTAACCTTATTCTCTCTGTGCTTCAACAGGAGCTCTGTGGGGCGTACGTGTTCATTATCTTCACCGTATTTTTACTGTGCTTCTTCATCTTCACCTTCTTCAAAGTCCCAGAGACCAAGGGCCGGACGTTCGATGAAATCTCCGCCGGTTTCCGTCAGGCAGCATCAGGTGCTGAGAAGCACTCCCCCGAGGAGCTCAACAGCCTGGGGGCGGACTCTCAACTTTAAACCCCACCTCTAACCCCGCCTCCATCACCTAGTCACTCTTCTGCATGCAGCTACTGAGGAGAAGGGGTCAGCGGGCTGTCAATCAAACATTTCCCCCTTCCCACTGCTGCACTCACCTCTTAGTCTCCCTGCGCTACCCGACGTCTTCAAACAGACGCCCGGTCAAGAGACACAGGGTTTTAAAGACAGGGAGTAAGAGTAGTTCTCATACGAAGAACGATTATTTTTTTAA
Source organism: Enteromius mattozi (assembly GCA_032359235.1). Classification (NCBI taxonomy): domain Eukaryota; kingdom Metazoa; phylum Chordata; class Actinopteri; order Cypriniformes; family Cyprinidae; genus Enteromius; species Enteromius mattozi. The sequence continues at coordinate 17,182,603 of JAUMHE010000051.1, read as the reverse complement.
AAAGTTTTCTTTCCTAACTGTTACTTCTGCTGTGCTATGAGAGAGTGAAAAATCAACGGTCATCGGGTCACTCCTGCCCGAGCCGCCACGCTGTTGACATCACAAACCCACAGGCCAAACATATGCAGACTGAAAGTTCAGTACTGTATTCCTGATAACTGTATCTCCATCATGAAAGGCTTGTGGCCTTGATAAACTAAAGTAAGGGTCATTAACTTTGTGAATCAAATAATTTACATAATAGATTCATGGCTATTTTAAATTTTTTATATATATATATACAGTATATGTGTATATATAATACACATAGTATAATACAAACACGCACACACATACATATATGCATATATAAATGTTTATATACCTCTGTATATATGTGTGTGTGTGTGTGTATATGTATATGTAATTATTTTCTTAAAATGTATATTTATTTTTAGGATTAACTAAAATCACCAAAATATGTAATCCATGATGTCATCCACTGAAAGAATATGACATCATGTATGCATAGACATTTAATGTTAAAACTCTTCTCCATAGCAAGCATTTTGGTTATTTGAACTCATTACAGGGTATTTCTGTCCCTATATTCATATCAGTGTCTTCTGTTCTTGCTTTTCAATATGCATTTAAATATGTTTATATTTTGTAACGGGTTCACTTGCTTTCTCTATGAAATGCAGTCAGTTGTGATCCCTCAAACAGAACATTTCTTAAATCCTTTCATTATGTTACTTGTCACCAAATTTTACATCAACCCAACTTTTAAATGTAAGGTCGTCACTTTATAATGCACAGATGTACAGATGTAGATGTATGAAAGTATTAACATCAATGCAAGAGAATGATGTTTATCGTTAAGTACAGCAAATATCTGACGTTCATAATGTCACTCATGAGTAATAGTTCGGCTGTCAGTAGTTTGAAATGCGTTTTGCACAGTTGACTCCCTCCAGCTGAGGGAAAATTGTCAAGTTTGGGAAACACGGAAAGTGACCAAAATGCACTGACTCGTGGCGTGATTAGAGTGCACTGAACAGCCTTTCTCTTCTTGATCTAATGGAAGAGCTGAAACCAGACCATTGATGACACTGTTAGTACAAACCATGTCGAGCACCATCTGCTGTTCAACTTGCTCTGACAGACGTTTGGAAACACAGTATGCTTGGCTCCCAATGTGCCTTGTCATTTTTTTAGACTTGTAGTTTTCCTTTTTTCTTTTTTTAACCTATTATGTTCACCTTTGGTAGTTCATCCTTACGTATTTATGACTTGTACGCACACGAGAGTCATCAAATGAGGTTTTTACTTATGTAAGCATATATGTCTGCTGTTAAACATTGTTCTGGTTTTTAAGCGCTCCTGAATAAATTGTAGTTTTTAGTTAGGTGAAAAACTTACATACTTCCTGTTCACCTCTAATAAATCACCTATATTATTTGTCACTTTTTAGACATATCAAATACTTGTAAATTAGTTTTTTTGGAGTTTGAGGTGTGTGCATGTGATATTTGGCCAGCGATACTAGAGGTCAAATGAGTTTCTATTTCAACACCAGCATATTCATCCTCACAGCATTCCATACGGCAGCATCTTGTGTGTGTGTGTTTGAGGTTTTGTACACATCAGAGTGACACAAATGTGTGTGTGTGTGTGTTTCAGACCATATGCATGTTCACGTGAACTCTCATAAATCACTGATGTGTGTTGTGTGTAAATGTTAAAGAAACAAATATTTTAAAGGCTATGGAGAGTTTGGTGATTTCCAGCTGTAACTGTAAATAATTAATGTAAAATAGATGATGAATTTTAGTTTTATAGTGTTTTTATAATGTAGAATATATATTTCTTTCTTTTCTTTAATGCACTATCGTGGTAGTCAATACTGTAAGACAATGTAAACCTCTTACTGTTTTTTTTTGTTTTGTTTTGTTTACCATACTGTATTTATTAGATTACCTAATTTATTTAGTGTTTTGCTTTCAGTTTTACATCTGTTATGGAAATAAAATTGTTAGAAAAAAAACCTGTGTTTGTGATTTAATTGAGGATCAGCGTGGGTAGTTGCGATTAATCAAACACACCTGATTCAACTTAAAGTGCCCCTATTATGGGTTATGAAAGCTTGATATTTTGGTTTTGGAAGTCTGAAAATAACAGGTTGTCATGCATACAAGGTCGAAAAACACTTTCCTATAATATGTATTTATTTTTTATCTTATTTATTCAACAACTCCCAAATTATTATTTTGTTTTCCAAATCCCTCTGGTGATTGGTCGATTTCATTCAAAGCAGTGTTCGATAGCTTTTAATTCTCCAAAAGTGGTACCTAGTGGCAAAGAATGAATTTGCATTTTTATTCAGACCAATGGGAAATATGATAATGATTTATTTTGACATCAACATTGAAAGGTTTGGGATTAGTTTTAAAAATAACGCATTTCAGTGATTCGGAGTTTCTTTATAATAACTTTATACAGGGTGCATATTCAGATTTAAAACTTTGCAGGATGTTTTCATTCACTTAGAGCTGTGTTACACTGCATGAAAGCTCATTTTCAAAAATCCATAATAGGGGCACGTTAAGAGATAAAACTCCTAACAACAGAAATAAGTGTTATTTTAAATACATGTAATAGCCATTGTTTTAGCTTGGAGCTGCAGAAATCAAGACCCTCAAGAAAAATAAGTTGAATGATTGAATTTTGAAATCAGCAAAGCAAATGAACCCTGAAAATGTTATGTAGTGAAGTTTCGGCCTTTCAAAACAAAGCGTTTGTGAGGGTGTGGTGATATATTTGCGTTTAATATGTATAGATGTGTCCGCACTAGGGAATGCAAAATAACTTCTGAAAAGTGTGGGTAAAAAATATCGCCACCCTCTTTATTTATTAGTATTAAATGTATGCAAGTGATAGAGATGTGTGAGGTCACATGCAGCAGTATGCTTTTTTGCATGTAGAAAAGCATAGCTGTAAAAGTTTGAAGTCAAATTCAAATTGAGCCAGATCTAAAAATATGTTGTTGCTGAATAAAACCATGCAAATTATATAGATGAACTTTAGCACTGAATTATTAGATGATGCATGGAAAGATGAGTGCAGTGCTATACATGCAGATCTGCATTAAAATGTCTTATGTGTGGATCTCATGCATTTATATTGGCATTCACACAGTATTATGTACCATCAAATTTATTTATTAAAAAAAAAAAATATTTCTTACAAAATAATATCAACAATGTGACAGAAATTTCATGTAAACGTGCCAAATTAACATCAAAGCTACATTAAGCTTGATGAGAAATGAAGCCAAAATAAATCAAGACAATGCAAATATTTATATCTTTTTAAGTGTGCATTTGAAAAACTGCATTAAGCACATATATACAAATAGAGCACAACAGAAGTATATAATCTGGGACGTTCAAGAGCACTTTGGTTTGAAAACCCAAAACCTGAGTTTGACTCCAGTCCTCCCCCGTCCCGCAGAGGAGATGTACACCATCTGACACATCTAGTAACTATACTCTTCAGCCAGGGCGGGAAATAATAACATCTCAGAGTGCAATCAGAAGTTTTGCTCAAAAACAGCATCGTTACATGAGGATATACATAAACAATCGACTATTATAAGCTTCTTAAGAGGTACGTGGTTCAATGATGACGTGAATAAAACACATTTCAGAACCATCTATTATTGCAAAACACATACTGAGGATAAAAGAAATGTAAAAGGCAGAGCAAAACAACACAAATGCTGCTTTATGGTAATTCCAGCTAAACATGACACTTTTTATCCTTTATAAACCACGTTTACTCTAACACACAATATAAGCCTGTCCTTCATATGAAACAAAAATTTAAATAAATCACAAGTTATTTCAAAACTAAAAATGTACACCTTTTCATAAAAATGTCCTATTGTCACTTAAAAATCAATGTTTGAGGAATGTAAAACTATATATTTTTTGAGAAGGTAAACGATCTTCATTCTGATATCAGTCGACCGTTTGTGTGCGTATTTTGGTATTCGTACATTAGGAAGCTGTCTGATTCATTCTTTAAGAGTCCAGTGCATTTGAGCTTTACATACATTTTTTTTTTTTTTTTTGCATAGAGTAAACCAAAGCTGAAGAATCATTTCAGATCCTCTTCTCTCAGACGATTGAAGGTTCTCCATGAACTCTGAAGCGATACACACAGGTGTACTCCAGGTGACCCCAGTTGCTTAAGATCCTCAGCTCTGTCATGCTATAGATCTCTGACGCTTCCTACAGCCAAGAAAACAGAAGCAACTTTATTACAATTTAGGAGAAATTTCACAAGATTATATCTGGATCATATCTAGTTACCACTAAAATGTTTTCATTTTTATATTTATAAATGTAGAATTAATTCATATGTATGTATAAAATATATTTTACATACAAAAAAATATGCCTATATTAGTAAAAGAAACAATTACCTAATTACATTTTTTTGCCCCCAATTATTATTATCATTATTATTAATGTGTCCAGACATTTTATTATTGTTAATCAATAATAAAATTGTAACAATACAATTTTTGTGAAAATAATTCATAGTTTTATTCAATAGGGGTGCATTGATCCTAACTGACAGAAAGAAAATACTTTTATAATGTTACAAATTATTTAGGTTTTAAATAAATGCTGTTCTGCTGTTCTTTCAAACTTTCGATTCTTCAAATAATCTTTACAGCTTTACAACCATAGTAACAAATTATGTTTCAAATACATTCAAGCAGAGAACAGCTATTTTAAACTAAAATAATACTTCACAACATTGCATTTTTTAATCTTAAAGATTCCAAACTTCTAAACAGTCATGTAAATATTAAATACAATAGAAATATAAAATTTACTACGATAATATAATGGTAGATAATAAATAGTCTATCTGGACTCACCGCAAGCTTGAAAGTCTGAATGGGCTCTCCATCCTGGTCATAAGTGAATGTCCCGAGCAGCTTTCCATCTTCAATCTCATCAGACATGCCCTGAACACAGAACAGCCAAGGAATCTCAAAACTGTTGCTTTATCATTGTTGCGTAGAAAAGAAAACATTAAAATATCAACTCACATAGACAGCAAAATCCTTAGGTGCGCTGTCAATGCGGCCCGTCGGTGAGAGCTCTTTGGGAAGGTGTTCGAGAGTCACATGGGTGATTCTTACTGGGTAAGACAGCGCAATTACCAGGAAACCCTGGGAGCCTTGGAATGCCCAACACTTCCCGGGATACAGCTCTGGCTACAACACACACACATACAGAGAAGCTCAGTGAGTCAGATCAGTGTCTATGTGACAGTGTTTGTGTGATCTGTTACCTGTATAACGGTCCGAGGGCTTTCCGAATGATACCACAGAGGAATGCCGAATAAACTCAGACACGCAGATCTGGTCTTATACGTCTCTGAGCAACGAGTGTTGAGAACACTGGCACCTGTACAAACACACACAAACTTAGTCATATCTAGTAATGCAAATGTAATTTATTCCTGTGATACAAAACTGAATTTTCAGCATCATTACTCCAGTCTTCAGTGTCACGTGATTTCTTTTTATTATCAGTGTTCAAAAAAGCTGCTTTTTAATCTCTGTATGTATTTACTGCACACACACAGACACACATTCGGTTTGCTATCCTTGTGGGGATATTCCATAGGCGTAATGGTTTCTCTACTGTAGATACACCCTACACCTAAACCTACCCCTTACATGAAACTTTCTGCATTTTTAGATTTTCAAAAAAATTTATTCTGTATGATTTATAAACTTTTTGTCCATGACTCAATTTAGGTCACCACCATGACACGAGTCCCCAAGAGTGTATTCAGTTTTAAGTCCCCACCAGTGATATAAAACAGGCACACACACACACACATATACTATATATATATACACAAGAGATATTAGTACCAGAAGATTCCAAGGCATAGTCCGCCAATCCAATCCCATCTGCCCTGTACAGACTAACTGCCCTGTGGACGATTTCTTTCACATCCTGTTAAATATCAAAACAAAATTCCCATTAAAAGGCATCATGATCCTGATGTATAATTCAAACTAAATACTAAAACACCTCAGGAAAAAAAAGGCTGAATTAGACTTTTTGTTTTTACTATACTAATTCTGCATTGGGCATGCCATCACACACAGACACACACTTGTATAGTGAGAGCTCCGGCTCCTTCCTGTTGCAGTGTCTCTCCCACAGTCCTCCAGACGTCTCTCCTGCTCTCTTTCTCATGCGCCAGTTTGTCTAGCATCCGTTTCTCCAGATCCTCCAGCGCCCTCTGCAGCTCAGGACGGAGCACTATGGTCGATTCTAATGAGCTTGGATCTTTCAGGAGTTTTATTAGCCAATTGGACAGCTCTGCTCTCAGCTGCAGAGGAAATGATATCATTAGTTGAATAGTAATTAACTACAATCATCATGTCATCTAAAGAATTTAAATGCGCTAAATGCACCCTTACGTTAGTGTACAGAGTGTCTTGTGCATCAGCTCTATCCTTGAGGAGGTCTTGGGCTGACTGAAGGTTTGAGATGCTGGACTTCAGTTTTGTAATCTGCTGCTCATGTTCAGACTCAGCACTAATGAGCATAATAACATATTTATTTCATCACTACATGAAATGATGCAACATGCAAAAGAAGATTTAACAAACTCCACAAAATCAAAATCAAAATCTGATAAGACACTAACTTCTTCATCTGGTCATTCATAGACTTCAGATCAGTTTGCATTGTCTAGAAGACAAGCACACAAATACATAACTACAGCTGGTAGATGACATCATTTCCTGTTTTGCGTTTTGTTGCTATGACAGAAGAAACAGAGATGGTAAAGGAAGAGGGAAGGTTTCGTTTCATTTCCTCACCTCAGATTTGACCTTCTGTCTCATACTCTCCATCTTCAGCAGTTCGATGTCTTTCTGAGATAACAGACACAAACAGAAAGGAATTGGGACACTTCCTCTTCAAAAGAGACACAGATATAGATGATTGTGATTACCATCAGGCTCGCCTCCTTTTCATGCAAGCTGGTGATCTCTTCCTTCAAGTTAGACAGGCTGGCATATTGGAGATGATCCTAAAGAGCAAAAAGTGCATTCGATTAAATAATTCTTAAATTAAGAGAAATGAACCATGACCTTTTTGAGGTCTAACGAACCTGAAAAAAAATCTACTCACAAATGTTTCTTTCACAGGTCTATCTGTGTGTTTAACAGATGGAGTCTTGGAGACAACCTCAGGTGGAGGAGAACGAGAAGCAAACGGGAACCAGTACCATATTCCTGCACAACAATATTAGGTAACAGCATATTAATGTTTATTACTTTGAGTAATATTCAGCATTTTTTTAAGCATTTTTACAGCTACATGTATTGTCTGTAGTCTGAAGGGTTCAAAGTGGGTTTTTTTGACTCTATTTGCTGTCCTACCAAAAATGAGAAAGATGAGAAGGAGGACCAGTATGACAGCTTTTCTCATATCTGATGTGCATCTACAGAGAGAGAAAGAGGAAATGTGATCATGTGTAAAAATAAATGCTCTTCAACAGTTCTTAAAAATGAACAGAATTAAGTTTGAGTGCATCTAGAAAACAATTTTTAAATCATTTCCAGAACAGGACAGAACTAAATTCTCTGCTATCCTGAAGTGAGACTTTTTTGTTGTTTGAAACAGTTTTGATGTTGATCTAGACAATATAAAGGTTATGGTTTACACACACAGAGCACTGTACCTGCTGAGCAGAAACACATTCATCAGAGACAGTCGAGAGGTCAGGCTGTACCATGAACTTCCCAGCCACCAGTAGAACATAACCAGAGCCTGAGCTGTAACACACATGAGCGCATGACTACTGCAGGAGAAAAAGCCTGATTGTTCATGTTAGTGCGGTGAAGGGAGGGTTTATACATTTAATACCTGGAGAATGAAACACGTCCCACACGACAAACTGTGGTTCAGCTACAGACTGGGCAGAACCTGAAAAGGGAAAACAAGAGTACATGTTTTTCAGCCTTCTTTGCTTGACCAACCAACCAATGCAACCAGCCGACTAGCCAGTGATTTGTTTTTCATTTATAAAACTTGTAATGCACACTTACTAGGGTTTGATTTTATGGATTGTTCATAACGCTCCTCAGCCGAGGAATATCCAGAGGAGAATCCCTGAGTAGCAAATGGCAAGCCTGAAAAACAGAGATAGTACAAATAAAGCATGTTTATATAAATTTAATATGTTTTAGATTTTTTTGTTATTTTATTTTAAAATATAGATTTCCAATATGCAATATAATATATTATGTATTGTAATGTATTAATATTATGCATTATTTATAATTAATGTATTGTTTAAAAATATATATAAATCTAAATAAAGATAAATATTTATTTTTTTTATTTATCTCTATGTGCAGATACTAACTTTTTATTAATTAATTCATTTATTTTTTTTCTTTCAGATTTTGTATGTTCAGATACTAACCAGTCTCATTCTCCATGGCAGTGAATTCACTGCGCTGCCCAGTTAGTATCTGACTCACACTGCTCGCGCGACTTGAATTGCGGGAAACACTGCCTGCGCTCCTGCGACCGCTCCTCTTTTTGAAGATCCTGCAGGAAAGCATCTATATCAGGTGAAAATGCACATGCAAATATGAAGTACTGAGAGCTCCAGCAAATACAAACAGACCTGGCTGGGCTCTCTTTGTAAGAGATGTGGCCAGTGGATCCGGTAGAGCTCGTGCTGGCAGCGTCATCATCAGGGAAGGATGTCCCTTTGGACACTAACCTTGTGCTTCGCCTTGACATCTCTGCAGAACACATGCATATATTTATTATGTAAAATGTACTTATTAGTGATAACTGATAACTCAAACATCATTAAGACTAGTACTACTGCTCATATATAGGTCATATTAGTGCTGTCTAACAATTAATTGCAAAGTTTTTGTTTACATAATATGTGTATGTGCTGTGTACATTTATTGTGCATATATAAATACAAACACACGCATGTATACGCATGCATGTTTATATATTAAATATATTTATATGTGATATGATTTATATGAATATGCGCATACATATATTTTCAAAATACATGATGTATGTGTGTGTTTTTATATATACGTAATATATATATATATATATATTTCATAATATTTGGATATTTTATTTTAGTTTATTTCGGCTTTTATCTCAGTAAAAAAAATTAAGTATTTGTTTTATGGCTAACGATAATAACATTTATTAAACGCTCTCTCTTTATTATTACATTTACTCATTAAGAAACTGACACACTCATTGCTCTTAGGAAAACAAGAAACATTGTGAATCAAATCACCAACATGAAAAACACGACAATAAACGTGACACTTAATAAGACGCTGTCCACAGCTCGCCGTTGCAGTCACAAAGTGCAGTGTGATACTGATCTTTGTGTAATTCCTAATCTCAAACAGCAGGCTCATCCCGTGCAGGATGACGGAGTTTTAAGCAGCAGATTAAGTGAAGGAGAACACGTGGAGCAAATTCCCGAACCAAGACCTCCAGTTCCCCTTCAATCAGTTACATTAAGTCCCTTTAGTTAGATAATCTAAACAACAGACTGCACTTTAAAACTGAATTAGCTAGGAATCCACCCTTCTGTTCTTATGGAGAAATACAAATAAACACTCATTTGACGCTCTTGTTTGTATTATTACAGCATTCAGGGTTTGTAATGAAAGCACCTATTCTTTGTTCCCTACGAAACCTTAATCCTTTGAGCTAATACTCTCAAGCTGCATTAAACATGCCTGTACATTAAAAAACAGGCCAATGCTGGAGGAAAACACTAAGAATGGACAAGATGCAGAGTTTAGTAGGCAAACCGAATGTGTCAGTCTCTCTGTCAAAACGTATACATTTAAAATAAGTAACAGATGCTTTCAGTGACGCAAGATAGAAACTAATGACTGAGAAGTTAAGTGTTATTTACACCAGCGTTAGAGGCTGTTTGATGCAACACATCCAGTGCTTTAAAACTAAATCCCCTTCAGATAATAATCCCACTAACAGCTATTTTAAACTGAGTGTCAGATCAGCTGTGTTCATTAAACTCATCACCTTTCATTTATTTCTTGAACAATTTTTAATATACATGATTAAGATGTTTTCTGTTAAATGTGTGCAAATTATTTAAAACACTTTTTCTATTATTAACATGATATTTTTTGCTTGTCTTTTGAGTTTATTTATTTGTTATTTTATTTTTTGTATAAAGTAGTAGTAATAGCCAACAATGCATATTATGGGGCAAAATTATACATTTTTCTTTTATGCCAAAAATATTAGGATATTAAGTAAAGATCGTGTTCCATGAAGATATGCATGTAATATGCATTGCTAAAAAACTTAATTTGGACAACTTTAAATATGATTTTCTCATTATTTGTATTTTTCGCACCCTCAGATTCCCGATTTTCAATGGTTTTATCTCTGCCAAATATTGCCCTACCCTAATAATACATCAATGGAAATCTTATTTATTCAACTTTCAGCTATTTTATTAAAAAATTCGATTTCAAAACAATAACCCTTATCACTGGTTTTGTGGTCCAGGGACACAAATACATTCTTCTATATTATACATTAACTCCATTATTTTAAATAATATAGAATAACCATGCAAACCCAAGCAATAAACATCCCGTTGTATATCTCGATAATGATCTGCTGGAGTTCACAGAAGGAGGCAAAGTGAGTTTCCATTCTTGCTCTGACTGTTCTCTCGATATTTGCGCCAGTTTTAACCACAAAGGAACGTTTCTTGCTAAAACGAGGTCACTTTGCTTCCTTCCAGAAGTGGATGCAAATTAAATGTTTTTTTGAAGGGAACAGCACATAGTTTTGTGATGAATAATCACGAGCCGACTCTCCAAACGGGAAAATAACTCCACATTCCGTAGCTATGCAGCCTTTGCATGGAAACGCGTTTATTTACGAGCGCGTTCGCGACACATGTCTGTAAAACGCTCGCTCAGCATCATTTCTATACAGCACGTATGTCATGTTGACTAGCTAGTCCCCTAAACAGGCGACGCTGCTTTTGAAAATGTAAGTTAGCGTTCAAACACACTCGTGGTCGTCTCACCTTCTCCGTGGGTCTCCAGGAAGGCATGCAGTCTGTCAAAACCTGCCAAAGTGCAAACCGCTCAACCGAAACGGCTTTAGCTGTAACGGAATAGCGACAGAGACGTCGTTAGGCTCACGAGAAGCGGAATACTCGCGTCAATTACGCGGCTTATAACGGATTCTAACGCGCAACGACAAGATGCTTTGAGGACGGAAGGGCTCGTCTTTATCAGGAAGGCTCTTTTTTTGACAGTTATCTGCTCAGCGGCTCCACCTCTCGTCGTTTCTTTGGGGTTGTTTATAGAAAGATGATGTAGTAGGCAGAGTCAGCTACTGTCCTGCCCCGCTGCGCCTCCCGGTGGACGTGCGTAACGTTAGTTACGTAGAAAATCTCGCTCGTCAAACGACACCCTTAATTCAACAAAATAATCCATTTATGTAACGGTTCTTCGTTGTTTGTTCAAACACTTGTTTTAACTGTTTTAAGCACTCACCTTCTGTCGACCACCTGACTTTACGTGACCGCGGCATATGTGAACGGTTTATGTGCGAACATTCAGAAGTAAATAATAATAATAATCGTCACTTCTTCTCAAGGTGTAACGAAAATTTTGTATAAAATATATGATATTGATATTTATATATGATATGTGATATGTATATGATATGAGATATTTTATATGTGATACATGCTATGTGAAATACATGATATATATATATATATATTATTTGTATAAAATATGATATTGTTTTTATAGTGTTTTATTTGTTGTTTTATTGCTTTTACAAAACGAAATGTAAATTTAAAAAAGGCTTTGGATTCACCTTTAACCTTTTGTCTCTCTCTATATGTAATCTTGAATATCATTTTCTACTAAAACTTTGCTACAGTATGTTCCTATACACACACACACACACA
>JAUMHE010000051.1:17147987-17170431 GCA_032359235.1 Enteromius mattozi | reverse complement strand
AAATCACCTTCATATTGTAATACCTATGTTATACCCATGTCATTATGCAAATTTGTGTCCTCATAAACCACATAAACCCGCACACATACACACATACACACACACATACATACAGTAGGCTGCATACATACATATAAAATGTAAATATAAAGGAATATGCTAATGTTTTAATTATAGGCTATAACTATTCTAAAAGTACAAATCCTATTTATCACAGTTTCCAAAAGAGTTAAAAACGCTGATAATAATAAGTAAATAGTTCTTAGGCATCAGATATTAAATCTTATAAGGATCATATGCCACTGAAGACTGGAGTAATGATGCTGAAAATCCATTTTTGTCATCATTAAAAAATAAATTACATTTGAAAATATATTAAAACATAAAACATTTCTTTCATATTGTATTACTGGTTAATCAGTATTACTAATAATAAGTATTATTGGTTATTTGTATTTTTGACCAAATAAATGCAGCCTTATGTTCAACATAATTGACTTTTCTTTTGTGTATTTTATTATATTTCTTTATATACAGAAGATGGCGCCATCGAGCTTTGTTATGCTTGGACCGTGAACAAAACCAGGAACAGTTGCTTTCAGATATAATCAAATTCGTTTAAATCATAGCCTACATTTGTTTGGCCGTGTCAACCACTCGCAGCACCTGTCAAATCTAATTCTGCCTGAGTTTTGAGCCTTCCTATTCATTCAAATTCAAAGGATATTTAACTAAACATTATATTAAACACGCTCACACTGAAAAAATGGTTATGCTTTTAAAAAAACGTTTGCTCTGTATGAATATAGAACACTTTTTCAGCACAGACCAAGCAAATTCTCATGCTTTAGATTCAACAAATACAAGTTTACTTTGGCTGTGATGACAGATAAAGAGGTTTCTCCTACCACCAGACAGACAGGGTTAATGCATTCAGAGCTCTGCTGCCATCAAGTACGATGCAATTTGTACCCTTCTCAGTGAGTCAATGTGGGTTAACTGAGAGCTATCAACTCTGATGTGGTCTAGAGGGATTGGACGAATGTTTAAATGTCACACGCGCCTCAAACTGTGTTCACCTTGAAGGAAACATTCCAATCAATAGCACATCCTTAAGGGCTTGTCTTATCCTTATCTTTCCACGAAGAAACTAATTTTGACCATGTCTGATTAATGAGATATTAACAGAGCTTGACAAAGACCATCATCTACAATATATAGGCCTACAAAGCAATAAATTGATCACAAGCTGTAAAGACGATGAAAACAAATCAGAGTCATAGCTTTCACATATTTTGCCAGCTGTGGCCATGTAATTTATTATGAGTTACCTAAGTTTAATTTCTCAAAAAGTAAATATTAAAATAAATAAATAGGCTAATAAAATAAATACATTTTTCCCACTACATTAATGAGTCCATGACAACACTTTGACTTATTAATAATACAGTTATATAGTATTTTTTTTAATTGCAGTGAGAATGTGTTGTTTCAGCTAATGTTACTGATATTATATCAAATTTGCTCTGTGCTATTGCTTGTAATATTAAGTTATATTAAGGGGGAAGGGGCTTTCTTATACTAGAGAGCATTTGATTGGACAATAATTTTGCTAGAAGATAAAATTTTACATGTATAAAATGCAGAAACGTGTCTAAAATCCACAAAACGTCCATTTGATATTCATGGGGATTTTAAGATTGCAGTCAGCTTACAATCTTTTTTGCCAGTCTGTGCACCTTGATTAATTAAGTGAGGCGACATGCGGTGATCATTTGTTTCCTGCCTGCTCTATAGATTACATTGCTTTATCAGACCCAGATGTTTTGCTCAAGGTCACAGATATGCACCGTAAGGGATGTCAGGCTCAATTGTAACTGAAAATGTGATTATTTTATCACTTATGCAAGGTACAATCACATAAAGGTCAGCCAGAATGAAAAGCAGATGAAGAATGCGAGGAAACGAGATGCACTTCCCAAAATTTGATTTTTAGTGCCTTTCTGCTGTTGCCAAGGAAACCAGTTGCATGTGTGTGTGTTCATGTGTGTCAGTGTATAGTTTGTGTATAGTGGCTATAAGATCACATAATCAAAGGAAAGACTACTCAATTTGCTCTTTTTTGTCTCTCTCAAAGATGCATGTGAAAATGAGGATGAAGGAATCCCATCTGATTGCCCAGACTCAAAAGACATCAGGTTTTAAAGCTTTTGTCCTGGACATTCTAAATCACCTGCTGGGTGATTTATTCATTATTCGGAAAGCAAGTCGTGATGAAGCAGTTTTTAAATTGTATGTGAAAGGCAATCAAGCTCACTTGTGCATCTAACAACCTCTAAGTTCCTTAATAAGATGTGGAACACTGACATCCGATGCATATGGATTTATCTGAACATGTATCAGGAGCTGAGAACAAAGAGGAAAAAACACTGTTTGCCATCAGTTGCCAACACAACACTGACCAGTGCATTTCACCTTGAGCCGAAACTGAGAAACTAAACAACATTTAGTTTGGTCCTCAAACCTGACTGGCCCGAGTAGTGTTCAAAGAGCATTTTTCATAGTTTTCTGTCGGCCCAACCCAGTACTGCCGCTCCCTATACGTAGAGTACGCAGAGTACGCAGTCTCAGTGACAACAGCGTTTAAAATGATCAGTTTTCAAACCATGCAAGACGTTAAAAATGTTTTAAAGTCATAACATAACATTCTGCAACTAACTGTGTGAAAATTATGAATATTAAATCAAATAATTATTAATAAAAATGTACCTGTAAATCATACTTTTGTGTGAAAAGGAATCAAATCAATTGGTGATTCTCCGCAATAGATGGGTGCTTAGGAAACAATAAAAACAGCAATGGTCTGAACTGAAAACGTCGTTTCTAAATAAATGTTATATTATTTTTGCATAGCTTGTTTTTCAGTGTGAAAAGGAATACTGTTATAGAAAAGAATGCCCTTACAGACTAGTACAAGCTATACTGAACTTCATGACTGATGTTAGCCTATTTTTTAAACACAGTGTGAATCAGATTATACCATGTGTTTGCATGTGCACTGTTGTCAAAATATGACAGTAATCACTTTAAGACTGTCATGTCATATGAATAATTTCCCATCTGTTTCACTTTTGAACTGAAATTTAAATTCTGACCTGTGAAGAATACTATTTTTTTCCAGCTACTTCTGTTTATGCAGCTGCTCAACTGCTTCAGGTAATCATTTCGTGCACTACAATTACAAGCCTCTACATTTTTTAATCACTAAGCAGCACTTTAACTTTCTATTATACAATAATTTAGCTTTCATGTTATCAGCAATATACTTTGCTGTATTATAATATTTTCAGTAGACCTCAAAAGGCCTTTTGACATCAATACTTGTAGTATAAGGTAAGACAACCACAATAAAATGTTAATAAAGATTTAAATGTATTATAGTATTGTACTAAAGTGTATTTTAAGGGCTCCGTGTGCCTTATATTTGTCAAGAGACTTGTGTGTGTGTGTCTGTGTGTGTAATTATTTGTGCCTGTGACAAGGGAAATGCAAATATATGGTTTTCAGACTGATTGCATCTTTTCACGGCAGAGTGATTGTGTGACAGAAATATTTTATCTTCGAAACAGAAAATATGGATTGCCGACTTCCTGTGAAACAAATTATGCAATATAGCTGTCGTAGATTGCTCCTCACAATTGCTTGGCAAGCTAGACAGATTGACTGTCATTAGGCTGATCACCAGAATGACAGTACAGACTCTGTTGGAAAGGGCTCTAGGGAGAGAGAAAGAGAGGGAGGGGAAATATGAGGCAAGTAAGGGGTACAGAATGCCAGCCGGAGAAAAATAAGCAGGTTAAATAGGAAAGACAGAAAACAGATTAATTATTTATCAGTACTCAGAACCTGGTGCAGTCCCTGTGGGGGGATGTAGTATGGAAATATAGTGGTATGCTGTCATGTGTTTCCTTTCAGCCTGAGTTCCCCCTCTTGCTCAACCCTTGACCCAAAGTGTGCTAAGATTAGTAGTATTTGAGCTCTTAAACGCTACTCCAAAGGATGCAAAGTGAGGCTATCTTCAATTCCTGGTCCTTCACTTCAGGAGATAAATACCTGGCTTAAATGCAATATTTTGATACGGAGAAGCAATATGTAGGATCAGCTTCTGCTCCAAAGGCGTATCTGTAAATGAATTGGCCGCTGGATTTATTTCCAAACAGTCAGATAGGACTGCAGCACAAAAGAAATGCTTTCTTTTCTTTCTTTTTTTGTCAGCTTGTAATGATGATAATGCTGTCTGAAAACCTCTTGTGTCTGTGAATAGAATTTGCAATACAGAATAATGTGAGTTTTCCAAGTTTTCCAATATAATTGATATGAAAAGCACTAAAAGTGCAGCAGTCTATTTTAAAACATGTTTTTGTTGATCCTGATTTAGTTCGTTTTTATTGGATTTAACCCTTAAAAAGTAGTTTTGTTGGTATGAATTTAAGTACATACTATAGTGATGCTAAATTATATATTATTTTAAATATTATTAGGTTTTCATTACAATATTTTTATTGATGAATTAAGTTTTTGCTAATTTTATCCCTTTTATTTCTTACATATATATATATATATATATATATATAGTTCATTATTATTATTGCTATCAATATTGGTAGTAGTAGTAGTAGTAGTAGTAGTAGTAAAATGTAAATTATGATGAAAACAATATTTAATTGATTTTTATTTACATTTAAATTATTTTACATCTATTTGATCATATAGCTAGATGCTACTTTGTATCTTTTTTTTTTAATGTGACATTTAAATTTTTTCTTTTCATTTTTTAATTTAAGTTTAAATGGTTTTACATTTATTTGTTAATGGAAATCAAGTCCTTTCTTGTTTATCGAAGTCTGGAAAAGTTATAGATTGTTTAGTCAAAAGACCCTATCTTGTTAACAGCTTTCTCGTTATGTTAACATGGTATCCAGTCGTTTCCATGGAGATGAGAGTGTGATAAACGCAGTCTGTCTTTCTGATTCATCTGTCCATTTGTTTATCCTCCTGTCATTCAACATGTACAAACACTCACTTACACACAGAAAGCTTTTCGACCTTTTAGTTGAAATCAGCCCATAATTATGCGTTTTTGTAGTCAGGAGTGACAAAGACGTTTCATTTTTATCCATTTTCTTCATCACACTTCTATTATTGCATATATCCTGCCCTCCCCTTAAAACTCTATGGTTCAGTAGATCAGATTGTATCGATCAGTAGGGTTAGCAGTCCAGTGAAAGCAGCTCTCTCCCACACTGTCAGACTGTCTCTGTGTGTAAAATTTATCTCTACACTTTATCCCCCTGCAGGAGTGCATTTTTTTTATCTTCATCAAAGTGCTGCCCGCTTCAGATACCTCACAAACACTGATGTCTCTTTACGCAAGGCTCTAAACCAGCTTGAACAAGCCCCCACCAACCTCAAAATACTCTCAAATGATTATTCAGCAGGTATTTCATTGTACATTATGTAAAAAAGCGATGAAGCTTACGCAAGGAAAAAAACTCAGAGTATGCTAATAGAATAACATAAGGGAGATCAAATGTGATGCAAGAGACCCAGTGGGCTAAGTGCTCTGAAGAAGGTTTTGAAGTAGATTTCAAGTTGTTAGTGGTCCTGATGCCCACTAGAAAAGCGCTGAATTATAATGTGAATTTGTGTTGCACGCTGGGATTTTTCCCAAAAATAATGAGCTGCCTAACATTGTACGATTTGCAACAAAGGCAAGTCCCAGAATGCACTGCAATAAGTTCAAATAAATTAAATAAATTGCACACTATATTTATATAGTGTAACAGCTAAGTGACATGCTAAAGCCAAACTTCATATGTGTCACGTATGAATCTTGTAGTTTTTTCAAAAGTAGCATGACCAAAACTGACCACTTTTGCAGTTTCATTTCCAATTTCGTTAACGTTTTTTTCACACGTGTGTTCTTCCTCGGATGCAGAAGAAACACTTTTCACAGGGCTCTAAACCAGCTTGAACAAGCCCCCACCAACCTCAAAATACATTCTGAATCTACAGCGCAATAAATCTGCAAGTTTCAGCAATACATTTAACGAGTCTGTTCTTTTTTGCTGAATCAAAAACATACTGTACTCGTGTTATTTAATTTACGAATGGAAGACACATTTCAGGTGATTATTTTATCAGTATCTTACTGTGAGACCACATTTTTGTTCATATGGTGACATGAAGTTAAAGTTTTGTAAGAAGTACTTTATAAAGGCAAAATGAATAAAATATGCTACCACCTCAGCTAACAATTTTATGTTATAAAAACATTCCCGTAACGTTTCCATTAAGTTATAAAAACGTTTTTGTTTGAACGTTCTTAGAACGTTCAAAACATCCAGTTTTTTAGACGTTGTATTAATGTTCTTGTTTGGTTATAAGAACGTTATTCAAATGTTTTTTGATTGTTTTAGTCTGTTGTTATATTAATGTTCTAAGAACGTTATTTAAAACATTCCACCAACAACACAATGATAATGTTTTTATCCTAACGTTTTTAGAATGTTCCATTAACAACTTAATGATAACGTTTTAGAATGTTTTAGTAACCACTCAGTAGTAACATTTCTTATGCTAACGTTTTTAAAACGTTCCATCAACAACACAACGATAATGTTTTAACGTTTTTAGAACACTTATCAATTACACATAACATTAAGGAAACATTCTACTAACATTATGCAAGAACGTTTTTGATAACTTTGAGAGAATCTTTAGAGAACGTTAGCCAAAGGTACGAGAACGTTCCCTGTTAGCTGGGACATTTTTGTGTATTTAGCATTTGTAATATATAGTTAAATGTATGCTCTCTCTCTAAAAAGACTTTTCATAAAGATCTGTGTAAACAACTTTTGCAAGAGTTTTTAAAATGTTTTAATAATAATAAATTAATTAATCATCTTTAACGAAAACTGGAAAGATTCCCATGCCTATTTTCTTAATAGAGTCATTCTGAATGCCTACTGCACTATTCCTGTTGAAACCATTGATGATTCCTTGTCAAAAGGTTAGGACAACATCCTAGTAGTGTGAGTCACAGAGACATCATTATGTGCCCTCTCTCTCTCACTCACACTCTGTCTGTCTGTTCAGTAACAGCTCCACTAACAAGCAGGCTTTGTGTAGATTCAGGTCACAATCACTATAGTGCATCCCCTCGATTATTGCACTCTGATGTGACCATGCTCTGGGACTGAAGGTCATTACCTCTACTGGAGCTTTTTTCACTGGCCCAATATCTCATTTTGAAACTAAAGTGGGCTCTTGTGTTCCTGCAGTGCATTCTGGGTCACTGTATAGTGTGTGCTCTTTAGAGCCTGTGGACAATTTAACCACCTCCAGATTGTATGAAATAAGATGGGAAAGTAAAGGTAGCTCATGGATTTTACAGTGTCAAACACTATCATTTGTTCTTCCACACATTCCCATCTTACTGTGTGCTGCACATTTGCACATGCTTTAGCTGACAAGGAATTGAGCCTAAATGCCTATGTATTGATTAAGTTTTCAAAACTCTTCATATTAAACTTTGGGACTTAACCTTTGAGTCACCGTTCGTGCTACAGACATGAATGAGGTGCTAAATTATATGGTTTGTAGAGGAGAAAGGTATTATTACTTCTGAAAGCAATCAGACTGGCCATTTTGACTGACAAAAAAAAAAAAAAAACAAGTGAAAAAATACCAGACTCAGGATGAGGTAAGAGAAAACATGCAGAGGTCTCTCTAAAAGTAACCAACAAAACTGAATACACTAGCAATCACATAAAAAACACATTAGCAGCTGCATAGCAATGCCCTAGCAACCATCACTAGCATCTTGTCAGCGAGTTTTGCATTTCTGCTTTTGCTGATTGAATCTGCTGTAGGGACTGGTGCTTCAAAGGAGTCTTTCACTTGATATTTACAGTGAGGTCAACCAAGGTGAAACATCCCCACTGTGACCCTCCATGTGTCCCATGATTCCAGTCCTCACTGATGCCTTCTGCTACCGTAAAATAATTCACAAATACCTCAGTGCAAAATATATCCTGAATTTATACAAGGACAAGTGCACAGATGATTTTCTGTCTGTGCATGTTTAAAACACCTGCGCCCGTATTCACAAAACATTTTATCTTAAGAGTTCTCCTAAATAGCAGTAAAAGTTTTCTCTTAAAACCTATTCACAAAGCTGCTGAGACAAACTTTACTGAGGAAATGGGAGAAATGGCAAGGGCGGGGTTGACCTCGTTGCTATGGATGATGACAGCATACTAACTATGCACATAGAGACTCTGTCAGAGATTTGTTCAATATATTGTAGAGCACTATATTATGTTGCCATATTCAAGCAATTAGCAGACGTGCATATAAACAGCCTTTTAGTAGAATAATCATGACTGAAAGCAAGACATGCAAGCTTAAAAGAAAACCAAAATGGATGCAAGAACAGCTGTTACTTCTTTCCCAACTAGTTAATAAAAACAAGGACATAATCAAAGGAAAATTTGGAGTCTGGATAACCTCCAAAACCAAAGGTGATAGCTTTTTAAAAGCTCATTATCTTCAAATGTTTCTTAGGCACATTTTGGTCTTAGTGACTTAGCAGTCCTCTTCATTGCTCCAAATGTTTCACACATTTATGAGCTATTTTTAGTGCTAAAATGCTTTGTGAAATATATATTTGTGAGATGCCCACTACGAGCTTTTCTCCTAAATCGGTGAGTTATATGAGCTGCTTTTAGCCTCAAGGTGTTTTGTGAATACAGGCTCTGGTAAATCATGTGCAGTTGTAATTTATTGGTACTTTTTTGGTAATTTCATTACTTAATCGACAACTATGCCACTACATTGCATGCTCATAATTTCATTGCTATCAAATTACCAACTCACAACGTCGTCAGTACAAACTCCAAGAATGTTTCAGTTCACTTTGGTAATTGGCAACGTAACTTCAACATTGTGTGCCTGCAGTTTCATTACCATAACATCATTTACCATACAGCCGCAGAAGGTTATGAAATAACCAAAAATGTTCCAGTTCCAGTTGTGTTTGATTGTTGAAAGATAGATCTGAATTGATGATTTTGAGAGCTTCTCTGCTCAACTTGTATAAGCAATCATTTACTAAGAATTTCCTCACTTACGCCTCTATTTATTTCTCTAGTCTCCTCTCCACAGCGTGTATTTATTGCTTTGTTTTCCTAGAGCTGCTCTCAGCTGCAAACGGCATCTTGCAGGCACCTATTGATCTGGATCTTACTATGATTAGAAATCTGGAACGGGCTGCCTACACACTGCTCCAAAATTACCTGTGTGTGTGGGAGCACAGAGGAGGTGGCAGACTGCCAAAGAGATACAGAGAAACTCACAGATTGTGAAAGAGCACACGTCTTTATTGTTGGCAGTTGTTCGGTGCTGGTTGGATGGTCGGTTTATCTCGACCAGATGTTTTGGGGAGGCTCTGACCTCTTTGTTAGATGCTCAACACACCTATAACTACACAATACAGCTACACACACTAAAAATACACACGCTTCAAATGAAAACTAACAAATGCGGGTTGCGGAGGATGCTGCAGGGCAGATATCTCTGCGGGATCCAGTTGAGAATAAAATTTGTCTCTTGGCAAAACCCGTGGTGCTATTTTTTCAGAGACGGCTGCACAACTGGACAGTGATGCACACATTGGAGTAGACTTTGCAAATGTTATTCATAGCATGCACCTTTGTTCTTTTTCTCTTGTGTTGGTTTTAAATTTACCCAGAACCGAACAATCCTAGTAATTATGCTTCAATTAGGCTGGCAGCAAAGCTCTCTAATTGGTGCCACAACATGAGCAGAGATTTCATTGCCGGAGGCTTTTTTGCATGTATTTAACAGTCAAAAAGACAGTCAGCAGGAAATTCTTTCTAATACAGGGTCTCCCATTACTGTAAAAATTGCTCAGAATGTGTCATACGCGCAGCAACCAACGGCTGTGGCAGAGATGACAACGGCGATGCCATTAATAATGGGTTTCTGTGTGCGGTAGTTAACAGCCTTTTAGCTGTTGCTCGATGGACCACGAGTAGTTGGTGAGAGCATAATTATACATCAGAGTGAGTGGTTTCCTCATGGGTTAAAAAATGTGTTAGGGACTATGAGAGTGAACTATAAATGTTTCTTGTGTTTGGAAACATTCACATTGTAATGAGAGAACTGTGAGTTATTGCTAATGGTTTTTTTGTGTAAAGGGATTCATTTGAAAATCCATGTTAATACAATCTTTGCATTTTTGCATATTGGTTTCACATGTTCAAATGGTCCATCAAGTAAGCACTTAAATACTTTCCATTTTAAGTGAATTAAAATTTTCTTTGTGAATAAATTTACTCAAATACTGTGCTGGAAATTATTTTCAAATAGTCTTCAAGGGGTGATTTTTGGGGTAATTTCTGCATGTTAATTAATCCACATTGACTTTGACCAAACTATTCTTTTTTTCTTGCAACATCCAGTCTTAAACAAACTTTGTAGTCTATGGTACATATATGCATCCAAATAACATTTTATGACCAGCATTTATAATAACATTTTATATAAAGTACGGTGCATTTTTATGCTGTGACTGGTCACAAGGTTTCTTTTTCTTATTTTATTTATTTATTTACTTTTATTTATTTATTCTTTTGCATTTTATTAAAATAATAATGCAATGTGACAAATAGGTTGTTTTTTTTTTAAAGTTCAAATATTCAAAGCAGTCTCAAAATGTATACGAGAATTAAAATGTGCATATACAAAACTAAAAGTGCAAACATATAAATCAGTTTCATATTTTTACATACCCCAGAGTATATATATCAAAATCTTGATCAGATTGGAAACTGTGCTCATTGTGTTGTCCGCGTGTTATGATACAGTGAGGAGCGATGGTCACGTGACGCGGGCGTTCCGTACAGTATCCTCAGCTTGTTTCTTTGAAAGAGGAAACGCGGCGCGTTCATTCCTCACTGCCATCATCTCTGAGGGGGACAGAGCTCAAAAATATTCTTTGTTTGCACTACAGTTCACCAAGAAACCTTGGCTACCGTTCGTTTTTTTAACCTCACTATTTCGCCCAACAACATTAGAAACGCCAACCTTGCTTCGAAGACTACACCTGTCCCAGCATCATCTGAGTGAGATTCCGCACAACTACTGGTAATCCACATTACTTTGCCATGCTTTATACGAATTTTAAGCAAATATGTGAAAGTTGCATGTTTTATCTTAAATGCCACATTATATTATACGTTATGTGAATTAATTAGCCCACTGTGCATGTTATCAAGCCGCTCAATTAGTCTTGTATCAAAATGCACTTGATAACAACTTAAAACGCTTTCCCAGATTTTCCTTTTCTGAGCTCAGTTTTGCCTTTCATTGTTTAATTCGGACACCCTGTTGGTTGTTGCAGTTGTTGTTGCAGCAAAGCTTCATTGTTCCAGGTATGTACGTGAAGAGTAGAATCGAGCAGATGCCGTTAAAAATGAACCACGCTGCTTTTTTTGTGGACAGAAATTCAGGAGTGTTGAGAGACGCGCTCGGAAAATAACTTAAGCTTGCTGTTCCGAGCCTGCCTTTGTGATTCAGTCAGGTCCACCTCTGCTTTATTATAAGGGTTCAAACTGTGATGCTCTTCCAACGTGTTGAAAAGGAGTATTTTCTTACCTCATGTCGTTTCTCCTGGGCTCACAAAATAAAATGTTTTGGAAAATGCCTGAACTGATCTATTCCATATAATAAAAGTCATTTGTGCTGTCAGTGATGCCAATCATTTTTCACAATTCTCGTTTTGAATCAAGCTCAAGCATAAACGAACAATTAAGAAGTTTTTCAGCCAATAAGTACAATTTTTGACACTTTTTCTGAGCAGTGTGTGACGACAAAAGGCTTGGAATATACTAAAATAAATACAGACTACTTTTGTGGTGCTTTTTGGAGCTTGATAAGAGCAGCTTATGTGTTTAATGTAAGGGGTTTGGAATGAGAGAGATTTAATATTTGGGTGAATTCTCTAAAGAGATTTTTGCGGTGTAAACCAATTCATATTCATTGCTTTTTTGGGGGGTGTATTCAACATTATTACATTGCTACCTGCAGCTGTACTTCTATAAGTCACCAGTTCATACAAATCCATTATAAAAGAATGTTGGTGAGATTTTCTAAACACTGTCACTAGCTTTTCACCAACGACTTTTTACATAACTATGAGACGTGTCTGAATCTTAGTTGAGCCTGTGGTGGGACGTATGAACGGTGTTTGTCCAATGCCCTGGTTCTTCCACCCTGTTATCGCCCGTGTACCACCCTCTGTCTGTCCCCTCAGCGTCTCTTATCTGCTTCCCCCATTCCTCTCTCTCTCCCTCGGTCTCGATCTCACTCTCTTACTCTTCTATAATGCTCTTTCTTCCTCTATTCATCCTCCTCTCTCCCTCCGCTCTCTTTCTTTAACACCCTTCACCCCCTCTGCTTTCTCCGCCCGTGGCTAGCATTATTCTGTGGTCCGTCTGTTTAAAGAGATGGACAGCTGTCGAGAAGCCGTGGAGGGCAAGAGTTCCTGCAGCTATTTGCTGATTGTTGGCTTTTTCCCCATCTCACAAGTCTAATGACCCCGCAGCGCTTTCCACTACAGAGAAATAACACTATTAGATTAGTCCGAGCGAGTGGAGGAGTATTGACTGTTCAGTCTCGCTGCTGGCCAAGGCTAAAAGTTCAGTGCTGTTGTATGTTTTGGGCCCGGCTATGGACGAGAAATAAATGGATGAGAGGGCAGAGATGGATGAGCTGAACAGTAATTGAGCCGAATCTATGAGCAAGGGATAATGAGTGCATTTTTAAATCGTAGAAGGGAAATGGAGTAAACCTGAATGCTGTCCTTTCAAAATCAGCCTAATGCAAGTAAAATTGCTGTTCGTAAATGGAATGCATTTGCTAAATCAGATTTTTTGCAGTGTGGCTTCAATGTGAATTCATGCCATTTTTACATCAGTCGAATTTGATATTGTATGCTTGCAGTACTGTGAAGTAGTACACAGAAAGTGCACAAAGATTTAACCATTTGATTAAATTACATTGTTACATTGACAAATGTTACACTTTGAAGTTTATTTGGTAATGGCAGTAGATAAAGTGGATTAGAAAAGGCAGAATAACAAAATACTTTATATTCAATGACTTTGGTTGATAATTTTAAGATCATGCCATTGGTGTTTGATGAAGCATTGGTTAATAAGTTTAGTCTGATATAGGTCACTTAATGTAAACAACTTGACAGACAATAAAATTTGACGCATGAATTGTATATTACAATAATTTTGAGGTGTTTTGTCATGATAGTCTATCATGATTGATTATATTTTGTTCGTGTGAAATGCGGATGAAGCAACAGCAATACTGTCCATATTATTATTATTATTAATATTAATAATAATAATAACAATAATAATAATAATTTTTTTATCATAGATTTTATTTTTCTAATATTAAAAGTCCTAATCAATGGGACATGATGAACTCTAAACACACAATTGCAAAATTAGTAGGGCTGGACAATGATTAATCGCATCCAAAATAAAAGTTTTTCTGCACATAATATATGTATGTATACTGTGTTTTGTATGTATAATATTATGTATGTATAATATATGTATATATGTGTATATGTGTACATGTATACACACACACATATACACACATGTATGTATATAATATATATGTATGTTGTTTATAATTTAAATATATTTATATCTAAAATAAACTATATGAATATAAATATTCACACATTATGCTCACAAAAAACTTTTATTTTAAATACGATTGATTAAAATTCTGAAATAATTTATGAAGACATGAATAAAAGTTTCCAAGATGGACTTTTATGTACCAAAAAGATTGAACATAAAGCACGCTCAGACATCGAACGCTGAGGTGCGCTGGATTACATATGCTTGCCAGAAAACGCTAATAGTTTGGGACAAGGACACGTTTTTGTGTTGAGGGCTTCAGGCGGCAAGAATTTTCAGCAAGGACAATCAAGGCCAAGGATGTAGAGTGTACACTTCGTGGAGAGAGTGTTTGAAAGAGGGAGAGTGAATGTTTTCTGCAGGCCTAGGATACAACAGCGAAGCCTTTTTGTGATCAGAACCACTTTTAGGACTGAGACGTTCTTACACTTCTGTGTTGTTGCAAAATCGTACCTGCTGTACTTCTTACAGCACCTTCTTTGCTGTTGGACCTTGTGGAAAAATATCTGTGGTATTCATTTATTATATAAACAACAATAGCAGCTACAGCTTTGCTTTCCTGAATCAAATGCTGTACAAGGCCGAAAAAACAATAGAGTTAAAAGTGTTTGGTCGAGTTTTAAATGCTGCGTCTTTCTGCTTCGTTCTGACACTCAGCATATCCTGTTTTATGTCCACATAAGGACGACTGTAGATGGTAAGTTCAATGAAACGCAGAACTAATCAAAAATCAGTATGCAAAATAAATGCAAGAAAGAAGGCTAATTATAATTCAGAATGCAAATATATTATATATAGATTGACTGCTGTTAACCTTTAGCTACCATTGCAAACTTGCAATGCACATTTTATGCCCAGTAGTTGTTTATTCTTTATTTCTGGCACAATGAATACCACAATAAAACATGCGTTATAAATATTTTAATAGTATTAGTAACTTTTTATTTATTTATTTTTTTTTTTTAAGAGAACCACCAATTCTTAATTGGATTTTCGATCTTGAATCATGAATGAAACCTAGTGGAGATTATTTACAAAAACCATGTTTGAAGAAAGTAGAGCATACTTTTGTACAGTCAGTGATCATAGAACAGATGCCTTTATCTGGGGCAGTTGTGTCAGACCTTTTCTACTGGTTTTCAGAATATCTTTCAGCAGGGATTGCTTTGAATTCATTCTTTTTTTAGTGCTTTGGGATTCCCAGTGCCTATGGTTTTAAATCAAATGAGTCTGAAGCTTGAGCCAGTGGGTCATGTTGTAATATCTTGTTGAATCAAGTCAATTTGTTTACCTTCAGGATGTTGCTAGTTTAATACAGAAACATAATAATACTATTTTTCAGACTGACAAATTTATCTCCTCCAAAAGATTGAATTGGAATTGCTTTATTCCTTTTCATTCTAATAGATTGAGTTTGAAACCCTTGCATCTGTTTGAATTTTGTATATTTGATTATATAATGCTGTTATGTTGTTACGAGTGAATTTTATCTTAAGTGAATGCAAACTGGAGATCCTAAAGTAGTAAGACGATGCCATATCTTAGAAATTTGTAGCTTTGGTTCATGCATTGCACTGTAGAATCTTTTGGAAATTTCTTTTGGAGTGATGCCTCTGTCCAGGGATTTCTGTCCAAGACTAAGTCAAAATCAATGTGTAATACTAGCACTAAACTACTGACATAAGCATAGTGGAGCTTTTAGCCTTTAGGTGACACTACATGGTTTAAAGAGAAGACGTGTGACCATGCTATTGACGAGAGCTGATGATGGACTGTCTGTCGATCTCCGAGAAATAAGGGGATGTGGGCGGTAAAAATGATAGATTGGATAAAGCAGAGCTTATAAAAACAGGTCATATAACTTGTGCAGACAGATAGTTGGATAACACCATTGTAACTCAAGGTAACACGTGATGGAAATGGTTTCTTGTCAGTGTCCATTAAAGATAATGCACTTTTGTGAGATTCCCGGTGTCAGGTGCCTTTGGAGCGTACAGCTAGTAATCTACAGTAAATGCCATCACTGTCATCCAAGAGGTTATCTGAAATCCATTTTTTTTTCTGCAGAACATGAACATGAATTTGTAAGAACAAATAAAAATTTCATCAAGAACATCAATATGAATATAAATGGTTTCACGTACATAAATATAAATGTTAATGTAAATAATATACAGTATAAATATTCAGTTAGGCCACTTTTTCCCATTTCTTTCATCTGGAGACAAATATTGCAGATTCTAACATGTATTTACTTTGATCCCTGCTTTAAAAATTCATGCTGGTGGATTTCATTGGTCTATGCACATGAGTGTGTTTGTGTGTGTGTGAGAGAGAGAGACTTCAGAAGGAGGGCGTTGAATATGTAATTGTCAGTGGGACTAATCTACTGAGATATTACATGGTTATTTCTTTCCCCTCTCTCTCTTGTTCTCCACTGCTGCTCCTCTGGGGGAAAAGAGACAGGCGCGGTAAAACAGTCTATTAGTCATAGTGCTGGGGTCAGTGGGGACACCCCAAGCACAATATGAGTAATGATTTCTCAGTGTGAAAGATTTAAACAGAGGTCCTCGGGGGGACACACCGGGCCCCTGCAAACATCTGAGGGTGCTGGGCTTAAAGTACAGAGCCGCTGTGAGATGGACCCCAGGGGTCGGGCCAAAGACCTATGTCACACTATATGTGTTGCTTTCGACTTAGAATTCTGTCTCTAAGGTTTTGTGCTTCTTTGTCTCTTTTTCTCACTCTTTTCTGCCTTGCATCTAATTTTTTGGAGTATAAATGGGTTGCTAATGCTATTTCATGTTGAAAAACTTTTGCATCTGAATCAGTATCAGTGAAGCCGTTATGCAGATAAGTGTCAGGTTATATTACTTGCAAGTATTTTGAACCCTACCTGTGTGGTGCTTCTGTCATTGTTTTCTTGTCTCACAAGAATGTCAGCAGCAGCTGTGTCTGTGGACGACTCCACCTCATGTTGCTATTGTTTGTGGAAATATTTAGAAGACAGCAGATGCTTTGCGTGTGGGGTGTTTTGCATTAGCATTAGATCTTGTAGAATGAGAAAGTTGCAGTCATTTGAATTAAATAAAAAAAATAAGTGTAATTTTTATCCTTAACAAATGTAAATATATTTTTAAATGATGTGCATATTATTATTGTTGTTGTGTTATGACAGTGCAACTAGAAGTATGAAATGAAATTGCATACTGTAAATGCTTTAGTCTGGAGAAAAATGTCTTGTTTAACACTATTTATGACACATTTATTGCTTTTTTTGTTGTTGTTGTGTCACAATGTTGTCTAAAGAAAATATTTGTGATTGGCTGTGATTTGTCCCTCCAGTCATTTTAATAGTTTAACTGCAAACAGTAGTGCTGGAATGTATGTGTGGGTGTGGCTGTGCTTGTTTCACTGTCTGTTGGTCTACAGCCAAAGCAAATGCATGCAAATGAGGTACCAGAATCATTGGTTGTGGGGTATTGGTTTGAAGCATTTCGGCAGAAAAAACATAATGCTTGATATATCCGTGCTCATGAGCATTTGTAAACCAAAAGAAAACTTTTAACCTCTACAGAATCTTCTGCAAATCACATCAATTTTGGTTGTAGAATTGAAAGAGCGAGTTTGAAGGAGCACCTGCCATTGAAAGAGTGATTTTACGAGAGCATTATTCTGAAGGATGTTCCTGGTCGGCCTTGTTCTGTAATTGCTTTTCTAATGTAATGCCTGGTGGCTATGAATTCCTTTTTTTCTTTTTCTTCTTTAATTTCACATCAAAATTTTATTACGTGAATACATTTTTTATATTCTGTAAATAAGCAACACAAGCCAATATTTTTAAATAATAACTGTAAAGGAATTAGTTGAAGATTGCCTCTGTGTAATCTCTGCACAAGTCTAATATCTCAGTCTTGACAGCCTCCATCTTAAGTGAGTTGGAAATGACACGGAGAGACACAGAGGAGACAAATTTTTGAATAAAGTAGTTATTTTTATTTTCTTTGTGTACAAAAAGTATTCACGTCACTTCATAAAATACATATTTTCATTTTGGGATGGAGTAACCCTTTAAATGTTCTTCATGGAACCACAAAAGAGACTGTTATTTTTAATAATACATATTCAGCACTGCAAAATTGAGGCCAGTTAAGAGAATCTTACAGACCGTGAGTCACTGTGCACATGTATTTGTACACTAGGTGTCCCTTCTGTAAGAACAAAATAGAGAAATTTAAACAGTTCTATTTAAAGAGGCAACCTTTTAAATGTGAGTGCAGGTCCCTGGCATTGACTCATTTAGTGGTTTAGATGCTTTGAATCAGATTTTCAAACAAACACATTTTGGAAGAAATCACTCAGCAATTAGTCAGTCAATCTGTTTAGTGGCAGTACTTTCTGTTCTAGTTCTCAAAACTTAACTCTTATATGAACTATAAGTCAGTAACATTCAATGGCATCAAAATATGACTTACAAGTCCACCATTTGAAATGTCTGTTCGTTCATTTTTTATTGAAAGTCCTGATTACTATATATGCAGTCATGCATGGCTGTTTAAATCACTTTGCAGTATCTGTCCTTGCTCTGTATGTGTGTGTGTGCAGTGGTCTAGACAGTCCTGCTAAATATTCTTCAGGCGTGCTGAGGCATGCTGTGGGCATGAGGTAAGACGGCCAGGGCGGGTGAGAGATGTGCTCACCCGGACACACAGACACATACAGGCCTTTAGGGTCATTATGAGTCATGGTCAAAGCAAATATGCGTTGCCAACATGTCAATCACACAACTTTCATCTTTATCTCACCTTTAAAAATGCTAGTGTGCCAGTTCAGCATACAAAACCTACGATCTCTGGACTGTCAGACTGGCATTATGATCATTGCTGCTTCTGCCATTATAACATTTAAACGGTGCATGCAGCAATATTGTCACTTCATGTAGTGTGCTTGGTGTATAGCCACTACATCTAAGCATTTCTATGCAAGTATGTGTTATGTTAATAAAATAGCATTTGATGGAATTCCTAAATCACTATGATTAAATATGCATTTGATCGCAGGAGTGGTCTGAATTGTCAAGAGGTATTAGATTAGAAAATAGCACTTCATCAGACGCCTCCCGGAACACTTTGGCTGACGGTTCCTGTTTTAACACAGCTCAGACTTTCTGAGTCACTTCTCTTTTTTTCTTTTCAATAACTGTTTTGCATAATTCACTTTTGGTGTTGTATTAGAGATGGGAGATTTCCATATATAACTTCTACTATCTCAATTAGATTAACTTCAGTGTGCCCGAGGCAGTGTTTTTAAGCTTCGTTTCAAATTTGTGTGACCAAAATTTAGACTATCAATTCTTAAAGGGATTGTTCATGCAAAAAAGACATTTTGTCATCTACGCACTTTGTTTATTTAAAAATAGGTTTGATTTTTCCCATGGGCACAACATGAGTTGTGTGTATTTTAAATGTAATTTTATTTATTATTATTATTATTATTATTTTATTTTATTTTTTTCAACAGAGTATGTGTTGCCTCGATGCTCTTTTTCATATAATGACCGTGGCTGTCAATCTTCAAAATAGAATAATTAATATAATTAATTATATTTTTCGCTTGAGGAACAGACAAAAAATTATGTTGCTTTAGAATACTTGTTATAGTGTTGATGTGTAAGTTAAAAAGAAAATGCTAGGACTGCATGGTTTGGGTAAATGTATTATAATTAAAATATTAGTTTGTAGGGCTGCACAATTTAGTCAAATATTTTATGTATCAATAATTAATAATAATAACAACAAGAACAAATTATCATTATTATTACAAATTTAATAAGAATTATTATTGTAACATTTTACAACAACAATAATAATAATAATACCATGAACAAACAATGAACTGCATTTATTACACCATTTATTAATCTTTTGTTAATGTTAGTTGTTGAAAATGCAGTTGTTTATTCTTGTTAGTTCACAGTGGATTAACTAATGTTAACAAACACAACTTTTGATTTTAATAATGCATTAGTAAATGCTAAAATTAACATTAAGTAAGATTAATAAATACTGTAGAAGTATTGTTCATTCTTAAGCCCTATTCGGACGGGACTAGTTTTCTAAACTACGTGTGGGTTTCGATTCTTATCACCTGACGTCTGTGATTTTCATGTACCATTTCGGACAGGACTAACACCTCCGTGTTTATTTCAGAGGTGGGAGGGTCTGTTTTGTACATCTAGCCGTCACAGAGATCACGCGCTCTGTATGCGTGCATTGCGTATAGTCATTCGGATTGATTACAATAAGTATAATCACAAATACCATGGTGAAGCTAAATGTTGTTTAAATATTGTATTTTTTTATTTGTAGTAAACCCATGTTTAATTTTGATAAAGGTAAATTTAATAAAACATATGTAACCGAGTGCAGAAATGAGCGTGAGTGATCTTACCTACTGGCAATCACCGACATCTCATTCGGACGGGATTAGTTTTCTCAAAGGATCACTGAGTTTGCTGAAAAAGTTTACTCTGGAATTATCACAGAGGTTGTGAAAGAAAAACACAGACATGGCAGATTCGGACAGGATTAAAATCACCAAGTACGTTTGTGAAACAAACATTTTTTCTAATGACCCCCTGTAAAACTAGTCCCGTTCGAATAGGGCTTTAGTTCATGTTAATATGTTGTTAACAAATCATCAAACTTTTATTTTTATGGTTTGGGAAGATGTGTTAGCACATATTTTGTTCTGAATCGATGCTTATTCCTGTATTGGACTTTTGTTTTCATTTTTATTAATCATTCTGCACTAGAAAATATCACTACATGTGTCTGTATGACATAATATATTTTTTTTGTCTGCGTGAGCTCTGCCTTTAATCCCCTTAAAAGGAATTTATGTCATTTTATAGTACGTACATGAATCCTAATATTAAATACACTATGACATTTGACAGAGAGATGTAGTCTATAAGAAGACTTAGCCGTGAGTGCCTGAGCACACAGTCCTGTTCCATTGAGTTAGTTCTGATTAGATCATTAATCCTGATCTAGTTGATATGAGGAAGGCTGGCCGCCTGTCCTCCACTTCCACCCCCACAGTTTCCTCAGAGCACAGCCTGGCTTTGAAAGACTTGTCACTGACAGATCCTCGATCGCCTCTCACCGTCTGATGGAATGATAGATGATGAAAGGACAGGGGTAAACGAACAGAAGAGATTAAATTCTCTTATCATGTCTACCTTCCCTGACAGAGTGCTTCAGACCAGATGGATGCATGGATGATGGAAAGAAAGGTTTCAGAGGAGGGCGAGCGGATGAGAAAGATGCTCCGGGAAAAGAAGAAGAATGCGCGTGTCAACCTCGGGTGTTTTCGTGAGGATGGGTTACATAATCTCAAAGAGATCTCAAACAGTCTCTTGGAAAGGGTGCATATGTTCTCCCACGCAGGGTTTTGAAAAGTGTGTTTTTGAATATCAACTAGATTTGGCGAAAATGTGAGTGGTGCTTGTGTGGTTGCTGTGTGTGATGTGAGTGGTTATCCTGTTGCTAAGGTAAAATTTTAACACATTTCCAGGTGGTTTCTAGGTGCGTGTTTACTATCAAGTTAAAAGAGTACTAAAGAGTCCTAAAAGAGGCCCCTTTTTATAATATGTAAGTCTTTTTGGAGAATGTTTCTGTGAAGTAAGAAGATATTTTCTACCTGGTCTCATGGCATAAACGGTGCACTTTTTAGCGAGACACGAAATACGTACTAGAAATTTGCAGAGTTTTGATAAATAAAGCATAATTTTCACACAATTACTAGAAGTATATCATGTTATGACTTCAAAACAATATTAATATGCTGGGAGATTTGAAAACTAATGCTTTTGAATGTTAGCATCACACATATTCAGCTTCATATCTATGGGTTTTCAAGGATGGAGGTTTGTACAGTAGCTCACGGAGTACAGAGATGGAATGTAAAAAGGTGTTGCGCAAAAGGTGCACAGAGGTCCATAGTTTTATGAGACCAAGTTGGATATTTTGAAAAAAATAATTGATTATAACGACTATTCTGCCAAAAACATGTGTTTGTTTTTGATTATAATGTCTATTGTACTGAAATCATGGGTTTTAAAGCCATATAAGTTTAGACTTCGGAGGTATGGTTTTCTGAGGACACACATCTGAAACACAAACAATGAAAGCGTTAATGTTAATAAAAGTTAATGTTGATAAAAGTTAATTATCATCCAAAAGTAAATATCATCCATAGCTAGTTATCAGTTTGTACTAATCTTAATTTTGCAGCTCTAATATGGAAACAATCCCGGATTGGTACAAAATGGCAGTGATTTAGGAACAATAACTTTGATTAATTGATTATTATTCTGATCCCTATCTATCAGGTCCATCATTCTGTTTTTTCTTACAATAAAGCTTATTGCTTACAAAAATTGCATAACTTGAGGCTATATTTATGTTCATACATTGATCAACGTTCACAGTTTGGGGTTAGTAAATTCATTTTTATAATGTAAAAAAAAATAATAGTAAAAATAAATATATACACTCACCTAAAGGATTATTAGGAACACCTGTTCAATTTCTCATTAATGCAATTATCTAATCAACCAATCA
>JAUMHE010000051.1:17137167-17147318 GCA_032359235.1 Enteromius mattozi | reverse complement strand
TGGGCCAACATTTCTAAAGAATGCTTTCAGCACCTTGTTGAATCAATGCCACGTAGAATTAAGGCAGTTCTGAAGGTCAAACACCGTATTAGTATGGTGTTCCTAATAATCGTTTAGGTGAGTGTGTATGTATATATATATCTATCTTAAGGATTCCACAAAAATATGAATTGGCAAAAAAATCAGCTTTGCATCACAGGAATAAAAAAATAAAAAATTCAAATAGGAATGAGTTATTTTAAATTGTAGAAAGAAAATCAAAATTTTACTATTTTATGGTTAAAAAATTTTTAGATTTGGTGAGCATAATATATTTCTTTAAAAAAAACATTACAATATTTTACTGACCCCAATAGGTTTTTTTTTGTTTGTTTTTTTTCCCCAATTTGATAGGTTGTTGTCCTGAAGTTTCATAAAAATAAAAAAAATAGAGATGATTGTGTTTTGATAACTCCGATCTGGGCTGGGAGCACCATAGATTAACCTTTGCATTAAGTGTGAGCCGTATAGGTCAAGTTTCTCAAAATATGGGGCTTGGGGAGAACAAACACAAACCGTACACACACAGACACTCATTTATACCCTCAGAAACAGACAAACAATCTCACACAAGTGCGTCTGGTAAAGTGAAATGTCAAGGAGATAAGTGAAATTGTTTAGTTGTTCCCCAGAGAGTAGAAACCGAAGCAGAGCAATTATCTTAAATGTATTCCAATGGTGTTTATACCCATCATGCTCTGTCGCTGAATACTGTAGCTCTTCTCTTGTTCTCCGTCTCTCAGCGTTTCCTTCTGTGTGGTAATCTGTTTATGCCATTCTGTCATGTTGTATTTTTAGTTTATAACAGTCATTTGTAATTTCCATACCATTACTTGGCTTTTACACTTGATTTATTCCCGTCGTGTCTTTCAGTGTCTTGGTTTAGAGATTCTTTCTTTAGACCAAGAAGTACTTTTAAAAGTGTGTAAGTTAGACTTTTGACTATAAAATGTCTAGTAACACATGTCCAGCTTGTCTGCCCACTTTTAAGCAACACAGTGACAGTGAATCCTTGTCAAGTTATATGTGCTTTTGTGCCATTTAAGGCCAGAATAGATAAAACTAAATAGTAGGTTTTAATTTAGTTCATTTCTGTCATTTTCAAAATAATAATAGCCATTATGTCACCGACTGAAACTAATATATATATATAAGTTGCTTTTATTTGAGTTCACATTTTCAGTCAGTGGTTTTTGCTGCCAATTATTCCTGCTGTACCTTTATGGGAATCATTTGGAGGCATAGAGAGCACAACATGATGAATTCATTAAACATTGTCATTAGTTTTAGGTTGCCGCTGAGCTATCTGAATAATTTATTTGCTGTAAGCTCTCCTCTGTGTTATTGTGTTGACTTAATTGCCATTCTATTCAGCAAAGAATACAATATTCCTGATTGGTTTAATTCTGCTATTATATTAGAATTATCCAAGGGTTGCTGTTACTCTGATCCCAACAAAAGTATATGATGTAATAAAAGGATTGTGCTATGACTGTGATGTTTGCAACGCAGCTTGGTGTTATAGTGAGAACAAATGAACTTCTTTCGCTAGCCGGATTTATTCTTCAAGCCCTTTTCTCTGATGGCACGACCCCAATTAGCTTCCAGACGGCTCAGACGGCTCCTCAATGTTAAACACGAATTCTAGCAGATGCTGTTCTAGTTGTCACGTTGAGATGTAGAGCGTACACACCAAACAAACATGTTTAGAATTGGGAAGCTTTCTGAACAAATGCCAGCAGTGACAGACTGACTGCAAATAGAAAGGAAATATATTTAACATCTCAGTTGTTCTTCTAGATTAAATGGGGTGCAAATGAGGTGCTTGTGAAAGTTGCATGCTGCTCCGTGTTTTCCTCTGGGAAAAAGACTAGTAAATGTCTCGCGGGAAGTTTCAAATGTCAGAGATTTTGATTTGCACTTCGACATTTCTGTTTTCATTCTATTTTTATTTTTCCTAAGGGATTGTGGGATGAGTATACTTTATATTTAAAGTGGCGGTGAGGAGTAGTTTATCCAAAAATATAATTTTTAGCATTTGCTTGTCTTAATGTTCTTCTTAAAGGAATAGTTGACCCAAAATGAGGTTTTGCAAGAAAATGTACTCACCCTCGGGCCATCCGAGATGTAAATGAGTTTGTTTCTTCATCAGATTTGGAGAAATTTACATCACTTGCTCACCACTGAATCCTTTGCGGTGAATGGGTGCCGTCAGAATGAGTATCCAAACAGCTGATTAAAAACATCACACTTCCAACAGATAATCCACAGGGCTCGAGTTTATCAAGAAACATCTTGTGAAGCAAAAAGAAGCATGTTATAATAAACAAATCCATCATTAAGATGATTTTAACTTCAGAATGATTTGTTCTCTCAGTGATGCGTTTGAAATGGTTAACAGCTCACAGTGAGCAATACCACTTTCATTTTGGTCTGTTCATGGCACAAAGAGATTGTATGGCTTCAATAGACTTGGGAAATACTACACCATTTTTATGATGCCTTTATGGTGCTTTTGTGTCATGCTCCATTCATTGTAAGTGCATGGAAAAGTACAACCTGTACAGAATTTCTCCTTTTATAGCAAGTAGTAAGTCAAACAGGTTCAGAATGACATGAGGGTGAGTAAATTGTGGTAGAATATTTAGTTTTAGGTTAAGTCACCTGAGCTATGAAAGTACACAGTAAAATCCTCTTCTGAAACAGACTAGCTAAAACATCGGGCTGAACCAGGAGCAGTTTGTAAGCTACATGTCTAGTTGTGAATGCATGCAGTCTTTGGAGACAAAGTTTAATTTGAGTCAATGACTTGAAAGTTCAGTAAAAGAAACAGGAGGAGACCGCAAGTCTTATGAGCTTTCCGAACCTGTCTGCTGTCTCTAAAACACTGTCTATGCAGGGCTTTCATTACAGGAAGGCACACACACATACACCTACATCCAGGAAGTGGTGTGATTGAATCATTGATCAATTTAATGGAGGGTCTGGACAACCGATAGTGTCTTACTGCGGTCTTTCTTGTGTAGTGAGAATTGTGTAGTCATATAGAGACTTGTGAAGGATGAGCATATATAAAGCACTGTTTTCAATATTGATGACAATAAGAAATGTCCCTTGAGCAGCAAATCTGGGTATTAGAATGATTTCTGAAGGATTGTGTTACACTGAAGCCTGAATTAATGATATTCTGCTTTGAAAGTTCTCTCACTTATAAACATAAACACAGTTTGTTGTGTCTTAAGTGATGTGAACATAAACAGAAAGAAATGGGATATGTATTATTATACTGGATCTGTGCAGTCAGTCTTAAAGTGACAGCAGCCTATAAATACCTGCTGCTGTCTGTTATTTATATTAATCAAACAACAAAACACAGCTTTAACAAAGTTTAATCTGTATTTAATTTACACAATGAACACTATGAAGTGTCATGTTACTGAATTAGGACATTTCTGTACCTGAATACTACTGTTAGGCCTTATTTTATTAGTAATTTTTTATTACTGACCGTTCACATATGACGAGGAGGTTTGTTATACATATGTATATATGTATATATGTATTGAAGCCCATTTCCACCACTGAATAAAAAAGAAAAGAAAAGGTAATCGCGGCTTTTTCTCTAACAATTTTGAAGTTTTTTCACAATTGTGAGTTTACATCCTGCAGTTCTGACTTTTTTTCTAAGAATTATGTCACAAACTGACAATTCTGAGAATAAATCTCAGAATTACGGGATTTAAAGTCAGAAGTGCGAGAGAAAAAAAATTTCACTGTTGTGACTTTTTCTCTTTATATCACATAATTGTGAGTTATTAAGTCAGAATTATGAGATATGAACTCGCAATTGTGGGAACTATTCTATATTCAGTATCTCAATTGTGACACAACTTGCAATTGTGAGTTTAAATCATGGAATTCTGAGAAAAAAAGTCAGAACTGCAAGCTTAGGTCTCGCAATTCTTACTTTAAAAATGTGTTTTTAAAATAAACATTTATTTTTTTTATTCAGTGGAGGATAAGGGCTATGTGCATTTGACATCTGAATTGATTTTCTTCCCTGATGCTTATCCACCCCCCACAGAAACACACAGATCATAAGCGAACTTCCATTAGACACTAATTAGACATGTGAACAGTCCTCACACAACAACAGCACCTATTAATAGAGACAGAAAACAGATTACAGTCATCATAATCTTAATTGCTTTGTGATTATTCAGGAAAAAAATGTTGCAAATTCAGTTTATGCATTTATAAATACAACCAATTAGCGTTTCAAACCTGTTGTTCACCGTGATGTTTTAAGGGGAAGTCATTAATTGTAATATTATAGCACATTCTCGACATGTCATTATCCAATTTCACATCTCAAAGTTCCTTTTTCAACCCGTGGGAATGATAATGGTGTCCTACTAATGGTCTTCTGGTAATTAAACAAGCAGATATGCAGATTTCCATCTAATGGAGTTACTGTGGTAACCATTATCAGAATTAACCATCAGTGCATGCATGAATCAGTCTGAATATTGATTTGTTTTTCAAGCAAATATCCGAGTTTAGTCGACTCCGGTGAACCGATATGAATATGCAAGAGTCTGCATGCTCCCATTGCCTCCACAATAGACCAGCCTACTAATTTACCACATAGTTCTGGTTAATGCATAATTGATATTCATGAGGTCTGTTCACGTTGCTTACCATTTTACTGAGGCTGCCAGGAGATATTATTCCCCTCCGCTCAGACAAACAGCCTGATGCACGCTTGGGCTAAGACCCATCACAATGTAATTAATCCCTGTGGGTCTGAGAATGAGTTTTAACGTCGTCTGATATGCCGTGTAGAGTTGTTGCAAAAACGAGGGTCATATCTGTAAATAAAAGTCA
Organism: Enteromius mattozi; assembly: GCA_032359235.1. Lineage (NCBI taxonomy): Eukaryota > Metazoa > Chordata > Actinopteri > Cypriniformes > Cyprinidae > Enteromius > Enteromius mattozi. The sequence continues at coordinate 17,142,392 of JAUMHE010000051.1, read as the reverse complement.
AAATTCATTAGCATTAAATTAGTTTTTTTTGGTTAGCATTGCTTTCATACTGTGAAAATGGATGGTAAGTGTGACGATTAAGCTCAGAAATGATAACAGCTTAATAATGACTTCAATTTATAACTTGCAAAGCTATTGGAAGGTTTTGGAAAGCTTGGAATGCAGTGCAATAGTCGTATGGGCAGTATTTAAACCCAATTTATTTTTTATATTAATTTTTATTTAGTTTATATCTCTGATTGGTGTTCTTATAGAAGAAACACACTTTCATTTCGTAGAGAAATGCATATGGGATGTTCTGCTAAATATCTGATTTTGTGTTCTACGAAAAAATACAATGATTTTCTTACTCGCAGAGGTTCCTTTGGTTTTGAAAAACGAATATCCCGCTGACTGTGTTAGTAAATCCATTGAACTGTTGACCTTTGGACATTAGAAATGAGGCAGCAGTTTAGTTGTTTTCCCGATCTGAGAAATTGCCTCGGCACTTGGCAACACCGAGAGTGAAACTGATTTACTCCTGCTGCTCGGACAATCCCTGAGGACCTGCAGGATGTAGAGCAGAACAGCAGAGCAAAAAACCATCAAAACGGTTTGTACCGTGAAAAATGTGAGATGTTTTGCAATTATAGTTGAAAAGAGAGCTTCTCTATGGAACCTTGCATGTGTCCACATCCTATTGCACCCCAAAATCATAATAGTGTTTGAAATATATTGTATTATTTATATTTTATATGTAGGCCTTCATATTTTTAATTTTTTTTAAATGAAACATATTAGTGGCATATGATTATATTCATTTTTCATGCACTTTAATATTAGCAGGTTAAGCTCATTGTCATTACTGTAATGTAAACGTTAAATAATTTTATATTATAGATTATTATATAATGTATTCTGTATTTAAATAAAAATGTATTTCAGTGCTTGGTAAAATGACCATGATGCATATTTACGAACTTTACCATTTCAAATTGTGTGTATACTGTATATTTTGCATTATTTTCTACAATGATGCAATATGAGAAGGTGTTATTAATGGGAGTTGTTTAATTGTCATTTAAAATAATAATGCCACAGAGCAAGGCTTTGTTTTCTTTATGCAGAAAATCACTTGTGATGAAATATGACCTGTATTTTTTTGGCTGATGCACCAATTACGACGAGGTTTGTCTTTTAATCACTGGCTCTTGTGAGCTGGTGGCTCAGGCTTTGGCCTAAACATCTTCACAGAAGGAATATTAAATTGGTCTGGATTCTCTTCTTCTCATCATGGCATCATAGCGAGCCCTATCATGCTCCCTTTTTCTCGAGATGTCCCTCCCTTTGGGCTTCATAAATAAACCAGCAGTAGACTGGAATCTGCAGTTTCTAAACTCTGTGTCAGACCAGTGATATACAGGTCTAGCTCTTTAGAAACTGCTACACATCCTTATTTTTTCACACTATAATTAAGTTTTATAACCACACAACAGGAAGATAAATCTTGCAACAATGCCATGCTATTCATCCTGCTGTGAAAAATCACAGACGTGGAAGCTGTTTGTCTTTTATGTTATTGTCTGGATTTGAGAGCAAAATTCAAGGAAAATAAGGTTTGCTATTAAAGCTGTTTTTAAAACGTTGAGCTTTGCTTATTATTATTGAACTTTTTCTCAATTATAATAGGCAGCCTTTTGCTATTATTTATTGCAATTACATAAATGTAGTGAATATGAATTAGAATAAAATTTTTGTGGTGAAATCAGAATACTGAACCACTGAAACTTGCTAGAACACTTGTGGCTATCATGCATGTCAGCTTCTAGCACGATTATGACATGCTCATGAATACCCCTGCAGAGCATATAAAAAGGTTTTCTTAAGCCTACATGTGACGTTTTCCCCTGCCGCATCGATGCAGAATCTGTTTGACGTCTGTCAGCAGCACTTATGTTCCAGTCTGATGGCCATATAGTTGTCGCTGTCACATTCAGTGTTAACTTAGTGGCCCAAATCAAGAGTCTACCCACAATTCTCTGAGGCTGTAATGTAAAAAAATCATTGTGTTTTCAAATGGCAAAAGACTGTAAAAATCTGTTCAGCGCAGTTTCCTTACAGTGAAAAACTCTTATAAATCCAACATGAAATTTTATAGTAAAATACTGTATACTGTGAAAAAAATAAGTCATATAATTTACAGTGAAAAAAAATGAAACCCTACATTTAATGGGTTTTTCTATCGAAGTAACTGCTTTCTCTTTTTTGTCTGTTACGTACATTATGATTTTTGTTACATCTTTTGTTGTTGAATTAATATTTATTGCCTTTTTTGTGTTGTGTACAGCTGATTTTTAAACAGTGTACATTCACACAGCAGCACAATGGGTTTCCTACGAGGAAGAAGTTTTTATGTTTGTAATTATAATTAAATATGGGTTTGTGTTACAAGTCTACATTTGCTTAATTATATGTGCTGTAACGGTACATCTGGTTTCACATTACTTAAGCAGGCTTTAATATAGTCCTTGATTCATAGAGATACTTTTATGATTTTGTTGTTTTTGCAGCTTGACATCTCTGGTCACCATCCATTTTCATTATAAAGAAAATATCTTGTAGTATGAAAACAGAGATGTGTGTGGAACAACTTGAGGGTGATAGAGGGAGTAGTTGCTTGATTTTGTAGCTGCTGGGTACAAATGTTGTTTTGTGGAATGCTATTTTACACACACACACACACTCACACCTACCTATATACACATACAGACTCGCACTCCCTTGTTTTCAGAGCGCCAGGTGTTGCATTAATCAGTATGTGTACAATCAGGCATAATCATTTCAGTCAGACATCCCAGTGTTTACGCTGTTTGTTTACTCTGATCATTTCATATGCTGCTCAGCTCACGTATAAAAATGCAATTTAAAATCGGTTTCTGTTTGCCAACAGTCTGAGTTGCACTGTTACAGCCTCTTGCCAATTTAGCTTTTTTTGGCTCCTTGATAGTGCTGAAAAATGTGTAGACTGATGGAAAGATATAGTTCTAGCTCTAATATATGGTTTAACAAACAAAATATTTATTTTCATTCACCAATGGTTTACCATGGCTGACCTTTTATCATAATTATGGTCATGTTTTTTTTTTTTTTTTTTACATAATAACAATAAGACTTCGTTCAGCGATTTCATTTTTTCCCTAAACCCCCTCTGGTAACGCTCCAGAAGCAGCACCTTGTGGCAATGAATTTGCATTTTCATTCAGACCAACACCAAAATCCAATTTTCCCAGGTCTGCGCACGTAACAAGTGGGTGGTCAATATGCTAATGTTTCATTTTGGCATCAACATGAAACGGCTTGGGACTCGTTTTAAAAACTACCTGTTTCAATGATTCAGAGGCGACTCTTTCACTTCAGAGACAATAACTTTATACACGGATTTATAAAACTTTGAAGGATGTTTTCATTCACTTAGAGCTGTGTTACACACTGCATGAAAGGTAATTTAAAAAAAAATCTATATAAGGGGCACTTTAAGCATGGTAAACTCACAGTAAAGCACAGCATCCCATATCTTATTCCTTAAAAAAAACATGATCTAAGCAGCTTAAAATGGTTAATGGTCCAGAAGGGCATAGGGTTATATTTCCACTCTGATGACTGTTAACTCCTGACAAATGTCAATGCCGTCCTGTTGTGCTCGGTGCCAGCTCGAATGCTTGAGAACTCCCAAAAGACAGCTTTAGACTGCTAGGTTAGTGCGACCGTTAAAGCTTGTAGCTTTTTTTTTTTCTTTTGACACTTTTCAGACTTGTGAACAGATTTCTATCGGTTGGTTTAAAAATATAAATAAAAGGTTAGTTTCTGACTTAACAGACTGACTGGTAGGAGTTCACGATTTCTGGCTCAAATATGAAAAGCGTGTGAAATGCATTTGCTCGCTGTGTCACAATGGTCCAAGTGCAAACTGCCAAAAGCGGACAGATGCCTAGCCATCTGAAAGTTTGAGAAATCAAACCCTCGAGTCATTCTCGCCCCATTTGGAGTGTGTTTGGTAAGACTGATGGAAACATTACCCATATGTCATTGTATTAGAACAGAAGTCAGCGTTGGACCAAGATGTTAAAAGCACAAAAACAGCATATTTTTGCAAAAGTCACTGTGATACTGTACAGGTATGTGCATGCAAGGATCACATTTAGTCCATATTTTAGAGAAAATGTGCTTTGGTGGAGAGGAGAAATGCTGATAATCCTGCCAGCCTCTGTTTCTGCCAAAGCAACACTGGCTTTACTTTGGCCACTTGGTGACACGACATTGCAGACCAGGAGCCAGGAGCAGATGTGCCAGCACAATCATGACAAGATGCTTGCTTCATGGTCCTTTAACTCTTTCTTTCCCTCTGTCTCCTTCTAGTTTCCTAAGTGCCTAGTCTGCCTATTATTATTTTCTTGTTTTATCTATTTTAAACCAAGAGAGGAGGTGGGGTTCTCATGAATGCCCTAAAAGGACAATTTTTTTATCCAAAGAACAATTTAGTAGATTTTAAACTTTTTAAATTTTTCCCACTATAAAGAATGTTTTTGGATTGGAAAGATTCCAGCAATGTTAAAGGTTCTTCATGAAACCACAGATGCTAATAAAGAACCTTTATTTTTAAGAATATAAAAATGTAATGAGATTATACTGTAGAGAGCAAATGAGGACTTGAAGCTAAAATATACTTTCTTATAAAATTAGAGAAATCAAATGCTCAGAATTGCCAAGAGTTTTGCTTTTAAAAATCAACTTTGTCCCTAAAGTTGCCTAGGGTAAATTAAATAAGACAATTGTTAACACACAAATTGTTCTAGGATAGAAGTTTATGACTTCACCTTGAAATCTTTTCTGAGCACACTTTGAGACACTACACTTTCTCTCAAGAGAACAATCAGAGAAGCAGAAGTCAAAAAGCCTTTCAATTTGCTTTGAAACTCCTTGCTGTTTTGGAGAAACGAAAGATACAGAAAAGATCATATTTGTGATTATTCTGTGATTATTTATGATATATACCATACAATCTGAGCTATGCTTTTTACATTATTCATATAGATAAATTGGGTAGCACTTTATTTTATGGTTCCACCTATTAGCTGCTTATTAGCATGCATAGTTAATAGTTAACAAGTGTGTGACGATGTCATAAGGGATATCTAGGTTATGTGTGGTGCTTGTTTGTACCATTTTTGTTTGATTTATGTAATTGA
>JAUMHE010000051.1:17085729-17108089 GCA_032359235.1 Enteromius mattozi | reverse complement strand
CCTTTTCCGCTCCTTCGCCTTCTTTGCACCCCTCCTCCACCCCTTCTCCGCCCGTTTCTCGCGCCTTCCTAGGGGGGCATGCAGGGTCCGAGCCGGACGACGAGCTCTGCCCTCGCTAGGGTTCGAATCACTAGGGCTCGGAGTCCGTCATCCACCCGGCTCGCCCCCGGACAGCACGCCAAAATCTGCTAACATGTTTACGATTTTAATGAGGAAGCGCGAACACTTGAATTATAATATAATGGGAAATATTTGCAGCTATTTAGAAAATAAAGAAAGAGAAGTTTTCACAAAACCTCATCTGTTATTCTACAGTATAACTCTAGTGAGGTAACATCTTAAGGTCACTCTAAGGTCATTGATTTAGATATTAAAAAGTCATGAGAGATTTGACAGACTCGTGTTAGAAAGCCTGCAAACCTTCAAAAGCCATTCACTGGGCTTTTTCAAGTATTGAAAAGAGCAGTTTTGACATTTTGATAATTGGTGATTTCTGCAACAGTGTTTTGGATGATACAATTGTGCAATTTAATTATTAAAGATACAAAACAACTTTGGCTTGTAAATCTGAGGGGGCATGTGTGGTTTGAATGGGCATGATGTTTATGGGCACACACACATCCACATGTCACTTACCAGTAATTTCCTTCATTAGAGGCTGTTTCGTATGGCATGCTTGAATAGAATAGGGGAAGTTGTAGCAGATTGAGGAAGCTATCTGCCTTTTTCTTGCCTTCCCTGCTGTTTTTCTCATGAGTAGAACATATGAAGACTGAGAGAAAGAGTGTTTCATTGCCGGTCACAGTCGTGTCTCTAAGGGTTCAGCTGATTTAATTGACTTCACCATGGCTAAGAGTATGTACAGGTTTCGCAGTCCAGCACTCGCTGCCATGCACCACCGCAGGCGCTTCAGTGATGTGAGTAGATTTAATGTACGCAAGTGTGCGGAAAAATCTATTTTAGTCAAATGTGTAAGTTTGTGTGTTTATATAGAAAGGCCAAGTTAAAGCTGTAGAGATATAGTAATATATTAATGTAATGTGTGATTGTGTTTCTTTTTACTGTCATGTGTGCTGATGTTTTACTTTTGATTTCGTTTTTAATTATCATTATCGATGATGATTTTTTTTCTCTCATGATGGAATTCAGTAATGAGAATCATGCACTCTGATATTTTCTTATTATATCATTTATAAATACTTTGCAGTTTGAATAATATATTGGTGTATTTACAAGAAAATGTTTTGTTGCATTATGGTAATGCGAATTTAGGAGGAAATTGTTATGAAAATGTGAATTTAAATTTAAATTATTGACTTTGTTTTAAAGATAATTTTTTTATTTGAATTATGATCATATATAGATCTGGGGTATTTGTCATACATGCTTGCATAGGATCTGAACAGAATGTACTGTGCACGTTTGCGATGCAATAGTGTAATAGGATTTCTTAGTTGAGAAATAATTCTCACTCGTATTGAGCAATGTCCAATTCACTGCTTTATTTGATTCATAATTTGTGAAATGAATTTAGGAAATAGCATTTCTGTCAAGTGTACATTAACTGCGTGAGAACCAAATGATAGAAGAACTTGAAATGACCTACAATATATAATGGGACCTCCCAACAGTAAATCTAATAAGGAGACTAATTAATGTCTTAATTAAAATGTAAAATTGCACTAGGGTTTCCGCAAGGGGAAGGTTTAGGGATAGGCTTTGAGTTATAAAGATATTTAACTGGGTGTATCTTAAACTTTAGGCAGTCTTATGTCTAAAGGGTTAATTTATATTAAAACGAACAGATTTTGTATATGAAGGTTAAATCAAAACTCAGGAAACGTTTTATCAAGCCTTCATTATTTATATTTAGTATTACTATTGTGAGTATTAATGTGTGTGTGGTGTTGTATTTGATGAATCAGCAAGCCAAACGGAGAAACACAGTGAAGTTCCAGTTTCAGTACAGCGTTTTGTTACATTGAAGTCATTTAAGGTACCCTGAACTGTGTGTGTGTGTTACGTAAAGGCAAGTTCACAACTGTATGTGTGATTTCTTGAGAAAAATCAGTTGCTGGCAAGGTTTTTGCAGAGTCCTACCTGACTCTGCAGTCTTATCAGCATTAAACATTAAAAATGGTACTGCATTATGACGAACTACTTTTTTTTTTTTTTTTTTTTTTATCTTTTGAGTAGTGTTTGCCGTTGTAATATTTGCTGCCAAGTTGCCAGGGCGTTGCTATGCGTTTGCAGGGGTGTTCTGATATGCTGTGGTGTTACCGTTTATAAAGGTGTTCTGATTGGTCTTAATGTTGCTATGTGGTTGCTAGTTAATTGTTAGATGGTTGTATTTTTGATTGGCTGTGGAGTTGCTTTGAGGTTGTTAGAATGTTGTAGGTATGTTCTGTTGCTAAGAGGTTGCCAGGTAGCTGTTGTGTTGCTACAGTATTTTTTCTGTTATCTCATATTCAACATGTATACATTTTTTAAACTTATTTTATCATCTGCCAATCTAAGTTAAGTTTAATATTTAGGGTTAAATGCAAAGCATTAGCAAACCGGTGATTTCTGAGCAATGTTCCCTTTAATTCTTCTATGTTCTTATGCTGGTTTATTTTGAGCTGTGGGCTCAATGATATGACACCGCAGCTGTAGCTAGTCAGGTCATATCCTTCATACGCACAGCTGCTCTGTCTCCGTGTTAAATTATGCTGTTTCACAGTCTTCATCTCCAATTGAGATGAACCGTATGATAGGGAGGAAGGACATCTGGTAGTCTGATGCACTGTTGATCGTAGGATCAAGGCAGAGAGCTCCGTCCATTACTGCAAAGCCACTGTCACTGAGAGAGCCAAGAGTCGTTCTCATGTCAAGTGGACTCGCAGACTGTCGGATCTCACTCCTTCTCATTGTGTTCATCATCCTCTCTCTCCCCCCTCTTTTATCTGTTCCTCCTGGTTCTCAGACATCAGATATATTTGCAATGATAGCGCGAGTGCAGGTGAGAAACCCACATTTTCATCCAGTTTTGTGTTTATTGCTTTTCCTGCAATCTCTCACTTTTTATGAACTCTGACCTTTTTAACATGCGATATGGTGATGCCTTCCCAGCCTTTGCCTATTATTTCTGTCATCTGTATTCTAAGGTTCTCTCTTAAAACTTGTTCACTTTAAAACTTATATATGTAGCTTGAGCTCTTGTGTCATTAAACTCTTGAAAACAGTGTTAGAAATATAGTCTACGCAAGTATGCAAACACTAGGTCAGCACATTTTAATGCCTGTTGAACCTAGTGATCTATCATAATTTGAGCATGAAGAGCATATTGTGCTTCTGAGCCTTTTAAATTAAACTATTATGAAGTTGACCTAGTAGTGTTTTAAAAATAAATAAGCATTTCTTACTCATTTTATGTTTCACATTTAAGTAAGATCAGGGCTGTTACAAACCTAAGGGGGTTATACAGTGTCTTTTAAATATGTGTTATTTAATTATATATTCATTTATAATAAATTAATGCCAATGTCCATCATTGCTTTAGAAGCTTGAATACTTGCGTAGAATATGTTTCAGGCCCAAGTTTAATGTCTGTATTTATTTTTTGGATGTATGTTTTACATTTTTGCGAATTATTAAATGAGTTTTTCAAGTTATTAACAAATTGTAAATAATATTTTCTGGTATTTACTGTTCTAATAATGCATATTAATTATGTTAATTCCATTTGATGTATGTTTTTTAATTAGCTGTTTTTATTATACATCATATACTTCTTTTTGTGAACACAGAGCAGCAGAATGGACGAGCAGAGGTGCTCTCTTCCACCTCCTCTCAAAGTAAGTGTGTATATTTAGAGCCGCACAAACAAGCATCAAGTGTTATTACAATCTGTTCTCGCAGTCAATGCCATCAGCGTTGTTTGTCACATGTACATAGAAACACAATGTTGCTTTTGTAACAAGCAGTTACATGTTTTCACATTAACCTTCATTCTTATAGCTTTAAAGTTCAGAAAACCTCTGCTGCTTCAAAATGTTGACATTTTAATGCATCAAGGGAGCTCTTCTGACATGAAGGCTGACAGCATAATTATTGCCTATTAAAATACCTTTTTGCCTAAATGTAAGCAAAATGCATTGCAGGTTAGTGTAGAAGTCTTAAAATGATGGAAGTCATTTAAAATACAAGTACTGTTTTTTAAAAAAAAAAGAGTTTAAATGAGCAAACCTTACAGCATCGTGTGCCATACGTATTGCATTTAAATCAGATCATGAGATCATGCTGCAGATCAGTGTCAATTTTATCAGTGGAACATCAGAAAAATGAATTCGCTTATTAAAGTAAATGTGTCTTGTGTATAGATACAGTATTTAATCTTCTGTTTAGTTTGCTCACTGTCTAGTTGTTTGTTGTGCAAGAACATGTGCTTAGGCTTTTTATGAGTTTATGAAGGTGAATCACACATTCAACTCAAATTATAAATGCCCGTGAAGCATGTGTTTACTGGAACGTATATAGAAGTTCTTTGTTATAGTTCTGTTCATCTAAGGTCAACATAAAACACCAGAACATGTGATCTGATGCTCTCACCTCAGGCCTTGTGAATATTGTATAGTTGAGGGTTTGTTTGGAATCATGAGTCTCCATAGGTCTGTTTATGCATCTTCACATTTCCTTCATCTGCAGCTTAAAGGGACTCGAATGAGAGGCTCACAATGTCTGCATCTCTAATCTCTTTCTATTCCTCCCACAGACTGAAGAAGATTACATTCCATATCCCAGCGTCCATGAGGTTGCAAACTTGTTTGGATTTTTTTATATATTTAAATACGAATGTTTTTTTTTTTTTGTAAAATACTGGTTATACAATTGTTGTTTTGTGGGCTGGCAGGTACTGGGTCGTACAGGCACTTTACCGCTCATTCTGCTGCCCCAGTTTGGGGGTTACTGGATTGAAGGGACCAATCATGATTTAGGCTCCTCCTCCGCACCAGAGGAACCGCCCCCTTGTCCAGCATCACAGGTTAAACTGGAGACAAACAGCATAGCCAAGATCTACAGGAAAGACTTCCTGGGCAAGGTGAGATTCTGAGTTGACAAAGCTAGATTTAATTAGTCATTAGCAATGAAATCAGGTTTACCAAAGCTAAATTAAAGTTTAAAATCTTAAGCAATAGATGAAAGACCATAATAGCCAAAGTCAATGTGACACACAAGTCTTCTAAAGAAATTAAAAATCTTCGTGTTAAGAGTAAGTAAAAAAATGTAATATGCACCTAATATATATTGGCCTCGTCAAACCAAAGAGTGTCATTCTAAAAATATTTGTTGACCTTGAGGCCCTATATAAAATAAATATTATTATTATTATTATTAAAAGAGTTGGTTTTTATTATTTTATTATTTCTGTCAAACAGTTAATCGTAATTAATGGCGTCCAAAATGAAATTTTTTATTTACATGATATATCTGTGTACTGTGTATATTTATTATGTGTAGGCCTATATATAAATACACACACATACAGTATATATTAGAAAAATAATAAATCAAATTTATATGATATATTTTAAATATATTTACTGTACAAACATAACATATTTTTCTTAAATACGTACATGAATGAGTGTGTATTTAATAACATAATAAATATACACAGTACACATGCATATACTATGTAAACAAAAACTTTTATTTTGGATGTGATTAATCATGATTAATCATTTGACACCACTACTTTGTATGTATTTGCATGTTTATTTATCTACAATATGCTTTACTTGTCATATTAACCATGTTGAGATATAGTTTACAATGAAGTTGATCATAATCACATTAGGACTGTTTACTACTATATAACTACTATATGGATAATTCTTATTAGAACAGGAGTAGTGTTGCATTGGATGTTTTGTCTCATTATTGCCATTACAGTCATCTTCCCCTGCAGTAATAATAATATGTGGGCTTTCTGTCTCTCAAGGTCAGAGCTTTTAGGAATCTGTGGTAATGTAAAGAGTCTTTCAGAGGCTTGATGCATTTATAACTCTACCCGCAGGAGCACTTTAATTATTACTCGGTGGACAGCGCTCTGGGCCACCTGGTCTTCTCGGTGAAGTATGATGTGATCGGAGACCAGGAGCACCTTCGACTGCTGCTTAGGTACTTCAAACAAACACACTCTTGACTCTTTCCCAGATAAAAAAATAAAAATAAAAAAGGATTGCTTTGATGTTTCGAAGTCTGTGTTTCTTTAATAACTTTGTTACAGATGCTATATAAAAGTAAATAGGTCATATACAGTATTATAAAAGTATAGCCTCGAAACAAACCCTCATTCCCTTTTAAACCTACTTCCTTTCATTCGATTTACAAATCCTTTTTGCTACCTCAATTGAAATCCAGTTTAATAAATTGAATCGGAATTTAAAACATATACTCAGTTTGGTTTTGAATGGGACACAACCCTGTCGTGGACACTTTTCCTTTTAAAGAAACATTCACGTCCACTCTCTCCTGTCACATATTCTCTCATTGTTCATTTTCGAAGATGTTCTGACTTAAGTGCTCAAAATAGGCAGCAGAAACACAGGGTCACATCTATTCTTTATAACCCAAAGCCTGTCTCGAGGCCCTTTAATGATGGGGATTGGAACAAGAGGCAGTGTACATGTCAGAGAGAGGTTGATCTATAAAGCCTCTCTTTTATTGAGGGAGCTCTTCAGGGACTCTGAATGTTGCATATTGGCTGTAAGATAATTGACAAGGGCACCTGTGAATGCTGGAGTGATTCACAAGGCTATATTTTTGATAGTTTCCTCTCTCTTTCTGTCTCTCTCTTTGTCTGTCCTGCTAAATATAAGATTTACGTTAAAGCGTTAAGCAGACACTTTCATTCAAAGCCACTTACAATAGAGGAGCATTCTCAGACAAATTAGCAGAGAATGTGTTTGTGAAGTTCAGTTGAGTAATTTTGTTATAGTGATATTGTAATAGTTTGTTATGCTGGAGGTAACTGTAAATCTGTTGTCTTTTTAATTGTAGGTCAAGGTTTAAAACCTACCATGATGTGATACCAATTTCTTGTCTGACCGAGTTCCCTAATGTTGTCCAGATGGCGAAGGTAGAGAAGCAGAGAAGATTTTTGTATTGCTGTCGGTGGATTAAAAAAATGAATCCAATTAGTTGCATGTCTTGTAGATGAATTAAATTCAAATGGTATTTATTTAATTTGTGTAATTATAATTATGCATTCAGTTAATGTAATTTAAAATATTTGCATACATTAATGTTTGCTTAGAAAAATCCAATGCAAATTAGATATTAGAAAAGGTGACTTTGAAGTTCAAGTATTATCCACGTGAAATTAAAAAATCATTTGTTTTTGTTGTTTTATTTTTATTTTTTATTTTTTTTTCATTAAATTGAACTGAACTAATATGATTAGAAAAATGTAAATTAGTTTAATCACTTTTTTTCCAGCTTGTCTGTGAAGAGGTGAATGTGGACCGATTTTATCCCGTCTTATACCCAAAGGTAAGCTGGGTATGTCAAATGTCAAAAAATGAATGGACAAGTCATGTAGTTTTCTTTCACTGACCCCTGATTTATTATGTTTCAAGGCATCCAGACTCATTGTGACCTTTGATGAGCATGTTATTAGCAACAACTTTAAGTTTGGAGTCATCTACCAGAAATTTGCACAGGTTAGATCATGTCTTTTTATTCCTGGATTGCTTAATTTCTATTATTTGTGGGTTTTTGAACTGAAAATGTGTTCTGTTGTGCAGACGTCAGAAGAGGAGCTATTCGGAAACACTGAGGAAAGTCCAGCTTTTGTTGAGTTTCTGGAGTTCTTGGGAGAGAAGATTGATCTTCATGATTTTAAAGGGTATAGACCTACAGTGTTTAACCTGAACATTACCCAAGTAGGACTTTTTTTCCTGGTCCTGGAGCAACATTCCTATAAATAAAGCACTTTGTAGTGATAGGTACAGAGCCTGCTGTTGAACCTTCAGTGGCAAAGTTATTAGAATTTCCTTTTGATTTCAGGTCAATGTCATAGTTATGTGTTGAGTAATGGCTGTGATTGTTTGATTAGAATGTTGCCCCAGGCCCAGCAAAGGCTTGTTTGTACAGCTAGTATGTTTAGAGTTTGAAAATATTAATGAAATAATTTAAATCCTTTTGACCTTCTTTTATAATACAGCTTTCGTGGTGGCCTGGATGTGACACATGGTCAGACAGGAACTGAGTCAGTCTACCACAACTTCCACAACAAAGAGATAATGTTCCATGTGTCCACTAAGCTGCCATTTACTGAAGGTGATTCCCAGCAGGTAAGACCTGTTTGATTTTATTTCGGTTTATTATAATGTGTATCTTATTTTATTATTTATTTTATTTAATTTTTTGTTTTGTTTTGCTTTTTGTGTTTGGTTTAGTTTTGTTCTGCTTTATTTATTTTTTGTTTTGCTTTTAGTTTGTTCTTCTTTCTTTATGTATTGCTTTAGCTTTGTTTTACTTTTTTTTTATTTTGTTCTGTGTTACATTTTATTTATTTATGTTTGGTTTGGTTTAGTTTTTTGTTAAATTATGTTTTGATTCACAATCAATAAAAAAAATAAATAAATAAAAATACATTTTTCGATTATGTTTAATTTAGATTTCTCAAATTATAGATTCCTGTTTCTTAGCTAAATCAAATTTTGGTTACCTGTTGAGGGTGGGTAAATATAAATAATTACATGGGCATATTTAGGACAAACAGTGATCTTCTGGGATATTGTTTTGTGTCACGGTTAGTGTTAGTTTCGGGTGTATTACCAGTTGCAGCCCCCCAGAGATGCTTGGCCACTGTGTTATGCGCTGACCAACAGCATGCTCTGTTAATTAGCAAGCAAACCACACAGTGCAAAGGACTGATCCTGGAAAGCCATCTGTTGTCATGCGCACATTACTTTGCTCAGAGAGAACATCACCTAGGGGTTTTAGCACAGACGCCCTCATACAAAGCTGGCCGCTAAAACACACCCTCTTCAGTATGGTGCCTCAGAGGCCAGAGATAACATATGGGTACAGACTCATCACCTGCTGCTTTTTAATCGCTATTGTATGAGATACGTGATGTTATATGAGGGCTACAGTAATATAGCGATATGCTAATGGCCTCCAGACTGGCACTGACAAATGTGTTTTTCCCTTAAAATGGTTTGAATATGATGTTTGCCACAGGGCTGCAAACATGCTTCGATATATCTTCGATATGAATTTCCTGAACACTTTGATGATAAAGACAAGCAGTCTTCTTTTGAACTTGTGAATGTCTGTGAACTATTTTTCTGTTATGACAGCGCTCTCTAATAAGTTTTTATGAGCAAGCTGTGAAGACGAGCGAACGAACAGTTGAGCTGAGGAAAGCTAATCGGATAAACCTTTGAAGGTTTATAGGAGATAAAATTGACACCCTTCAGAATGCTAATAGTGTTTTGTTGCAATGCTAAATCAAGTATAAATGTAATTATTGTTTCGAAATGTAATGCTTTGACATCACTGATGCAATATAACACAAATCGGTTTGTAATATGTTGTAATATTATGATCCAATATTGTTTTATTGTGGGACATTAATAAATTAATAAATAATCTTTGTCAAGGGCGAATCTCACATAGCATATCAAGAGCATAAACAACGAATCGAACAAAACAAACATTTCTCCTCAAAATCAAAAGGAAAAACTGGAGTGGAGCAATAAGGAATAATATTCATGATGCAACAAACAAATTCTGAAAGAAAGCTTAATTTATTCACACAGAATTTGTTTGATTTTCTTTGAGACTTTCCAGTTGTTATCTGTTGTCTTGTTTAAACTAATGGTTATTTTATTGTATTTTTTTTAAAAAAAATGAAAAGTTAGTCTTTGTCATGCCTACCATAACTACATAACAAACAAATATATATATATATAAAATATGGTCACACTTAGAACAAGCCAAAATGAAAAGAAGCGTATGCAACAACATGTAGTATGCTTTATTGACATGAAAGTAGTATAATATACCTCCCAAACTGGCATAAAAGCGTCGGTTCTGAAATATAATCTAAATGGGAAATATAAATGCACAAATATAAATTTTTCGAACACATGGTCTATTTTAGTTTTCAGTTCATGTTTCGGTTCTGGCCAGTCTGTTCGAAGAAGTGAATCTTAAATCAGTTGTGCAGAGCTTACGGGCAGCTTCCTCTTATTACTTCACAGTTTTGTTGTCTTGGTGTGACTTAATTTCAGCTCCAGAGGAAGAGGCACATAGGAAATGACATTGTGGCTATTGTGTTCCAAGAAGAAAATACACCATTTGTACCAGATATGATTGCATCAAATTTCCTTCACGCTTATGTAGTGGTTCAAGTGGAGAACGCCTGCACTGATAACGTCCTCTATAAGGTAATTAACCTGGATTGAATTGTTTAAAAAAGAAGCTCAATCCATGGATTTATGTGAATATTTATGTGGATTTCTAATAGGAATGCTTCACATGTCTGATTACATAAAATGATTGACTGTTTTCTTCTCTACAGAAACTTGTGGTAAACCCTTTTTTAAGAATATTTCCTGATTTGCGTCACAATTTCTTTTGTGATATTGTAGGTATCTGTGACCGCAAGAGATGATGTGCCTTTCTTTGGACCAGCCCTCCCAGACCCAGCTGTCTTTAAAAAGGTCTTTAAAAATCTTTTCAGCTTGTGTTCGTGTAATGGACTAGTTCCACATGAAATCTTTCCCCTGAAACTGGGAATTGAACAGCTGTTTTTACAAAATCCTACACATCCTTTAACCACTGGTGTTCATTTATGAAGTATTCGACTTATTAATTATTCTTTCAGATTCCAGTGGGTGTAAACAAGTACTTTTAGTTCAGCCTCACTTTATTTAATACTTGTAATACTTTATTTAAAACTCAATTTCATTGAAGTATGGTTGTGACTACAGGAGACGTTTTAATTATATGTAAATTAATTGATAAAGCCTTTTATAAAATGCTGAAAGTGATAGGAGTAAATATAGTTGTATTAAAAATAAATTAATCAATTTGAACAATTTCACTGCCAATATAGTTTGTTGGCAAGGAGTACTTCACCCCAAAATGAAATTTTGCTGAAAATGTACTCAACCTCAGGCCATCCAAGATGTAGATGAGTTTGTTTCCTCATGGGAACACATTTGGATAAATTTTGCATCGTATTACTTGAACAGAGAATCCATTGGTGAACTAGTGATGTAATGCTAAATTTCTCCAAATATATTCCTATGAAGAAACACACATTCACTTTCGGCAAGGTAATGCTTTAATAAGTGATACGACTGAATTATTAAATTATTGAACTAATATATAATTCACCTATAATTTCATCTAAAAGAAAAAATCTAATTTAGGAACTGTTCTTTGTATAAATCTAATTTAATCTGTGCATTGCATTTGTGCAGAGTCCAGAATTTCATGAGTTCCTCTTGACCAAACTGATCAATGCTGAATATTTCTGCTATAAAGCAGAGAAGTTTGCCAAGCTGGAGGTGAGAAGGGAATACATGTTTGTGCTTATATTTGTGTGGGAGCATCTGCATGCATACTGCTGTAAATTAAAAGTCTTTGTTCTCCAGGAGAGGACACGTTCTGCTCTGCTGGAGACTTTATATGAGGAGCTGCACATGAACAGCCAGTCCATGATGGGACTGGGAGGAGACGATGACAAACTGGAGAATGGAGCAGGAGGAGGCGGCGGCTTCTTTGAGTCTTTCAAGGTAAAATCTGAATCTCTAACCAGTAATAAGGCTTTGTATTTATTTAATTAAATTTGGGCTGAATCAAATTTTCTAATTAGGTGAAATTTTTTTTTTTTTTTTTACTTTGTTTTTGCAAGAAGTCAGTTATGTCAAGACTGCATTTATTTCATCAAATGCGTTATGCATTAACATTGTTTATTGATAAAAATTAATAAACAGTGTAACTAAATATTTAATAAATTATGTAATATGTACTGTATATATGGGTGGGTGTGTGTGTGTGTATATATATATATATATATATAATGTATGTGTGTGTACATATATATGTTTAAATTTTTTTAAGAATTCTTTGATGAATGGAAAGTAATGCAAACCATGCAAAAAGTATTTATTTGAAAAACTTATGTCATTGCTGTCACTTTGATCAATTTAATTAATTTTTGTCAAATAAAAAGCATTAATTTCTTGCAAGAACTCTACGGTTTTGAATTGTAGTGTATTTAAAACTGAATGCTTTATAGAACAGCTTAACATTTCAAACAGCGGTATGCTACAGTTTTGGTATAGTTTTGTGCAAAACAACTTACCCATGTCAATTAACTAATTTACTCAAAAAATAGAAAAAAGTGTAGTGGAAGTGAAGTTCATTGCATTATGGGATGCACTCACATTTTGGCAAATGAAGACTCACCTGGTGTTCTTTGCGTATTAAAATTATTTTGTACTTTAACAATATACAACCTGAGCTAATTGAATGTAGTATGCTAGTTAAATCATACCCACTTTCTTTGTCCTTTAGCCCTCATATAAGCAGTTGTAGTGCCCTCTAGTGTTGCTTTGCAGTAATGCAATGCATTGTTTTAATCTTTCCAGCGAGTAATCCGCAATAGAAGTCAGTCTATGGATGCCATGGGCCTCAGTAACAAGAAACCCCACACAGTCTCCACCAGCCACAGCGGAAGCTTTACACACAACCCCCCAGACACCCCTAAAACACCCGGCATTGTAAGTATGAACGCCCTTGTGAGGTTCAGCGGAGCTCATAATGTTAAAAAGACACGACATGACAAGAAATAAATGCAGGCTGTCATGAGAAGCCCCAAAACAGTGTGGCGGCTTTAGTTTATGCCAGTCTTCATGCCCTCTGACCCCTCAGCCCGGCAGAGTCGCAGCTGGCATGCATCATGCCCTGTGAGCAGGTTTGACCTTCTGAGCGCTTGTGTCATCATGGCACATCTGTGAGGTTTGTGCTGATGCTAGACCAGGTCTTCTACTGCCGTTTCTGGTCTTCATCATTTCACCATTACAAAGGAAATGTGTAATCGGCTCTTATGATCTGTTTGGATGGTGGTCTGTTGAACAGATGGGGCTCTCCACAAGTGACCATCCCGTCTCCATTGCTATGACAACGGATGCAACAGCAATAACTGAGAGAGCCTCTCATGACAGACTGACATAACAGCCTATTAGCCATCCTAATCTACTAATGTGTCTGCAACAACTGTCCCAGAAAACCAGATAATTACCAGACGTGTGTGGAAAGCTATAAACTTGCAGACAGCTTTGTTAAACAGAGATTTTTCCATCTCGACCTGTTTTTAAGGTCATCTAGGCTACACTGCTTTATGCATTAATCTGGAGATCAGATTTAAATCATTCAGGAAGCTCTGATTATTTTGAAGGGCTTGTCCATTGTTATTAATAATAAAACCCAGTTTCTGCTTTGTACTTAGCTGATATAATTATCTGATATCTTGTGTTTAATCATAAATCTACCATCACTCTAATGATTGATAGTAGACACAGAAAGTTGATTTACACAAAGCATTTCATACAAAAGGGTCATTTAAAGTGCTTTGTTTAGGCTAAATAATACAAGTCAAGTTAAAATCAATGAAAATAAAATGAATAATAATATGGAAGAAAAAAATAAGAAAGAAAGTGCATATTATGTAGTGGCTAAAAATCTGAATCAAAATGTGACCCGTGTTTCTCCGCAGTCCTTGATTATTCCTGGAAAAAGCCCAACCCGTAAGAAATCTGGTCCATTCAGTTCCAGGAGGAGCAGCGCCATCGGGATTGAGAACATACAAGAAGTACAGGAGAGAAGGTAAGAAAGAAGTTTTTTTGTTAGATGTGGAAGCCATTTTATTAGATGAGGGGAAAAAACTGGGGTATTTATAAATAAAAAAAACATGAAAACACTATTCATACAAACATTGACTTGAAAATACTTTTCCTATGAATAAGGTGGATATTAACAAAGAAAACAAACAAGAAAAAAGGCAAAAAAAAATAGTAGTTTAGCATCGATTAGTTGTTAGAAGTCATTTTGTTGTCATGTTTCTAGAAAATCATAAAAGAAATATAACAAAGATTAGAATCTAGAGCTGTTAAGTATGTACTGAACAATAAGTGTCTTTTTATGTCAGGTTTATTAAATATGAAAAATGCAGTTCTGAAAACACTAATTAAGATGAGTTAATCGATTAATAATCTTTCCAGCAGTCGAGAGGTGTCTCCTAGTCCTCAGAGGACATCTGAATGTGGACACACCACTCAGGACCTCAGATTAGACAACTCGTCCAGTCAGAGCTCACCTGAGATGCAGATCACTAAGATTGGGTGAGCACCAATGAAAACACTGACCTTTCCTGGAAAGGTGTCTATGATCATGTGGAATATAATTGTTGTCCGAAACCATATTGTTATGCTGATTTGGCACTCAAGATCATTTCTTATTATCAGTGTTAAAAACAGTAGTACTGCCTCTATTATCAATACATGTAAAATCCTCCAAGTTGAGTAAAATGTTGATGTGTAGTAAGTAAATAGCCTAACCTGAGGTTATAGGTGGCTTGTTCAAAGGGTACAATATGTAGTTTCTCACAGGCCGCTCCTTGTTAGCATCAAACATTTTATTACCCTCTACATAAAACCACTCCCAACAGCAAATAATAGATATTTGCAGTACCATATTTGAGTTCAAACATTACTGGTTTGTCAATGAGTCAGTAGTAATACAACTACTTTGAAATTTGAATGTTTTTGAGTAATTACACCTGCAATCAATAAACATGACTATGGCTAGTGCTATCATAACACACTCCATTATCATTATGCAACCGCAAAATACAGCCCAAACAAGAATTTTTAATCACATGGACAGAGCAGCTAGTGCTAAAGATCAATCTGATGTAGGTAGTTTCCAGGTGCAAAGGTCAATAAGTGAACAGCTTTTGCTTTTAATGTGCAGCTGATGTGTGATACAGTAATTGAGTTCAAAAGAGAATCAAATTATAAATATCAATGCCTCTAAATCTTACAATAACCATATGTATTTAATAATGGTTAGTTAAAGGAGTGGTTCAATCAAAAATGACACATTTACTTACCTTCAGCTTTTTAGTTTGTTTTGAGGCTTAAATGTACATTTTTAGTTGAACAGTTTTAGTCTTTCAGGTTTATTTGACCTCATATATGTGCATGTGTATGTGTTTGTAGGTCGGCCCTGTGCTGTCGAGCTCCCTCAATCCCAGAGTCTCAGGATCTGTCTCGCTCCTCGTCTAATGCCAGTAGCTTCACCAGTGTGGTGGAGGAGAACGAGCAAGAACATGAAGCGACAGAGGACTACGACACAGGACTGGTGCGGTCACATACACCCATGACTCATCATTGATCAATAAATGACTCATATTTTACTTAAAAGATAGCTACATTATGATCAATGTGGGTGAAATTTTAATGTATTCACACAAACTGACAGGCAGAGAAAAGCACCTGTGTTTAAATGCCCATATTATTACCAGGCAAATGCATACAGGCGTAATGGAATTTGCATTTAATTGTCTGAACAGAAGTATCAATACGCCTATACGATTTGGCAAGACTGACTGGTTCTGTTGTTTGCATGTGTTTTTAATTTTTCTGGAACACAGGAGAGTCTGTCTTCTGCCGGTACGCCTCACAAACGAGATTCGTTTACATACAGCGGCGTGTGGTTGGAAGAAGGCCCTGGCACTACTAGTCAGAGCAGTTCACACGGTGAGACAGAACATTTCACCTTCCAACAACCCAAACAAACATCTATTATATTAAAAGGATTACATAATGTTCATTTGTGTGTTTGGCTGTTTGATTGTTGTCTGTGTAAAATGCTGCATTGAAGAGGCCAGAAATATATTGCGCTCTAATCTATTTAATGATAAATAATATGTCATTTACCAAGCCTGTGTTAGACAATATTTGCTTATTTTGCAACCCTATAGCTTCATCGTTAGCACTGGCATCCGTGTAGCGTAAACAGTAGAGTGTGTATCATACAGTATTTTCTATCATAAAGACTACACTGCAAAAAATGCTCTTCTAGATTTTTTTTGTCTTGTTTATAGCCAAAATATGTAGAAATTGTTAAATTTAAAAAGGATTTTCGAGACAAGTATTGATTAAAATAAAAAAATAAAAAGTAAAAAACTGATTATAGGCTGTTATTTTATATATTTATATTTTAAATTAGAATATTTTGAATTTGAATTAGATTTAAATCTTCACTTTTTATTTTAATTTGTTTCAGTTTTGGTTATTCTGTTTTTGTCATTTTTATTATTTTTAAATAATTTTATTGAACATAAATTTATTGTTGTTTTAGTATTAGTCGTTTTAGTACTTCTATGTAAACCAGAAATGTTCAACTAATTTATTTCAATTAAATTACCAATTTTTAGTTTCTGATAATACTAATAGAGGCCGTATTTGACACATGTTATGGTAATGTCTAATCCTCGTCACCGCAGCACAGTTTATGTTGTTTGTAATTGCATCTAGACTTTAACAGTCATCTGTTTCACTACAGGTCCTTTTCGACAGCAATCTGAACCTCGGCCAAAAACAGAGAGACAACACTCGGTAAGAAATGTGCTCATGGAAGATAATAATAAACCTTGAATAACATTACATGTTAATCTCCCTTCTACAGTCATCACCATTTCTCTCTGTATAATTGCTCTTGAACATCAGATCTAATGACGTTTTTGTTTGTATTTATTTTGTTTTGTGTGTGTTTGTCTTACACAGAACTGCTAGCTGTCCTGTAGACTGTAGATGACTTTATGGATGCCCATCAACAGGTTAGAAACAGCAAAAATGTGCATTATACTTGTTTTGATATATTAGGCTTTTATGGTTGTCGTTTAATTATGTATATTATTATATTATATATTTTTGACCCTGAACCAAAAAAACAATCAGCACAGGTATATTTGTTGCAATAGCCAACATTATATGGGTCAAAATTATTAATGTTGTGTTTTTTTTTGGATATTTAGTAAATTAGGATATTAAGTAAAGATCATATTCCATGAAGATATTTCACAAAATTCCTACCGTAAATATATAAAAACTTAAAGTGGCCAAATTATGCATTATGTAAGGTTCGTTATTTTTGTTTTGGGAGTCCCAAAAAAAGTTGACATGCATGCAAGGTAAAAAAAAAACACTAAAATTTTCTTCTAATATGATTTTATTTTTACCTTTTATGTTCAGTGACTCCCATATGATTCATCCAACATTCAAAAAACCCTTCTGGTGATTGGTCGATTTCATTTAAAGCAGTGTTTGTGAGCTTTTAATGCTCCAAAAGCAGCACCTAGTGGCAAATAATTAATTTGCATTTTCATTCAGACCAACAAGAAAAGATCATCAAGTGGGCAGCAATATGCTAATGGATAAAGGCTTGGAAATCATTTTAAAATGACTCGCTTCAATGATTTAGAGTTGACTCTTTCTTTTGAGAGACAGTAACTTTATACATGGTGCACTTTCAGATTTAAAACTTTACAGGATGTTTTCATTCACCTAGAGCTGTGTTACACACTGGATGAAAGCTCATTTTCAAAAATCCATAATAGGGGAACTTTATTTTTTTTCTCAATATTTACATTGTTTTGCACCCTCAGATTCCAGATTTTCAAATAGTTATCTGGGCCAAACATTGTCCTGTCCTAACAAACCATACATCAATGGGAAGCTTATTTTAAAAAAAAAAACCCTTATGAATGTTTTTTGGGTTCAGGGTCTCTCTCTCTCACACACACACACAAACAATATAGGCATGTTTATAAATCTAATTCTCATTAATCATTATTTATTTTTTCTTCAGCATTTTCATAAGCAGCCCTCTGCAGCGGACACTCGATGTGCTCACAAAAGTTACTGTAGAGACACGGATGTGAAGGGGAGTGAACTGCTAGCTCTAGCCTGGAGGCGTACGGTCAGGCAAGTGTGCATCAGAGTATCAGCGCACTCTTGTAAGGACTCAACCCCTTTATCTTCAATCATGAGGCTGTTGCTCTGTAGGCAAAATAGCAAACCTGCCTGGCCTGTGTTGAAGGCTGGTACAAGTCTAGAAGAACAGAGAAGAGCTGCCAGCAGCCGGCGAATCACGCATGAGTATGGCCTTATCATAGGCTTCTATCCTTCTTTCTTTCTTTCTTTCATCTGTGGCCCTCATTGTGTGGGTTTGGGTTTTATTTGTCTTATTTATTTATTTATTTATTGAGTAGATCTTCTAGTAAGGGGGTGGTAAGCTGTCACAAGCTTTCAGCATTTTTCAGAATAACAAATGAGGTTTAACCTAAACCCATCATGCTTAAAATACACATGAACCCGCAAAGCACTGTAATACACATCTATGTGTGGTTCTGTTTTGTTGCCTTTTGTGTCATGATGTGATGATGTTGAAAATGAATATACAGTAGGTAAATGTTAAATGTTGTTCTTCATTGTGGTTCTCTATCTTCTGCCATCAAGCACCCAAGTCATTTCCAGTCCCATTCAATAAAAGAAGCGTTAATTTAAGATAAAATGAATAGATAAGGTGTGACATGCTGTATACTTTTTTCAATATTATTTATTAAGATTATGCTGATCAACATATTTTGTATGGCCACAGCTGTTTGTGGTTAAACTGACACGTGTTTAAACTGTACACTAATGTAGTAGCCTCATGTTTGTAGTTTCATGTTTAAATCTAGCAGTGCAGATTAAATCATCAGTCTCTCAAGTCAGATATATTGAAGTCCTGAAGACTTTTTTTTTTTTTATCAAGTTAAAGACAGTTGAGCAATATGAATGTAAAACTGCAGACACATATGATAGTGTATATGGATTATGACAAACACTAGGTCAGAATATATTCATCCAATGCTTTATGTTTGATAGCAAATGTTGGGCATTTTATTTTGTTTTGATTGCGAGCAAAAAAATGCCAATTTTAGATCATATAATCAAAATAATATTTTAGTTTTTAAACATAACACTATGGTGTTATATCAGATACAGACTGATATATATATATATATATATATATTGAGCCATAAATGTGATTATTTTGATCTTAAGCTGTGACATTAAAACGAAAAACAAAATATCAACTCTAATCAAAATAAATATTTACAATTTGTTGTTTGCAAAGACTTTTGTCACTTTTACAACTCCTTAAAATACTATGGTATTCTATGTATTATAAAATACCATTTTTAAAGAATACGGTGTTATTACTATCATAGAAAAAAGATGGCATTTTCACAATTTCATGTTCAAAAACATAATACCTTGATGCTTTTTTTGTAAGACTAATATCCCAATTCGCTTCTTGTTTGAAGAGGTAAATTAGGTTTTTTTTTTCTTATAAATAATGCTGTTTGGATGCTTTCAGGGGTGATGCTTATAAAAAGATAATATTTTAAAAAATATTTTTGGCTGCCTGAATCTATACTTTCTCTGCGCCAGAGCCCTATGTCTCTGCTGATTGGTCGGACTGTACATAATGCGTTTGCACATGCTAGAGACATTAAGCACAAAGTCATTCCAAACACTGACCGCTTTCTGCAAGTGATTGTGTTCTCCTTTACAAGTGCTTATTATGCTACTTTTATGAAATGTTTCACTGTACATAAGACATTTTCTCCTTTTTTGTAATAAAACAAAACAAAAATTGTGTTAATAAAGATCAGAGGGGTTCATGGAATGTTTATTTATTGCTGTATTGTACATTTTGGAAAAATGCACACCTAATACAATCACCAATTATTCAATTCTCAGTCATTATTAGTAATGCAACACAAAATGAACATTCATATTTATGAGCACCCAGTACAAACGTTGTTGTTGCTGCTGTTAGAAAAGACAAACAGTTCTCTCAAGCTGTAAGCTTTTAACATTATTTCGAACCATTTCAAAACATTTAATTACTAGCCCTTAATTTACTTAGAAATCCTGAAACGGCTACACTGCACCCTGAGGAGTATCTATACCTAAAAACAAGGTCTGGTTGTCATAAGAATTTGACAAAGTACTAAAAATTATTATTTGCTCAAGTTGTTTCATAAGTATAAAACTCTCAAAATCTCAATATATGGGTGCAACAAGAGTTTTATCGGTGGAAGAGGCTCTTACATATCTATGTGTTTCTTATGGAAAGCTGTTACATAACTAAAGAACTTTGCATAGTCGCACAAATGATTTGTAGGGTAATTCTCATTCTGCTTTGGAGCTTGACAGCACCTTGTCATTTTATATATATATTTTTTTTTTGGTAAATTATCACATTAGTATTTAGCACAATGCAATGTTTATTGCTAGAATCAACTAGTTTTCGAGACTTAAGCACCTTCGATGGGTCTAGTCTCTTTCACAGCTCTAGGTTCCACCATTTGAAAGAAGATGGCTCTCGAAGAACATTGGAACCGCAGTGAACTTCACCCAGCAGTTTGTGGTATGTGGCAAAGTCATCAATGAAGGTACATTTGAGGCCCAAAGGCTCCAGGAGAGAACACACCTCTGTCTCCAGAGCACATTTGCCATTCACCTTCGGCCCAAACGGTTTTGGGACGCCCAGCTGATCCCCCAACACTATCATGTTCACCTGAGGGTACATACAGGTAATGCAAAACAAAAGTCAATGTAATGGAAAAAATGTATCATCAGATTCCTCAAGTAGCTGCTTATGCATTATTTTAGAATATTAATGGACAGTTGGTATGATAGGTTAATGATACTTTATATTAATGATACTGTGTGTGTGTGTGTATTATAAATGACATTTTATAATACTTTATATTATGTTTTTAAGACTGCTAGTAGCAATAAATGTTTTTTAAGCAGCAAATCTGCATATTAGAAAAACCTCTGAAGGATCGTGTGACAATCCTAATGAGTAATGATGCTTAAAATTCTGCTTTTTATCACAAATAAATTACATTTTAAAAGACAAAACATTTGTTTTAAAAATGTATTTATATTTTATAATATTACTGTATTTCTGATCAAATAAATGCAGTCTTGGTAAGAAGAAGAGAGTGTTTTGGATGTTCAGGGAGTTCTTAAAAATGTGCTGTACCATGTCAGGATAGTAAGCCACAGCCCTGGGACCTGTTTTCTCTTCTAACACCTTAAAGAGGATGGGCAAATCAATGATGTCCTCATCATCCAGCCCCAGCTCTTTCTTCAGCACGTCCCTGTTCCAGTCAATACAGTTCTGAGTGAAAGATTAGATGCCAGCATTATTTTTTCCCATAAAAAAAGATTTGACAAATGTAGCAATAAAAATATCTAAATACTGTTTGGATACAAAACACATTTTAATGCATTAAAGAGGTATTTGTGAATGTTGTGTGTTTCACTGACCTGCACGTATCTGTTTTCATCCTGTAGCTTTTTGTCGCTCAGGAGTTTATTTACAGAGATGGCCTCTTCCAAACCTGTTCAGGTAAAACCGTTGGCTAGAATATGAACCATGGCGGATAGTACACAAAAAACCCCCAGAACATTTGTGTTTACCTGGAAACATTTCTGCTTCTCCATGTCCTTTCTTTTGTAAGCTTTTGAAAACTTTGTATCCGGCATCAGGGCTAGCCAGCAGCAACCGGAATTTCTGAACAATCAAACCATCCCAGTTAGCACCGTTTTGGGTGTTTAAAAAAACACTGGCCATATTCAGAATAAAGTACTTGAGCATAAGATATTTTGAATATATTGGTTTACCTTTCGGTCAGGGGCTGGAACAAAGGTCATGAACTCATCCACATGACCCACAACCAGCCAATCAGAGTACAGCGCTATTGGCTCTTGAACCTTCTGTGCCCACAGGAACTCCTGGACGACTTGGGTCATGTTTCGGCCACGTGTTGCACTTGAAATTAATCACAAGTAATCTTGTTCAATCTTTAGGTAATAGCTGTTCAATCGATTAACATATCAAGTTTGGAACAGCAAAGTTCCAAAAAACTGTTAGAAGGGTAGAGTTGTGGTACTCACGTAGGGAACGCCACTCCAATGATGATCCTGCCAAGTGGGTAATGTTTCCCATTCACTGTGACTGGTGGACTAACCTCCAGGTTACCGAAGGAGTCCAGACTGCTCACCTCCTCATTCAAAGCCTGCCGTGTCACGTACCCAAAGTCTGGCCCCTGTGACACAATGTTTTAGTGTTTCTATTAGTGCTGTCAAATGATTAATCGTGATTAATTGCATCCAAAATAAAAGTTTTTCTTTACATATAATATTTGTGTATTTAT
>JAUMHE010000051.1:17035658-17077098 GCA_032359235.1 Enteromius mattozi | reverse complement strand
TTAATGACAAAAATAATGTTTGGAAATGTAAACTGATATTTACAACTGACACGCTACCGCAAAAGATAGAAATAACCCACTTAAAAAACAAAAAAAAAGGTTTTATGTTGGTGAAAATACTAGTGGCCTAAGACTTTTGCACAGCACTGTGTATATATATATATATATATATATATATATATAAAGATATCCTTGATTTATATTACATCTTACTTTTTGGATATAAATAAGTTCACACCAAGTTATGTATTCCTGCTACAGTCTTGAGTGACATCCATATTCTATATTTGATATTTTATATCATACTACAGTATATCAGCCACAAAAGACTGTTGTATCAAATATCATACCGAACAAAAAACTCATGCAGACTTTTTCATAGATTTAAAAAAAAAAAAAAAAAGATTTCCAAAGGTTCAGTAAACTCATTTAATAAATTAGTTTGTTGTTTTACTATTATTTTTTTCTACAGTTTAATTAACAGGTTAATATCAAATACGAATAAAAATGTATAGGTTGATCTGTTATTGTTTTTTGTTTTATGAAAGAGCAAAAGTCTCTTTCATTCTAACGTTTTTCATTTTGAGTGATCTATTCTTCAGTGTTACTGCTTTGTGTGGGAAAGTGTTGTAACTGCAAGTGCACTATGTAAGCATTATACCACAGCTCACTTACAGTGTCGGCCTCAAAGTGTAACTGAATTATGCTAATATACTAAACTGCAGAACTTTTCCAGAAGTTTTCGTCGAGTTTAAAAGGACGCAGACCAATTTGAATCCCTCTAAATACTTGAACTGACAATTTTCATTGCCGTCCTCCAAGAGATGTTCTGAGAGAGAAATTATAGTTGTGAGATCAAAGTAAATACCTCCGCCTGCTGCTAACCCTCTTTACTCAGCTTTATCAATAATTCATTCAAACACTAGACTCGCTTTGGATTATTACACCAGTGGAACGGGGACGTGCTGCGTCCTCTGCAAGCGCCGTCCTGCACCGCTCAAGAAAAACCTCTGGCTACTGCCTTCATTTAGACCATAACTGAGACTAGAATATGCTTGGAACAACCAGTAGATATCTAATAAGATTTTTTTTTAGTTTATTTGTGTTCAGAGCCATGTACTACCAGATTTAATACAGGAGGAAACAGGCATTATTGTTATTAAAGTGGTTTTCAAAAAATTCTTTAAAATAATATTTGAGCATGTCCTCCAAATTAAAATGGCATTATCCTATTGATTTTATAAAATCAGTTGTGTTAAAAATGCTCAAAAGTAAATACAAAATGAAGGTGAATTTTAAGATAAAAACTATATTTTTAGTTATGATATTTTAGCTCTGTCTCAGGTGTCTGATGTTACGAAACAAAGATTCCTGATGATTCACACTAAACTTCTTACTGCTCAGTCATTCCATATCTATACCAACTACCAGCAGGAGCAATTAAGGGTTTAGCTATACAGTTTTCATGCCACTTACAGAAACAAAACTTTTTTTTAAAAGCATTTTATAGTGATTCTAAGAGTTTTGTTTTATAATACTGCCCAGAATAAACTGCACATTTAAAAAAATATATATAATCCCATCCAAAATAAGTTTTTGTTTACATTATATATATATATGTACTGTGTATATTTATTATGTATATATAAATAGAAACATACAGTATATATTTTAAATATTTACATTTATATATATATATATATTATATATATATATATACATGCATGTGTTTGTATTTATTGACACATAATAAATATACACAAAACACAAAACGTCTTGAAGGTTCTGCATGAGGTATATGTTATTTGAGCACAGCTGTAGGTTGGTCTGTAAATAACTTACTAACACACTGAAATTAGTTTCATGTCTGGTCTTGTTCTTTAGTGTAATTAATCATGTATACACACTTCCTGCTGTCTGATCTTTATACTCAGGGGAAATACAAGTGTTTTGAAGTGCAGCAGTGATTGGGAATTAAATAGAATCCTTTACAAACTGTAGAAGGCACTGTTTTGATCTGTCGTGACTTGTCTGTAATTAATAAGGGAGCTGAGCGCATGAATAGCGTGTCATGTTTGTCTTAAGCAAAGGCAGATTAAATGATGAGACTCAAGATATGCTGCAGTTACAACTACCACCATAAGGTGTCAGCTTTGAGTCTTACTCTACACTACAGGACTGTGCTATTAAGATAATTGGCCCTATAATTTGATTACAAGATGAAATATTCACTGATTACTTGTGATATCCTCACCTAAGCTTAAGCTACTGATTAAATTACATTATCAGATTAATAAGTCAGAAAGAATAAAAGGGCAAGCACTGACATTACATTTATTATATTACCATATTTGGTAATGGGAGCTTATTTTGAAATGTTTTTAATGCTTTACATTTTACATTTGGCAGACGATGCCAACCAAAAATGGCTTTTTAGGAGTATCGCTTTCAAGGTACAGCTACATGCTATCAATTTCCTTGGGAATCGAACCCCATGACCTTGGCATTGCAAGCACTATGCTTTATTATGCAGGGGATAGTTTAAATTTGAATATGCATGGTTGATTTATTTATTTATTCTAATTGTTTCCTTTTATGAATGGAATTAGATTTGTATAGGTTTATATATAGCATGTTTTTGAAAGTCAAAGCAAGGGTTTTTTTCCCTTCACTTGTGAGCAGGAAATACAAAGGCATCCAAGATTATGACATGCAAAGATACTTTGACTTTGAATTATTTGCATTTGTGAAAAGCAAACTAGCTCATTTTTGTCTGAAATGTAAGTTAAATACCTACATAATAGCAATTATTTTACATTACTGTGGCCTATTTACATAAAGTTATTAATTGGGTTTAACATGAACATTCAAAGCTGAGGTTTAGTATTGAGTATTTAGTATACAGTGATTTTTCCACAGGTAAAGGGCATTTTAAGCCACATTATAAAGCAGAAAATTTGGGTCAAATCACTGTATAACACACAGCCTCTCCTAGTTTTTTTAACACTGATGCAATGGAAATAAGCCAGTATATAGTTGCATTTATTATTAGTAAAAATACAAATTACTGTCGCTTAGGGCTGCCAAGCAGGGTGGAAATCGACATATTAATATAAAATACAGCGATTACAGGTGTGCTGTTATTAGTTTATTTTACAGCGAATTATAACGCCACTCATCCAATCAGAATTCAGAGTGAAAACTGTGGGTTTTATAATTGGCTCATTTGTATCTTCATTTACTAAATCAGTTAAGCTCAGTTTACATAAACCTCCACCTGAGAGCCGTCCAGTCACAGGCCGCTGTTGGCTGCGAGCGCGCGCGTTCCACACACACACACACACACTCGCTTCATTTGACAAATACAAGCTGAGCGCAACAGTGGAGATCTGAGAGAGCAGCCGCCGCGTATGACAGCATCGCAGCGTCCATCTGAGGCGATACACACATGCTCGACCGGTTTGTTTGTTCCTCTAGTAGGCTATCTGTCAAAGGCTCATAATGTGTGTAAAGCTGACGCTTCAGCCACAAGCCAGGAATGAAGACGCGTCAGACGCATCTACTCACTGACTGGGCATCGCGTTTCGAAGACGAACCTGAGCTTCGGTCGTTTGGACAACAACCGAATATATCCGAGACAGCCGCTGCTGTAGCTCTTTATACCTGTGGGACACTGTTTTGCTGCTAATTCCGTTTATAGACACACATTTTTGTTACGCTGTTACTGACAGGCGCGTTTTTCAGTGTGTCAGTCTGGCGCGCTTGATGCTTTGCATGCAAACCCTGAGTGAACTTACCAGGTAAACACAGTTTACCTCGTTCTTGTCTAATGTTGTTTACTTTTGCATTACGTAGCTCATGGCGCATTTGGAATAGGCGTTTTTACCATGGAAACTAATGTAATCTAAATGTTGAATAATGGTAACGTTAGATGAGGCTTATGGAGATATCATCACGGACTGGATGGCGTTCCACATCCGCGCGCTGTCGTCCCTAAACCGGGTAAAGTGAAAGGCGCACCGGGAAGAAAGGCTTCAAAACCTGCTCACGTCAAACTGCACTGAAACTTCAACGCTGTACGATGTCTAAAACGCTGAAGAGGAAGAAACACTGGTCCACTAAAGTGCAGGAGTGCGCCGTGTCGTGGGGAAGTGTTGGGGAGTTCGGTGATGTTGTGGAGATCCTCGGAGGCGCCGAGCACGGGGAGTTCCCGTTCCTCGGTCAGATGAACTTGGACGTGCTGGTGTGTCACGTCGGGAGACTACCGTACTACGGGGATGTGTTATTGGAAGTGAACGGGACACCTGTCAGCGGGCTGACGAACCGAGACACACACGCGGTGATCCGCCACTTTCGGGAGCCGATTCGAATTAAGACCGTCAAACCAGGTAAACTGAGACAACTTTGTTTTTGTTGTCGCTAAAAGTGAGTGTTGGCAAACAGGGTTGTCTGTGTGGCTCACAGCGCACCTGTATCTTCGAGGCTTACATTTAAAGGGACAGTTCTCCCCAAAATAAGGGTCTTCGTATGTAGCTTAGACACATCATGATTTTAATTCCTTTCGTAAAAACACGAAAGTTTATTATTATGGGTTGTTTATTGTTTTTTTTTTTTTTAATGTATGTTGACGTTGCTCCTTTCCATCCAACGAAAGTGGATAGGGACTGGGTTTTGACCACATGTGAAAACTCAAGAGACTAATTCGCCATGGGTTTCCTCGAGGTTTTCAACTCAAACTCTTTTCAGTATGTGTGTGTAATTTACATTGCGGAGCAACCACAGACCTTCTTTTACTCATAAATTGGAAAAACCTTCTAATTATACTAAGGGTCCATTTTTTAACTACATTAGTTACCATACAACTAACAGTGGAAAATACTTCTAAAATATTTATTGATCTTGATTGCAATGTAACATGAATATAACACTATCCAAAATTAAAATATGATGAATGAACAATAATTCATTTTTCAACAATTTTAACCAATCAAATTAACGAATAATAATTAAATGCATCACTTATAGTTGGTTAGGATTTTCATAGTAATGCTATAGAAGAACCTTTTATTAACACATTTGTTAAAATAACTTTTTTCTCAGTGTGAAGAACATTTAAAAAAAACTGACCCCTTTTCCATTTAAAAAATCTTTTGTGCAGGTGAAAGGTCTCATGGTTTTTAAAGGTTTTTTGTGGAACCAGATGCCAATAAAGAGCCTTGATTTTTTTTTTAAGATCTAATTTTTTAAAAATTCTGTCTTCATTTGCTCATTCTCCGTTAATTCAAAGCTTTATGACTTTTCTATTATTGAAACTGAATAAAGATAATTGCCATTATTTTTAAAGGGCTTCAGTATTGTTACCAGTGTTCTTCAAAATCCACAGAAGAAAGTAAGTCATGATGATGAATAAATGATGACATAATTCCCCCATTAGGATGAACTAACATAGAAAAAAAACATGAATATTGATTCTGAAGATCTGAACCCAACAATCCCAGAATGAACAGCATGAACATTCAGTGAAACATCTATTTTTGAGCTGCACAGAAAAATAAAAATATTCACAGTTTGGCACCTCAAGTTTGAACTATCCCTTTAAGACTGACTGTGTAATTTTTACTTCATAGAACACTAAGAGCATGGACAAGTACTTTGCCAAACAGCATTCAGAACATTCTTTGTTCTCTCCCTCATAGTGGTGCACCACATGCCCTGACTCTGACTTGTGCTATGCTTAAAGTGTCTTTATGTCAGAGGCACAGCGTTTGCCTTAGGGTTAGTGGGCGGTCAACACTCCACACACATCTTATAAAAGCACGAGCGTCATTTCTAAGGACACTCGCTGTTGGAGTGTGCATTGATCATAGCGAGTGGATCACCTTTACTTAGGACAGGCCTGTGTACCTTACTGGTGTATGAAGGCTTGATGAAATTTGGGAGGAGGACGTTGTTACCATGGACACTGAATATCTTAGCATTATTGATGGGTTGAATGAGTGTATTCTTAGCAGGAGGAGGGGAAAGGCACAATATGTCAGAGTTGTTATGGAGATAGGAGGATGTTATTAGCATGTAGATGTAAGAGTTGTTGCCATGGAGAGAAGGAGAGAGTACAGAAGGATAACATTAACTGGATGGTTGATTGTTGAATAAATGAGCAGTATCTGAGATCGTGTGAGCATGCACATGAGCGGCAGCTGAGGCCCTGGCCTTTAGGACGCATTCAAGTGTGTGTGATCTTTTGTGGTTACTATGAGTGTATATGAGGGTTTGATAGAGAGTGAGACAAATTTGTGGATATTTTTGACCAATTCATCAGCTCATAAGAGTTCTTAGACTGATTAAAACTCATGAGATCAAGAATTATTTGTGAGTTTCGGAATGGATTCATATGAATCAGAGTTGTGCGATTGATTCTGACTGATAACTTATACGTTTAAAACTGAATTGTGAGTATTTTGACTAATTTATTGACTCATTACTGTAATTCATATGTTAATAGAACGATTCTGGTCATTAAGCATGTTGTTAAACTGATTTCTCACCAGTAACGTGTGAGTTTGAAACTGATTCGTGAGTTTTGGACCAATTTATTAGCTTGTAAGAGTTATTTGTGTGATGTTATTATAGTGAGTTCATGAGTGTTGGAAGTGTGTCTAAGCCAGCAAATAATTTTTCAAGTTTGGAGAGATTTATGAGTATTTTTGACCAATTGAATTATTTATTTGTTCAAAAACCAAACTATAAAAATTTTTTATGTTGATTCAAATCAATTACAAAGACTAATATGTGTGTTTCATTTAGTTTATTACCTCATACAAGCAATATGTTTGTAAGTAAGACTGTTGGCGAATAATTCACTATCATTAGTTTATTATTATTTATATACGCTTTCTCATATTCCAACCCTCTATAAATGAGTTTGTGTGCATCCAAATCTGGTTTTGAAATAATGCTGGTGTTTAGTTTTGCTTTTGTCTATCTCTTTTTCCAGCTGCACAAAGAAAATCTAGTTTAAAACATTGTTTACCTAAAAAGTACAGTACTGTACTGTGTCCTTTTTTGTGGTTTTTGAGCATAGTATATAGGTTGCTGCGTATAGGTGTATGTGTGTCTCCTATGTCCAGGCCTCATATGGAATTCAAAGTGTGTGAATAATAGATGAAGTGAGTGAAATGCCTATACACATTGAGGATCAGCTGATAACAGGAAATGATGCCGCAGTCTTTGCTACAGGCACAAACACAGCAGAGCTCTGTCCACCAGCTGCTTTTTCCGTATCTCATCTACCTTTGCTTTCCTCTAGTCTAGTCATTGAAGAATTGCTTTGGTTATTTGTGGTCGTAGTGGGAAGTAGTATTTCTCAGTCCACATCTGTACTTATTTTGCAGCATGTCGAGTAAATAAGTTGTGTGTGCAGTTACTTTAATCAAAAAGTGATGTTAAAATGCATCTATGACTTCATTCCTCAAGCTTTCCCTAATGGCTAAAGCAAGATAGGCTTCATTGACTGCATATATTGATTACCACATACATTTTTTTTGAGAAAATTGCTTTTACAGTAAAGCGCTTAATGGAAGTCTAGACATTCTGGAGGGGTTAAATGACAAGTCTGTATATTTATTTGAGCAATACCAGTGCTATTTGCATTGAAAAGTTGTCAAAATGATCTTTTTAGCTTTAGACAGATTAACTTCTGATTATATGGTACTGACACAATTCCTATGAGTGGATTTTTGTTTATATAAACAGTCTATTTCTGGTGTTACGGCGAGTATGACAAAGCTATGTTGTTTTACCAGCTTCACATATTTACAACATTCTGAAATGTTGGATGTGACACTGCGTAGAAACTGATACTCTCCATAAAGATTATATTACAGTTAACATTAAACTTAGATGTGGTGATTAACTTTACTTTATGTCACTTAAGAGGGAAATTATTAGCTTGAGTGACTGAAAACGGTTGTTAATTTAAATCAAAACACAAAACGGTGTTCGAATCATGCTGTAATGATTGTATTAAGGAGTTATTGCACATAAACGGCATCATAAATTTGTAATTATCAATGGGAAACTTGGCAGAAATGATTTATTAATCATACGTTGTGATGTATTTTATTTACTGTAAAATAGCAATAAATCTTTCCAGAAATCAACTTATACAGCAGATTTATGAGAAGACAGATGTGTTTGACTAAAATACATTTCCAGTCATTCTTTGTGGCAGCATGAGGATGATAAATGCACAGATAAAGCATCGATTACAGATCTAATGAGCATCTTTTGCTCTTCATTATGTTGCATTAGCCGTAAAATCCTGTTTATCTTTGTCGGGAAATGAAAGAAAGAGAGAGAGAAATGCGTAATTGTCCAGCGAGTCCATTTTATTCGGACCGAAATCACTTAAATAAACACATCAAATCAGATTTTCCGAAACGGGAACTTCCCAGGAGGACGTGAACACAGCGTGTCGTCGGCAGCGCTCAAACCTCTCGCCTCTACTGTAGGTTTGCTGCACGCCATTGTTGTTGTTTTTCAGAGCCAGCGTTAAAGTGGGAATTCACAGCAATTCTGATACATAGTGCTCCTGAATTGTGTTATAGTTTCATCTCTCTAGGAGTGAAGTATTGCAATTGCAGCAACAGTTTTAGCTCTTTGAAATGGAAATCAGTCAGAGGCTCCAATTCTACCGTTCATATAATGAGAAGCTGCATTGCTTTGTCCAAACAGCAAACCTTTGATTAGAACATATGAAAGGTTAATTCAGCCTTTCATCTGGGCCAAATTAAGTCATTCCTCACATGGAATATCACCTCCTGAGGGCCTTAAAGGCATATAAAGACATGTTAAAATTACGGAGGCCTCTGTGACTGTTTGAAATGGATCGCACGCCAGGGCATAGTGTCATTTTGACTTTAATGAGCTTATTGAAGCTTTAGTTAAAGGTTTTATTAAATATTCCCCAGCACACTAATTTATTTTGATAAACGATCCAGTTGCATATCAAAACTGTGAATCAGCACTTACTTTAAAGGTGTTAACCATCGCACATCATATTAAGTTGTCTGCAACCCGCTATATTTCATCCTAATGAACAATGTATAGGCAGCATTCCAGCCTATTTACTTAATGAAGGACAAGCGTATGTTGCGTCTGGGTATTGTGCCTATATAAACATCTCAGCATGGTGATAAACCACTGTGGAATAGAGAGAGAGAGAGAGATGCTGTTTGTGCCCCTTGTGCTGAATGTCTCTGCAACCTCTAATTATCATTGCAGCCTCAGTCAGTATGTGATGGAAGGGAAGGACCTTGTGGTATTGTGTTCAGGCTATGGGAAAAAATCTGCACATGTCACGAATGCACTAATTAGCTTAATTTAACCACCGGCAGCCTACTGCAATCAACAGTATTGGTGTAACTAGGAGCATTGAGAGTTCGTCAACATGGAGTATGTGCGCCTGCGGCAAAGTAAAAACCTGACAATTAGGACTCCAGAATTCAGTGTCTGAAGCCCACGTATCCACTCTTCTTTATTAGCACTTCTCTCTTCCTTTTCAACCGCTTCTCTTTCTGTTCACCCTCTCCACTCGTAACTTCCTGTTTCTGTCCTTTGAAGATGCTAATCCCATCTTGCTGGCAGGTGCACGTCGACCAAATGAACTGTCAAGTACAGTAGCTTGTCAAAGGCCTGATTGAAAACCCAATGTATTCATCGCTGATGAAGTCGTCCTTGCACGGAAATTCACCCGAGCTGCCGTCAGATACCAGAGCACTATGGGAGTTGCTCGCCCGTCTATGAAATATTCCTGATAATACAAGCTGAAAACGATTTTACTTATCTGTAATGAAAGTTGGCAAAGGTTCCTAGTTATTGGTGCCTGCTGATTGCTCACACTTAGTGAGCTGCGGCGGAAATCAATAGTTTCAGTGTGCAGAAAGTTTTGTAATTTACCTGGATGCCTATAAAAAAAATAAATAAATAAAGAAAATAATAATAATAAAA
Organism: Enteromius mattozi; assembly: GCA_032359235.1. Taxonomy (NCBI): domain Eukaryota; kingdom Metazoa; phylum Chordata; class Actinopteri; order Cypriniformes; family Cyprinidae; genus Enteromius; species Enteromius mattozi. The sequence goes on along the minus strand of JAUMHE010000051.1, from coordinate 17,067,090 downwards.
AAGATATAACTAAAATAAAAAAAAAAAATCTAAAATAAAAAAATAAATAATATTGATATGACTTAGATAAATTATTTTAAGTTAAATTAAGCTATAGTAACTGAAAACAGCTGCAACAGAGCAAAAGATGACAAAATTAATATAATATAAAATAATAATAATAAATAAAAAAATTCATACAAAATTTCAGTTCTGTACTGTAACCTTTTAGGGTATTAGACTCCGTACTGCATGTGACCAGATTGCACGACTGCATACTAAACTCTTGCTCATAAAACAGCATCACCAGCTGTGTTTATGGCGCGAAGGATTATACTGTATCACCTCCAAATGGCACATGTGGTGCCCTTTTGTCCTGTTTTTAATTACCAGCATTAGCGTGGATAAATCTGATGGATTGTGCCGTATACAGGAGATGAATCAGGGAAAATGTTGCATGTGTGTTCATCAGCTGCCATACGTGCTGTCTGCATCACTGGATTTCATATTTGGCAATGTTAAGACAGCAGATTTGTAGGAGGGGCTTATGCTTAATGGAAAAGAGTGAATTATGGTGGGTGTGGTTTTAGATATGTGGGGTATTATTTATGGAGATGTGTGTTATGGAGGTGTGGCCGTATAACACATGGCAGATATGCTGTAGAACAAGATCAATGAGTGAGGGAGGAGTTGTTGAGTGTATTAAGGATTGTTTTCCATAACCCACTAGGCTCTTTTTCACATTTCTGAGTTTGCAGCCTTGAAGTAATAATAATGGGGAGAAGCTGGTGTATAAAGGTGTAATGAGAGTCTTTGGCAAATGTTATTGCACCAACAGCAAGTTTTCAAATATGACTTTCCAGAAGAGAGCAAATTAAGAAAGAGGTAAATTTCAGTAGCTGGAAGGGTGGGAAATTAAACATTTTCTGTCTGTGGTGTAGGCTTCTTTTAGTATCAAATAGTAATTAAAAAATGGAGCAATAATTTACCTCTGGCATCTTCATGTTGTTTTATATATCTGTCGATTCAATGTCAAATTCTTTCTTGTATGGAAAACAACGGAAAAAAATAAAGTGGCATTTTTTTCCCCACACATTGAACAATAATTGTATCATTCAGTTAATTCAGCATCTCAGCATCATTTTTGTGCTCCACAATGCAATTTTAATTTTATTTATAAACTTTCATTCATATTCTGAATTAGCTTTTATTTTTATATTTTCATGTATAAATAATGTTTTCATTATTTGTTTTTAAATGTAGTAATTTTGTGCTCTAGATTTTTAGGGTCATAGTTATTTTTATTAGATTTTTTAATATATCCATTTATCTTTAATTTATTTGTATTTGACATTTTTAGTTTAGTACTTCAACTTAAACATTTCCCCCGGTTTTACAGACAAGGGTTAAGCTAGTCCCAGGCTAAAATGCATGTTTGAGCTGTCTCAAATGATAATATCTTGCTCTGACATATAAAGATATGTAATATCTGACATAATTAAGATATATACATATCTTAAAATATGTCAGTGTCGTTGTTCTGTGTCAAGATGCACTCCTTAATGTTTTCCTCTATAGCATTTTTGTAAAAGTAGCCTAAATATATATATGTAACTAAGGCCTAGTCCTGGTTTAAGCTAAACCCCATTTGCAAAACCAGGCCTTTATTTACTTAAACTAAGTCAAAGTAATTTTAGTTGTAGTTAACAATAAGACTTACACTAAATGCAAAACGTACACTTCTAACATTCTCACTTTGCTCACATTTGAAAGAAACCACATAATCATGAGAAAGAAAGTCTTGCAAAAATGTGTGCTTGGAAAATGCATCTAAGAAATGCGACACGCACCCTTGAGAAGGCAAATGGAGTGACTGAGAGGTAAAAGGAAGCACTAATGAGGGAAGTGAGGCATGATTGACTAATCGATAGGGGAAGAGTGGATTGTGTTTCGTTTATTTATTTTGCTCTAATCCCTAAAGGAAAGGATAGACATGATATCTGCTCTATATATGCATTTCATATTGAAAACATTTATATTTTATTTCTGTTTTTCACCCATATGCATTTTATGAACAAATTAGAGCTGCCTGTTAATGTGTTCATTTTATAGAAATTATAATGCAAAGTATAATGTATAATGGTGTTTATTATTTTGTTTCCTTTTTTTTTTTTTTTCAAAGAGGAACTTAAAGTACACATTGAACTGGGAAAGAAAATATACAGAGATACAAAATTGGAAATAATCATAGGCACAAAAATGATTCAATTCTTGTAATCTATTGATAGCCCTTGGACAAATATAAAAGACAGAGAATCATCTCCAAAAATACCGGAATCCGATTAAGATCAAACCCTAGAATCAGAGGTTGCTTGTTGTGGTTAACACAGAAACAGGCACAATGCCAGGTCAGTCCCGCTGGCGTAACATTTCCTTCCCACAGAGCCCTGCTGCATGCACACTACAAGAGCTGAACAACAGTTGGCTGTCTGAACAGTTGGTCATGCTGGCAAGGGCAAGTCTGCGATGACGTGTGCGTATGTAAATAATCATGACATAATGGAGATGAGGCTGAGACAGTTTCTGTGTACTCACAGTGTATTATAAAATGCATGCATACATGCATACACAAATAGCATCGAGTTGGTGTCAAACCACACATACTGAAACCACAGCAAAAGAATGAGAGTGAGATGTTGAAGTGTGGCACTAACTGAATTGCAGAATTAATGATTGTTTCTCTCTGTAGCTTCCATTGCTTAGGGAGAACCTAACAGGTTGCTACAAATATGTGTTTGCTGCTAAAATGTAACTTTAAAGTTTGTTCCTAAAGGAATAGTTCACCTAAAAAGGATCTCATTTGTTCTTCATTGGATCCTCTGCAGTGAATGGGTGCTGTCAGATTGAGAGTTCAAAGAGCTGGTGAAACATCACAATAATCCACAAGTAATCCAGATGACTCAATAAAATACAGTCCATAATCCATAGTAATATTTCCTCTGACGGCACCCATTCACTGCAGAGGATCCATTGGTGAGCAAGTAATGTAATGCTACCAATTTCTCCAATCCTGAAACTTATATACATCCTCAATGGCCTGATCATTTTTGGGTAAACTATTCTTTAATTTTGGTTTTTTTTTAATCAGTAAGCAGTAATTAATATCTTCATTTTTGTTTTATCTTGAATGTAGGTTTGCTAAGCCATTTATTAAAGTGTTCTACTATGATGTAACCAAAATGCAATGTTAGGAAAATGTTTTTTTGCTCATTGGAGATCGACATTGTTTGTTTTCAGGGAAATCAACCTACAAATGGCTTAGCGCTTAGTGGTATCTCTGCAGGCTACACAGGGATAAGAGAAAGTATTTTAATATAAAAATTATGCCAATGGCCTCAAAGGCATAGCATTGTAGGACAATGAGACAAATTGTCAGGTGTGGGCAGATTCATGACCCCTGACATATGCTTTTTCATTGTCTCGCCGTCAAATACACTCTTTTTCTCTTTGTCTAGCACACACATACACGTACAGAGTATATGGGGATTACGGAGCATTACGTAACCCCCAATCCCCCCCCCGTGCAGACGTCCTCACGGGGACATTGCTTTCTGCTTGCATTCAGTAATCCAGAACGGCTGTGTGTCTAAACATGACAGAGACTGATAACAGGGCTGACGTAGAAGGGCAACACGGGTCATATATATTAAGAGCTGGACATACATGGGTCAGAAATGGCATGCCAGTGTAGGATTGATAGACTAAGTGATAAGATAACAGCTACACGGACTGATGGGACCACCATGTTATGTCAAATATCAACAAAGTTAAAGAAGTAATTATATTACAGATTGATATGTATCCATGGTATTGACTTCTTAACATTTATGCTATTAACAGATGGTATCATATATCTCTGTACTTCTCTTTAATCAGTTTTTGTACTTACCCTGAGTTATTACATTTTAGCATGGTCACATTGGTCACATTGTGCGACAACAACTATGATGCTTCAAATCATGTTTGTTGAGGCTTTTAGTGTGCATTTCGTTTTGTAAGCAATTTGACATATGGTTTTTAGTAGGTGGGCGATAAAATGTGCAAAATGATCACACACTTACTAAAGTGTACTTGAGGCATATTGACTTGGAAGTGGGCTTTATGCATTTTTATGTCTTAGTTTTGGATTGCTAAATGGATATGTAATATATTCACTATTAGAAAATAGGAAAAATACTGTTAATGTTTATGTGGCTTGGCCTGAATTTTTTTTTTCCCTTTTCCTCCTAAAAAAAACAATGTTGTTGGATGTTGCATCATGTGCTGTCGAGTATCTGGACTTGTTCTTTGAGGCAAACAAGGTTTGTGTAAGAGTGTGTGTGTGTGTGTGTGTTCAGAGACCGTTTCCTCTTAGACATGGCTGACTGCGGCAGAGGTCCACACCATCGGTGCACGTTCAATCAAACTGTCCTTAATGTCATCCCAAACAATTACAGAGCTCAGCAGAAATTGCCCTTATGTTGTGATAAATGATGCATCACATTGTTGTTTTATATGGATCTTAATATTTAATTTAGTTTGTGGAAGACAGACATAAACCATTAATGGATGTTCCTTAGATGCGCCAGCACTTTTTTTTGCTACTAATGTTTTGTACCTGCTAATACTATGCAGCTTCCTGTACTAATATTACTGTGTAATATTTGGTGATGTTAGTTGCATTGTGTCTCAGGCTTTTTGAGCATCCTGTCATTAGCGTTCCATTTAAGAAGGCGTGTCGAGTTAAAAATACCCCACATTTTTGTAATGTTTCTTTCCTTTGTTCTGTTTTTGAATGCAAAAACACATCTTATGTAAACTCCCCCAAAATAAGATTGCAGGTTGCAGTCAGATGAACACAAAGTCAGTCTAATTATACAGGTTTACTAAGCATAATTTGTCGTTAGGGCAACCCAACAAAGAGTTTGGTTTTGGAAATCAGACAAGACGGAAAGTTCCACACTCTGTTGTCTAAGAGTTTCTGTTTGTTTCAAACACTCCTCAAGAATGTCTGCAGTCCATCATTGACATAAAACCAGTCTGACCTGAATGAGGCATGAACAATGACTCAAGTATTTGTCATTAGTTTACATACTTCATTGTATTAATAATCTCTTCCACAGTCACCTGACAGGCAGACCGAATAAACCTACACCTCCCTCTGGTGGAAGTGCATTCAGGATATTCACCAAAGTTGCCTTTGATATACTGCAAGTTTATAGAAGTAGTTCGCACAAATATTAACTATTCATCGTTTACTCTCCCTCATGTGGTTCCAAACCCATTTTTTATTCTATTATAGAACACTTAGGTGTTGCTTTGAAGAATTTCTTGATCTTTTGTGTATAGTGAAAATATTTCCCAACCAGAGAACGTCAAGCTAGTAGTGCATATATGACTCATTCTCAATATTTCAAGTCTTGTGATGCTATTTTATAACGGATCAAGACATCCAAGTCATACAGATTTGGAACATCATGATGTGGAGTAAATTTTCATTAAGGGTGAATTATCTCTTTAATCATACCATCTGCTATTATGGTGATGATGCAGACGAGACAAAGTCTTTAACAAGATCTCGACCCTAAATGTTGCCCATCAGCATTGGCAAATTTTTATTGAGTATTAGGCAATTAACACTTGTTAATGATGGTTTAAGATCCCCATAAAAGAAATTGCGTCATTAAACATAACCTTTAAATGAAAACACAAGCATGACGAAGCATGAAAGGTTAATCTGTTTTTATCAGCACCTTTTAAAGATGGACAGCACATTGGCTTTATTTTCTGAGCATGTAAATACCATCTTTCAGCAGCATATTTATACACATACACTGACCTTGGAGAAGCATTAGGACACCTACGCCACACTTTGAAAACGTACAAATGTCAGAACATTAGATCAAGTATTAAAGCATTTATTTAAAAAATGCACAAGCCTAAAATTATAGATAATAGATATACAGATATAAAATGTAAACAGATACTACTTGGTTTGATATTTTGTCTCTATGCCATGACATTCATACATTTGACGTATGGCTTCCAAAAGCTATTTGGACACGGCGTATCATATAACCACATAGTCCTCCTGCTCTTAAACCGGTTGTTTAAACGATGGACCTGTATGCCAACATAATGTACACTAAACCAAGACAGACTGCTTCAGTGTGTCTTCTAAAATGTTGTGGTGGCAATCCAAATGATGAAAAAGATGGAGTTTCTCTTGGTGGCTTGGTCTAATTAGATTAGGCCAGAGCACCAGGTGATGTGAGACTAGTGTCCCGATGTTCAGATCTCATTGTGATCGATTCACATATCTGATGGTTGTATGAAGTTTCATAGCATCATTAGAGCCAACCTCTTTTACTTCTATTGACTCTCCGCAGTCTGCAACAAATTTATGACTCAAAGCAGCTTTTAGAGATCACATTTGGAGATCTACAAAGGCCCCTGGCAGCTACTTAATTTTTGGGGTGAGACAATATAGCATTTTCCTGCACCTTTCAACTCTAAACCAGAAAGAGAGCAGAAGAGAAAATGATAGACCCTGAGGCCAGTGGCTTTCAGACGGAGGTCTGCCTTGCCCTTGTTATTCCCTCGTTTCTCCCCTCTATCTCTCCTTTGCCCTCTTTCCTCTGTATTTCTCGCCAAACTGTTTCTATTATTGGGCAGCACTCGCATTGAGCCATCAGATGCTGCCATCTGATTTAAAGTGGCAGACCACAGAGGCAGCCGAGCTTTCTGCTTCAGGAACTCTCTCTCTCTGTCTGTCTATCTCTGTGTTTCTTTCAAACGCGATTTTAAACGTCACTTCTTTTATTTTAGACATACAGGACTTCTAAACCCCTCTCATGTATGCCTGTTTGTGTGTGTGATCATATGAAAAGCTCGGCCCTTCTCAGAGTCAAGCAGTCTCCACATTGTGGGTGTTGCTATGGGTTACGTCCCCTCTGGGTGAGTCAGAGGCCAGTGGTGCTGAAAAAATGCAGCCTCTTTTCATGATACTCATTATGAGTGTGTATGCATTCATACAGAGAGCTACAGAATTGTGTGTGCTGCATTTCCTGTCAGTATATGTGATATAATATTTACTCAAAGAATAATAAAACAAAATAGCTGCACTTGCCTAAATGTGTGTACTTGTAAATATGCATCTAAATAGTTTTAAATGTAATGGAGATTTATGTATGTGTCTTTGCACAACCATACACATTGCTTTGCTTGGAAAAGCATACTAGCAAACTATTCTTTCAAAGGTATCTAGTATGTTAACTGTCAATTTTTTTTTTCCGAAATTGAGATTTATACAACATCTGAATAAATAAGCTTTCCACTGATGTATGGTTTGTTAAGATGTAAAATATTTGGCCGAGATACAACCATTTGAAAATCTGGAATCGAGGGTGCAAAGAAATTGAAATATTGAGAAAATTGTGAAAAAGTTCTTAACAATGCATATTACTAACAAAAAATGAAGTTTTGATATATTTACGTTAAGAAATTTACAAAATATCTTCATGGAACATGATCTTTACTTAATGATTTTTGGCATAAAAGAAAAATCGATAATTTTGACCAATGCAGTGTATTTTTGGCTATTGCTACAAATATACCCCAGTGACTTAAGACTGGTTTTGTAGTCCAGGGTCACAAATGATCTTCTATATTTGCTAAAATGTGTTGTAGGCCTATACAATACAGCATTACTTCTGAAACATTTTGTCACCCAGTGAACAACACATTATTTGAAGACCCTTCCCCCACCAGATATTTGTTTTTATTATGGCAATGCTTGTTTTTGAATTTAATCATAAAAATGGGTATTGTTGATGTATTAAATTAACCACGGTTCATCTTATGATTTCAGAATATTCTGTATTTTCTTTAAACATAAAATAGTTAAATTTAATTTACATTTTATTTTTAAAATGTAATTGTGTAATTAAGTCATCCTGTGTTGCCCTTGGAAGTTGAAAACCACTGTAATAGAGCACAATGCGAAAGACATGATATCCCATAATGCAATGTGCTTAACTTGACCTTGTTATAAAACTGGGCATGGTTTTATCCCCTTTGATTGGGCTAGCATGCTAGCATTTCATTCTGAGACATGACCTCAGAATACAGCTATGTCTATACTGACAATGAATGTACACTTTTTTATGAATACCTAGTTTCTGTGTACGACTGTACGAGGCCTGCTAAGGCAAACTGGCTTGGCCTGTTTCTGAACATGTGTGTTTTGTGGGTGTTCCAGTTACATAAACCCAGAGACAATGAGTTGGCAGGGCAAATTCTTATGTAAAACATTTGAGTTTTGGCTTTGTTGTGAAACAACTGTGTAAACCGACAGAACACTAGTCTGTCAACGAGAAAATAATCACCTTCATACAATATTTTATTATTATAAAATATTTTTTTTTAGCAGGTATTTTTAGCCATTTCTTCCAATATGACAGCTTGTATTAAGTACCACATGTTCAAATTCCAGCGGTAGATATATTTTTCAAAGTATTGACTTTTTCTTGTCAAGGTAGGGCACAAAAGTGCCATCGAGAAGGTAGAACTTTTATAAAGTTTTTGCCCTTCTTTTACCTCCTCTTAATGTTGGAACAGCAGTGTCAAGCATAAACCCACGTTCAAAGCATTTAAGTCTTCCACACTGACATTTGCCGAAACTCTACTGTAGATTTCCCCTCACGTAAGATCGTATCTCTTTGAGCGTCGATTTTACTCTTTTGAGCACGTTCTTCTTTTTTCTGCTCCACATCTCTCTCATTCTTTCCCATGCTAAAGGCGAAGATCAGCGAGCTGTGCATAAAACGTGCATGCACACACACAGAATTTAAGTGTTCCTGAAATAGAAAAGTGCCATGATGGCTGTGATTGTGTGTGGAAGTGAGCATTTTGAATAGTTGCCTACTATAGTAAATAGTAACCCAAAATGCAACAGTGCTGCTGTTATTCCTCCCAATACAATTACTAAACTAAATAGCTAAATATTGATACTCTGGTAAATATTCTAACTATGGCTCATTCCTACAGTGTAAGTCTGTGAAATGTTCTTCGTTTTAAGGGTAGTAAATTGAATTGCTTAGAAATAAATGCATGTTATTTGCAATATCATTGTTTGTCTATAACACAAACAGCTTATGTTCAGTATTTGGGGTTAGTGGTTTTTAAGTAGGCCTAATTCCATAAAAATGTATGCCATTACAGTCATAATAATTCCACTAAGCATGGCTTTGTTGATGAACACTGATAAATTTGTGTAAAAATATTGTCATGTTTACTTGCGTTTCCTAACAATATACCGAGGCTCGCTTACATGGAAATGGAAAACAAACAGCTTGAATATCTAGTATCTGTATCTCACTTGTCCACCCTGTAGAGTTCTTTAGAATCGGATCGATTTGTTTGCGCATATCGACTGCAAAGCACCGCTTCAATTCAACATGTGCTCCTGGGAGCACGGTTAGAAACCAGCTGCTATAAAACGAAAAAGGATGTAAATGTCTAAATGTCTCACTGTGACTTGAGGTATCGTGGCCTGCTGGTGAGACGGCTATTTGTTGCAAATGACTCACCCGTGATGGTCAGTGATGTGGATGCAACACATTAACAAGCTGGAAAAATTCATAAGCCGCCTGCGGTGGTCCCATTTACTTGTGTTTTGCCTGTATTAGTGGCCCAATCAGCATCAGCACTTTATATTAGTGCCACAGTTTCTGTCAGCTTGGCATCTGGCAGCTGACAAGCGCTACGTATAGTGTTGATGTTGCTTTTTTCTCCCACGTACATATGATGAAATGGTAGCAAAGCAGCATAAGATGTTGACGTCTGAACTGGAGTAGATGTTTACAGCTGAAGTCTGATGGCTGTGGGCGTCTGCGGGAGGCCGTTTCTAGTTTGGAGCATAGTAATCAAACTGACGCGTTCACTCGTTCTGAACACATTTAGCTGTGTGATTAACAGTGTTTAAGCACAGTTGTATGTAGCAATAGCATGGGAATTAATTAATTAGCCGTGTAATTGAACAAAAGTCAGTTATTCAGGCTCATTTATGGGACTGGCAGAGTGTTTAATTTGGTTGCAATAGTTAGTTTTTAATGTTGAGATAAAGAACGTTTAGGAGAATGAGCTAGTGTTAGGATTGAATGTAAGCTTTAACACAATCTGATATTATCTCAACACTTGGCAACATGCAACTTCAGTTGCATTTAATTGTATAATTTGTAGTTCTATTCTTTTTTTAAGGAAAAAGAAGATGTAACTTGGTTATGATGAATCAATACAATCTCTTATGTTCACCAAGGCTGCATTTATTTGATCAAAAAGTAAAACGGTAATATTGTATAATATTATCACAATTTTAAATAACAATTTTTTTTAAATATATTGTAAAACATAATTTTATTCCTGTGATGCAAATTAAAATTTTTACTCCAGTCTTCAGTGTCACATGATCCTTCAGAAATCATTATAATTTGTTCATTTGTTGCTCAAGAAACATTTCTTATTATTATTATACTATTATATTTTTCTTTATTATTTCTTTATTTTTCTATATTATTACTATTATATATTTTTCTTTGATGAATAGAAAGTTCAAAATAAGTGTTTCATTAAATTAGAAAAGTTTTGTAACATTATAAATGTTTTTAATCAGTTCAATGAATAAAATTAAAGTATTAGGCTTATAATGCTTAAAAAAAGCATTTTTTAATTCTAATTTAAATTGCATCAAAAATGCAAACAAATTTGTAATTATTAACACAATTCAGTTGTTATATACTTGTTGAGCTTTGATAACAATTAAAACCACCATAGAGTGTGAATGGCTTTCATTTATAAATACATTACAAAATGATTTTATTTAAATAAGTAAATTTGTTTGCTAAACATATTTTAATGAATCACAGTGTATCTTTTACGTTTCATGTCACACTCTTTGAACTGTGCTGGGAAGCAGTACATTGTCGCCCATGTGAGCTACTGAAATTTGCAAGATTCCGATATCATACCTGGAAATATTTTATACCGCACAACCCTAGTTTGTATGCTGCCAATAAAACACTCATCGTTAGCTCAGGTTTTCTCGGTTAGCTCTGATCGTAGGATGAGGAGAATTCCAGATGCCGTGTGTGTGTGTGTGTGGGTGAACCTCTGATGTATTTTTAGCCTTTTGCATTATGAATGCCTGACAGGCTTGTTCAGAGGCGAGCCAGCGCTACTCTCTACAGAATACCGTTCCTTTTACCTGTACGTGTGCACGCAAACGATCACACTCACGCGCACACACACACATTTGCGTACAGCACGAGCGATAGATCATAATGTGTGTACCAGCACCTGGGCTTGTTTGTTTATTGGGAATACTGGAAGAGCGGAAATCCATTTTCCTGCTTTGTTTTTGAACTCTAAACTTATCATTCCTTTCATCTAGGCTACCTCATCCCTCCCGCTGGTGCAGAATAGCGCCTGTACGAATCCTCGCACATGCATAAAACCCAGTTTAATCACTCTCGCGCATCAAACCCCAGGGCCTTCGCTGCGTTTGCTTGCGTGTCTGTGTGTTGAAGTCCACGTTTGTCAGGTTCGTTTAGTCGTAACACTCAAAACCCGCCAACTCCATATTTCACCTGGTGAGGAAATAGTCATAATAGCCTAAATACAAATGCTTATTTTCTATCTCCATCTCTGGTACATTTGTGTTTTCTGTGTGTGTGTGTGTTTGAGAGAGTTTCTAGAGGGGCTGATGTCTTGTCTCTATGAATGTCTCTAAGTTGGAATAAATCCTCTTTTAAGCTCTGGATTTCAGACGTGCATGTGGTGCCGCTTGCGTCCCATCAAACACAGTAATGCCTCTGGACTTTTCCAGCACCATCCATCTATCTCTCTTTCTCTGCTAAAAACCAAAGCATCCCAGCTCACTCATACCTCACAGATGGTCAGCAAGCACCCGAGGAAACTGGATGTAATTAGCCATAGCTTGGTAAGATGTTTGTGATGTATGGTTGACGTGGTTGGCATGCTTTTTCCATTTCTCTAGCATTTTGAGCTGATCATCATATGGTGTGACAGTCCATGACACATTTTTCTCTGTTTGCGCTAAAGTCGCATCAAGAACAATTTAAAGAGACAGTTCAGCCACAAATGCAAGTTCGGTCATCATTTACTCACTCTTATGTTGTTCTTAATATGTATGACTTTGTCCTCCAGGAAGCACAAAAGGAGAATTTGTGAAGTACTTCCAGGCCACTCTTTCCAGTTTAATGAAAACTAAATAGGATAGACTCGGGCTGACAAACTGACAAAAAAACGCACATTTTAAGTCATACACTAGCTTTATGTAAGAATCAGGATGAAATTTAAGGGTTTATTCAATAAAAATCTTGGCATCTGTCATGTTCATGCAAGTGATGCCTGATTCATTAATGAATCATTCATTTGAGTCAATGAATCAGGTGATTCACTTGACTGAACCGGTCTGAATTTTTTGTTCATTGCAAGTGATTTCAGTGAATAAAATCTTTTGTAGTTATATATGCCACATTTATTATACTAATGATGACAGAATTTCCATTTTTGAGTGAACTAATTCACTAATAACACACTGTAAAAAATAAGTGTAATTTTAACGGTAAAATCTTCGGTACGGAAAAAAAACATTAATAGGTTAACAGTAAATTGCCATACTATATATACAGGGAAAAACTGTAAAACATCTAACCAAAATTAAATGTAAAATTAATGTTAATTTTACAGTAAAATGTTAATTGTTCAGTTTTTTAGAACAAATCAATGTAAAATGTCCAGATAAAAACTGTAAACTAATATTCCCAGAATTTCCTGCGTGACACTCCACATTTAAAGTATTTAAAGTATTTAAATTATGCTGTAATTTTTTTTTACCGTGATATATTCAAAAAGATTTTGTCAGAGAATGTGATGAAGACGTTTTTGCTCAATCAGGATCAATACAAACATTTGAGGACATTAGAGAGAAAAGAGATAAGTTGATAAAATTACACTTTGTAAGTTCATGGTTCATATTTTGTTGCCGTTAAAAACGAAAAAATCCTACAGGCATAATACGGTATAATGTTAAATTAAATGGTGTGAAACAATGCAAAATCCATCACTCAGTGAAAGATGCTACTAGAGAGAAATAACTCTGAAGGGATGCAAATTACAGATCCAAAACTGGCATCCTCAGCACTACAGCTGCACAACTTCATTAACTACAGTGACGTGCTGGATTAGTAAGTGTCGGTTTCATTTGTTTGTGCTGGAGTCCAACCAAACACACAGCTTGGTTCTGTTTCTTAACTTCACTGTCTGTCGCTATTTTTGCTGTACAGTTGCTTGTAAACGTAAAAGCTTGTTAAAATCCATTTTTCCATATCCTGCAAGCTTTGCTTTTTCTACCACTTACACTGTGGTTCTGGGACTAATTTTAGAGCCTGTTCAATTAAATAGAATGAATTTAAAACACTGCCATTATTAATATGTCATTTGTGTTCCATTCAAGTGACTTAGTTCTGTGTTATGAGGATGGAAATTTAATTTATCACTAATTGCATCAGTTATGTAATTTATCTAGAAGCATCTCTTTTCTAATTAAGAGCCAGCATTGTAGAAGCAATCCTTTTGGAGAACATCTGGTTTTTATGAGACGTGTTAGTGAGTACACTATAAAAATGTCATGCTTTCATACTTTTACTTTTTATACCCCAGAATTTCAAATGTAATTAATCGTTACTTGCCATTTGCCAATATAGTGCATTTAACAGCTTACTTATTATAACAATATGTTAGAATAAGAACAAGAAAAAGTTAAATGTTAATGCAAATTAAATAAATAAAACACATTCAAGCAAAGGCATGTAGTCTAAATATTGCTTTGAATAAGACAAGTTAAAAAATAAAAAGTGTAATAAAACAAAGAACAAAGAATCAAATTATTATCAATAGAACAAAGAGTGTTTGAAGTTTTTTGAGTGTGTAACTGTATGGGTTTATTAAAGCTGTTGAAGTTATCCAACCAAGAGCAGAGAGCGTTTTTCTCTTGTGAATAGCTTTCTTTGAATATTATGAACGACATAATAGACAGCAGGTTATCTCTTGACGTCTTTCAGATCTACACATCACATTTTTATCAGTTCTGTTTAGATTCACTTAAGATACAAAGGTGTTTACATTGATATCTTGTCTGTGTATTGAATGCAGTCTTTCTGTACCTTTGAAAACACTAATAGTGTGCATTTAATGTGTACAGTATTTGTATATAGAAGTGTCCAGTGTATAGCAGAATATACGGATCGTGTTGCTAGTTTCACCTTCATGGCCTTTTTACTCAGTGCTGAGACACCCCTGATTGTTTCTGGGTGATCAGGAGAATACACAGGGCTGCCGAGAAAACCAATCATTTGACAGCATGGCACCCGCTCCATTGCCTGTAGGTAATTGAGGACCCCTCTTTGACTTGTGTGTTTCTTCTAGTCCCCTGCCGTAATAATTATGCATGCTCAGACTAGGTTATTGATTGTCTCTGTAATGCCGGAGGGAGTTGTTATCAGTCCCAGCTGGGTTTGGAACCAACTTTGCTCAACTTGCCATGATGAGGTCACTCAAATGGAGGCGGCCACAATTTAGTGGGTGATTTTCTTTTGATCATTTACCTGTATCCCTTTTCTCTCCATGCCTGTTTCCCCCTCTTTTCTTCCATGTCCTCTAATGCCACCGAATAGGCTTGACATATAGAATTGGCACAGTTGTAGTTGTAGACAGGAATATTGGCGCACAAAGCGTGAATTCAGTCTCCCCAAGGCACGGCGTGGCAATTGTCGAAACTGAGGCTGTTAATCTGACGGAATCAGATATTTGTTCTGGACTGATTAAGAGAGGGAGGACAGAGACGCATTAGAGCTTCACCCAGCACACTGTGTATGCCAACTACGTGTGTGTCGTCTTTGCTCAACCGAGTGTGGCCACAAATCTCAGGGGCATAGCCACCCCCTGCTGTTCCAGACACTCTGCAGATAAACGGCAAAATGAAGAAGTGTTGAATGTGCTGCTGCTCTGTGATTTCCATGTGAATTTGTCCATCGTTTAAGTGCAATGTGTGCACTTAAAACTAAAGTGTGTCATTTTTTTGAAGCTAATATAGTGGTTGTCTCTGTATATAATGTTGGGAATTGCATAAGAAAGCTTTTGTCAGCAGGCTTGGTTCTGGAAATGTTTTTCCGATTAATTTTTCCCGTAGGTATTTTTAAAAAGTCTTTGTTTAAGAGTCAGAAACGGTAAACCAAACCAATCAGCTACGTGGTGAATCACATTAAAAGCAAAAAAAAAAAACATTTGAAAATGAGACAAAAAGCATATACCAACAAATTAAAAAGCCTCATAGCTCACAATAGGTCTGTCATTAAAAATCGATTTGCCTATGGAGAAAATGAGTGGGAATGACTTTCAGAACCCCACAGTTGCACTTTATAAAAGCATTCAATTTATTTGAGCATCCCAACCAGCCCAACACAGCATTATTGGTTCATCTAATGGCATGAAACGATCTGTTTTTAATGGAAAATGGAGGTTTATTTGAGGAACTTGAATTTCATTGAATTTCCTGATTCAACAGTACTGCTCAGGCCTAGTAGTAAATAAAGAAACTTTGTCCAAGGTGGACCTTTTTTAATGTCAAGTTTATTTATAGATATGACTTTTAATAAAAGTACAGTCATTGTCTTGATTGTTTTTGTATGGTAGAATTTAATAATTTGAGCTTCACAGTAATTTAGGACAGGCTGAAGCAGTTAACTGTAAATGTCAGATTACAGCTAAATGAATTACATGTGTTACAAAAAGTGTTACATAATTAGTGATGTTCATGTACTATTATATATATATGTATATATATGTATATAGAGAGAGAGAGAGAGAGACAGAGAGAGAGATAGTATATATAGACAGATATATAGTTTCATTTGTATTTATGACTAATATTTGTATGTAAGACAGTGGTATCCAAATCTACTGGAGGGCCAATGTTCTGCAGAGTTTAGCTCCAGCCCTAATTACACACACCTAAAGCAGCTGATCAAGGTCTTCAGGATTACTAAAAAACCTCCAGGCAGGTGTGTTGGATCAGGTTGGAGCTAAACTC
Organism: Enteromius mattozi; assembly: GCA_032359235.1. Taxonomy (NCBI): domain Eukaryota; kingdom Metazoa; phylum Chordata; class Actinopteri; order Cypriniformes; family Cyprinidae; genus Enteromius; species Enteromius mattozi. The sequence goes on along the minus strand of JAUMHE010000051.1, from coordinate 17,050,901 downwards.
TGCAGGACGTTGGCCCACAGGAGCAGTATTGGGCACCACTGATTAAATTTTAGGAGCTTTTTGTTGTTTTTGGGCCTCCAACAAAACCAATTTGTGTTGAATATAATCATTTTGGTTTACACAGAGTATATAGGGAATAAACATATGCGATATGTGCTAAATCACATTGGTTAATAAATATCCAGTTGGCATATTATTAAGCCTCTTTTATTTAGCTACATGGTTTATGAGTCTACATACATGTTAACCCACTCATTTTAAAGTATTAGTGTCCAAAGCACCGCTTTTCTCTTTTGGCTTCAGCTCAGCCCACCGCCTGTAGCATACCAAACAGGACGGCTAAGTTTGTTGTAAGGTTTTAATGCGATTAGGTGGCTTTGACTCTCTTCAGGTGTCACTTTTATCATCTTAGAGGCTTGTAGTCTTTCATTTATCTCTCTCTCTCTCTTTTCCTTCAGCCTCTTGAAGTAAACAGCTGAGTGGTTTACTTTCTTAACCTTTGCTGTACTAAGAAGCTTTGACAACACCCACCACATAAACAAACAACAAACATTCTTCGCTATAAAAAACAGCATTATTGTAGAGTAGATTGACTTTCCCTCCCATCATCACGTAAGATCCACAAGAGCCGTCTTTTTCTTGGTTTTTTTGTCTGTCGCTGCAGATAATTGGCCTTATCTTCTGAGGCGGTAGATTTGCCAGGAGTCGCATGTAATCTTATTATCCTACCAAACACACAACAAAGACACAAAAGCACTTCCCAGCATTCCTGCTTGTCTTTGGAATCCCATGTTTCCAGAGACAATGAAGGAGTCCTTTCCAAGAATTCAATGCTTTGCATAAGTTGTCTGCTTTCACAGTTGTTTGCGAAAATTATATCACACACATTTTGTTTATACAGCAACATGTGTCTTGGTGTTTTTAGGTTAAACACATTTTTTATAACACAAGAAAGGAGTGAGGTGCTGCATTTATGTCTTGCAAGATATAAAATCACCACCCTAGTGAAAAATAAATATACTTAAATGTATTTGAATTACATTTTAATTTTCATATTTATGTACTTAATAAAAAGCCATGCAATTGTACTTTTAGTATACTAAGCTGGTACATTTAAAGTCTGCTAAATTGGAACAACTAATGCACTTTAATTGTGCGGAAGTAGTGCTGAAGTCCAATTAAAGACATACAGTACTTAGTATATTTGAAAGTATATTTCAGGTACACTATTTTGCATTTAAAGGGCAATATTACACAATCCTCTTTAAAAGTGCCATAAAAACGCATTTTAGGCTTATTAATAAGAAATATGCTTTGTGCACTAGTAATACTAAAAAATAAAGTGTAATTAAAATGTTTATATCAGTAGGTCTCGAGTTATCTGTCAGTAAATTTTAATAGATTTGAACTATATTTAGTATGAAATAAATATATTTTAAATATATTACTTTTTTACTAGGGTAGCATTGTAGATTTCTTTAAAATATTTAATTTCATTTTTGCATGTATTTATATGGATTAAAAAAAACTTTTAAAGGGACCCTTCATCCAGTTCTGTCATCATCAAACCTGTAGGAGTTAATTTCTTCTGCTGTACACAAAAGCTGGTATTTTGAAGAATGTTGGTAACCAAACAGTCACTGCTAGCCATTGACTTTTATATTGTGGAGAAAAAAAATATACTGTGAAAGTCAGTGGCTACCAACAGATGTTTGGTTACCAACAATTATACAGGTTTGGAACAACATGAGAGTGAGTAAATGGAAAAAAAAAGGGTGAATTATCACCCTTAATATGTTAAAATAGAATATGTTTTCAACTGGAGTATTTCTAGCCATTTTTGTTGTGTATCAGAATGACTGTTCAGACAGTAAGACAAACAGGAATGTGCAGGTCAACTGTCTGCTTCAGCAAATTCAATTCTCAAGAGGCTTGTTCACTGTAGAGTGTCTATTTAAAAAGGAATTGGAGTGGTTCGTTGGAATGGAATAGTTTTTTGGTGGAATAATTTGTGCTAATTTATTGCTTTCTCCATATAGTTGTGGATAATTTTATGTTCCCTGATCTGCTGCTGTGGTCTTTGAAATGGGGTTTTAAAGATGCTTTTGGTTTTAGTTCATTTTTTCTTTTTTTTCATTAATAGCACATAAATATTTTTTTATTCTTTTAATGTTTTAGCAGGACAGCAAAAGGAAAGCGTCTCGGTTATGTAGGTAACCCTCGTTCCCTGATGGAGGGAACGGAGACGTTATGTCGTGACGACAAACTGGGGTCTTGCTCGGAGCCCGGATTTGCTCTGATTAATAGAAAACGCCAATGAAAATTGGCTAGTGGAATTTGCATCCTGAGCCATTCCCTGTCATACAGGTATAAATAGGCTACAGGAGCAACCACTCATCAGGTTTTGCTGAGGAGCCGAGAACTAGTCCCTGGCCCCCAGCGATGGTTCGAGGTTGTGGCAGGGGGACATAATGTCTCCTTCACTCCATCAGGGAACGAGGTTTACCTACGTAACCGAGACGTTCCCTGTCTGTCCGCACCTTCCTGCGGGTAGCTCGACGCAACGGCCACGACTGGGTCTCGGCACGTGGCGGAGCTGATGTAGACGCGGAGGGGGGTGCCCTCAGCGACAGGCAGATTGGGGCGGGGCCCGTGGCGGAAGGGTGGCAACTGGAGAGTCACGCCGGGGCAGGATGTGCTGGATCGCCTCGGTCTGCCGTTGCACTGCCGAGAACTGCTGTGCAAAATTCTCAACAGTGTCACTGAAGAGCCCAGCCTGAGAGATCGGGGCGTCAAGAAAGCCAACCTTCTCGACATCCTTCATTTCTGCCAGGTTGAGCCACAGATGGCGCTCCTGGGCCACAATAGTGGACATCACCTTGCTGAGGGGCCGTGCCCGGAGAGCGAAGTCGGTCGCCGTGCGCAGCTCCCGCATCAACCCCGGGTCGGTGCCACCCTCGTCTGTTTCCAAGTGCCTTGGCCTGGTGGACCTGCAGGATCACCATGGCATGCAGGGCAGAGGCAGCCTGGCCAGCCGCACTGTAGGCCTTAGCAGCAAGAGCTGCCGTGGTTCTACAGGGTCTGAAGGGGAGACGCGAACGGTTCCTCCAAGTGGCGGCATTCTGCGGGCACAAGTGCACCGCGACCACCCTTTTCACCTGGGGAATGTCCACATAACCCCTAGCCGCCTCGTCGTCGAGGGTGGTGAGTATGGAGGAGGGAGACGAGCCGTTTCTGGCTGAAAAAGGAGCCATCCACGAATCTTCAGTGTGCTGGATGCTCAGACACTGAAGACAACACTCGTGGCTGTCATTTGAAGTCAGGTAATGACCGCACCCAAGTGGACACGGCCGGAACGGCATCTTTAAAAAGACGTGAGCCAACCGTGATCAGAAACTTCTCTTTTATGTGAAACGCCCAGGGGAATCGCCAAATGAACAGGGACGCCACTGATCCATTGTCTCGCCACACGAACAGCCTCTGCTTTCTTCTTCCTGCTCACGAACCAGGAAAGCAGCAGACATGCAGCCTCGGCTCCGAAGCAAAAATCTGATGAGTGGTTGCACCTGTGGCCTATTTATTCCCATATGACGGGGAGTGGCTCAGGATGCAAATTCCACTAGCCAATTTTCATTGGCGTTTTCTCTTAATCAGAGCGAATCCGGGCTCCGAGCAAGACCCCAGTCTGTCGTCACAACATAACTCGTAGTGACGGACAGACAGGGAAGCACATTTAAAAGCACAGTTATCCCCTTATTTTTATTTTATTTTAATGCGTTTTTTTGCACTTGTTTGTTTTCATGTTTTGACAGGACGGTAATAGGCATTATTCCTCTGTCAAAACTGCCCCTGTGTCACTCCAATCATCTATTCCTGTTGTGCTGTCTGCGTATGCTAACATACATCATCCCCATTTTTGTCCTCTCTCTGAGAATCACACTCGGGTCGTTACGATGTGCCAGAGTTGTTTTAGCATGCCAGTCTCCACTGAGTCGTTATTAGATCAGTGCGATAACACACCCCGACACCTCACAAAACGCAATTTCACACTCATCGAGTGCTATCAGTGCTTAATGAGATGCCTCTCATTGGTCCTTACCCCTCCAGTTTACCCCTCCTTCATCCCTCATTTCTTTTCATCTCCAATAGGCACCTGTCACTGTGGATCTGAGCACGGCTGAACGCATGTAATCATATACCAATTACGGCACTGGAAAGCATTTACGGACGACCAGTGCTATTGATCTAACATGCATAGCACTTCTTCATTGCCTTGTTTTTCCAATCTGAAGGCCATCTCCACCTGCATGAGCAAATTAGCTTGTTTTTGCTTTCAAATGTGGCCTGCATTCATCCAAATGAGAGTGAAGAAAATGTGAAGAAGCTTGTTGAAGACGTTACCTTGAAAAGGTTAGAATGATTAGCTCAAATTAGAAGACCCATTATTTTTGTTTAAACACATTTTATGTAATACAATAATTTATCCTACATGATATAAAATCATTAGTCTTCACACTGAATCACACTTACCACATATATGTATTTGTATATAAGCCTTACAGGAATATCTTACCCAAAAATGACAATTCCGCCATAATCTACTCACCCTCACCTTTCTTTCAGATAAACACAGTTTTTTTTACAAATTTATCCTGGCTCTTCCAAGCTTGGTAATGCTGGTGAATAGTGACCATTATTTTGAAGCTCTGAAAGAAGAAAGTCATATACACCTAGGATGGCTTGAGGGTGAGTAGATTATGGCATAATTTTCATTTTTGGGTGAACTATTCCTTTAAGACTAATCTGTATATTTTACAGTTACTTCTTTATTTGTTATTTTTGTTTTCTTGTTGCATCGCAAAACTGAAGTTTAGCTACTGATCATCTGTTTTACCAATGTATTTACTATGTTTCTGGACCTGGGAACAGTTCAGTTGTATTGCTGTCTATGGAGGTTCAGATAGCTCTCAGATTTCAACAAAAATATCTTAATTTGTGTTCTGAAGATGAGAGAAGGTCTTACGTGTTTGGAACGACATGAGGGGGATTAATTAATGACAGAATTGTTTTATTTTGGGGTGAACTAACCCTTTAAGCTTGATTATAGGTTGTTTTTGAATGCTAAATTGTCTAATAAATGTGTCGGTTTGGTATAATTAATTATAAAAAATATTCAAAGAATCCTTTACTAATGACGTAATAAGTGTCACGATGCCAGCTGGACGTGCCATCGGGCTCCGCCAGAGGGCACTCTAGCCCGGACTTTACGTACTGTTTGTCTGTTTCTCCGCTCTGTATCCCAGGACTTTTATTGTGAAACTGTTGTCTCCACCCACCTTGTTTGTTGTCATGACTTCCTCGTGTATAAAAGCCCGTATGTCTTGGTGTATTCACCGTTCATTGTTTGGAGTTTTCCCCGTCATCGTTCGTTGTTCCCCTGTGTTTCCATGTATTAGACATATTGTTTTGATCTCGCCTGTTCCCAGGACTCTCGCTCTCGTCTCGCCTTTCTGGATACTGTTTGCATATCGCCTGACTCACGCTACGGACTTTGGATTATTCTACTGCTTTTGCCTCTGATGTTCATGTTTGCCGGTAAACGACTCCGCCTGTTCTGACTCTGTGTGTACCATTAAAGCAGTCTGCATTTGAACCCGCACGCCTCCTCGTCCTCTCCAACGTTACAATAAGGGCTTTTCCTTATTAATTCAGACAGTCAAATTTTTAAAAACTGATCCACTCCTAACTTAAAATAAATGCACATTTCATGCTGGTGAATGCTGAAGAAACAGCAAGATGCAATGCAGCAGGATACTTGTCTAATTGTGTAGACTCAGATTTACTTGTTTTGCTTTGAAGATTTGTTTGTTTAACCATTTCCTCAAACTGACATGTGCGGCACTGACTCACACCACCACTCTGTCAACCTCGGCCCACTATAAATTTATAATCTGTGGCTCTGACCTGACCTTCCTCCCAAATCTCACTGATTCATTTCAGAAAAATAGCTGTCTGTGGGACGATGATACTTCATGTTATTTCATCTCATTTATCTCGTCACTTCCACATTTGCCATAATGAGAAATAAAGTAATAGTGTCAATTGGAACATATTGTGAATATTAATTTGTGACTTTATTGCTCTGTCGTCTTGCTCTGTTAATGTTTGTCTCGGAGCAAGTGTGGCGTAGGTTTCTCATAACTTGAAAAGTGGAAGTGTGGGAATTGCAGGTGCCATCTGGTCTCAAAACAGATAACAATAAAAAAGGGACATAAGAGGCATGATTCACAATGATATGTTGCATTTTTTAAGCAAAAGTGATACCAGTGGAGCAGATTAAATCTAGAATATGAATTTTACATGAATTTTTTGTTTGTATTTTGTAAAGCTGGCATTCCATGTATGCCACAATGAATGAAGATTGTTTGTAAAATATAGAAACCTGTAATTATTGCAGATAATATCGCAAAACATTCTGTAATGATTAGGTATTTTATTTATTCAATTAAATTCATTACAATGTAAAATTTAAATTGTGATTGGATTGGGTTGAGTTGTTTTCAAACAACAGTTAGGTTAGAACAAAAATTAAGATATTTTTGATGAAATCCGAGAGTTTTCATTTTCGAAATATGTCACTAAAGTTGGCAGCAACTTCCAGTTCATGGAGACTTTAATGTAATTTGTAACTAAAATATATTTATTTGTTTATTTAAAATGTTTATTTTAGTCAGTTTTTTTAGTGCCTCACACTAAAAATCATTCGTATGTGTGTCGCATAAAGAAAAAAAGCCGATACACAATCACAATACTCAAATTTGCATAATCTCTAAATTTTATTTGCAGCGTTTCGCTTGAGGCTGAGGAATGTTGATTGACTGAAACGTTCAAAATAAAATTTTGTGATGATGCAAGTTTGCAAGATTTATTTGTAACGTTTTGAAATTAAAAAATTGATTTCCGTGTTCTCTTTGGAAATTCAGTGGCAGTTTTCCTTCCTCATGCTTGAGTCTTAGGAAAGTTGATTGACCGAAAAGTTACAAAATAAGATTTTGTGATGAATAATTTATACTTTTTTTTTTAAATACATTCTGTCACAACCTTAAAATTTCAGCATTAGGCCATCTGATCACTCTGCTCTCTAGGTGTTTTATTGCCATTGAACAGTATTATCTAAATTTTCCATAAAACTGATATCATTTGGCTCTCAGGAGCCATATGAAGCATTAAAGTACTGATACTCTTTTATCTGTCGAATTTAGGAAAACATTACCATGCGGAGTGCGCCAGTCATGGCATGAGAAACTATAGACTATCCGTTTGAACTGCTGAAATGACCTGGAAGTACTTTAACATTGCAGTCGAGGGCTATTGAGCGTGGAGGGCTAATCTCCATGGCTCATGCGTTCCCCTATGATCCACAGGAGGACAAAACCGCTGGCCGATGGTGTGTGTCAAATGCAGCGGAAGTCATCCTGAAAGGACAAACTGAGATTACAGAGGACAAACGGCTTATTTTCAAACACAATGCTGTAGATAATGTCTTAAATTAATGACCCGGCATAAGAAGAATAGAGATAAATGTAACTTACAGTCGTGCTATGAATAACTATGAAACTGTCATGCGGAAGTGCTTCCATTTAGACGTTTCTCCAAGAAAGACTTAATCGAAAATGTCAGCTCAGCAAGAAGCAGCTGACTTCCTCCCGCCCTATCTTTTGTAGTCCTTCCTTAGAGAGTCCGTCCCCATGAATACCGGCTCGCTCTAGAATCCCGTGACCTTGAGCAAATCACCCGGCTTTCCTTTTATCACCATCCGTTATATCCATTTTTTTCTACTTGCATTTTATCATAGCTGTTAGCCATGAACCGGTGGATATTCTGCAATGAAATCTGTGGAACTCAGATGGCTTTTTATAATACGATGATGGATCATGTTGAGGGCTTGATGAATCGTGCCATCATTACTGTAATGAAATGTTTTCCTGCGACAGCCATGATTTTCACAGAGCAAATTGAAGCAATAGAAATGAGCAAAGCAGTGCTGTAATTGGCTTGGTTTGAAACTCAGGAAGAATAATCTTTTTTTTCTTTTTTTGTATCTATATCTATAGGCAGAGTTTGGTGATTGCATTTTTATGAAACCGATTTCCGGCTCTGTAATCTGTCTAGATATGCCACATTCAAAGCTGATGTGAAATAGCTGAGATGCACAGACCTATGGCTGCATATCAGTCAAGTTTTTATTATTATGCCCATTTGCTTGCCATAAACAGCTAATGAACTCACTTAGCAGAGAAATTGTTTTTTGGGAGTAATATGGCTAATGCATGTAATAATTTATTGAACATTGGCGGTTTGATCATATTCCAGTTTATACAATAAGCCAAAGTAATCAAGGTGGAAAATGCTGCAGTAAAAGTAGTCCAAGTTGTTTGTTACACCATTATGGGTCATTTGAACTTGAACATGGCAGCATGAAATCGAAATTGACTAAAGTTTCCTTTAAGACATGTGCCTGGTCTTATTGGTATTCTTTATGGTGTTTTTGCATTCTATTCATAACTTGACAGCCTCAGACTATCATTTTTATTATATTGAAAAGATAAAATAAATAAAAAGATGAACAAAAAATACCTTCAGTATTCCACAGGTCATCCATTCTACTACTTTACATTTTTATTTAACCATTAATACATATATATTTGTGTATGTGTGTGTGTATGTGTATATATATTTATTATAGATATTATTCTGAATTGCCTGTCAAAACTGGTTGCTTAACTTCCTATTTTTAATTTAATTTAATTATGTATTTTATTGAATTAAATTAAATTTAATAAAAGTTTTATTAAATGTAATTAAATTTTTTAATTAAATTAAATTAAATTTTTATTTTTTAATTTTAATTTAACTTCTCCAAACCCATTTATAGATAAAATAAAATAAAATGCAATCAAATAAAAAACTAAACAAATTAAATCTCTGTCCTTATCACAACTACTTTACATTTTTATTTAACCATTAATACATATATATTTGTGTATGTGAGTGTGTGTGTTTGTATGTGTATGTGTATGTGTATATATATTTATTATATATATTATTCTGAATTGCCTGTCAAATTAATTTAATTTAATTTAACTTTTTAATTTATTGAATTTTATTTTATATTATTTTATCTATAAATGAGTTTGGAAAAGCATGAGGGTTACTGTATGTATGAGTAAATTACGCTTGTATTTTGAAAGAACCATTCTTTAAACTATGGTAAAATTACTGTAACACACACTCTTCAAGGCTTTAACTTCTTGCGACCTCACATAGTTCTCATGGATCTAAGGTCCACAGTTGAGCTATGACTCTACGAAAAACATTTACCAGTCGTTCTGTACCCTTTTGACACTTCCACCATCTTAATTTCTCCATCCTTCGTCTCTTTATTGCAGTTCACATCTGTTTCACCTGTTCATCTGGCTAATTCTGGTCTTGCATTAAGTTTTCATTACAGTTCTGTGCGCACGCACACCTTGTAAGGTACAAGTTAATTAAGTTTATGCATTTGCTGGCACATAACCCAGGCTTACAGCGTGATGCTTGATTTATGTTGTCGTCAAGGACGATCTATACTATAGCTGTGTGGAGGTGTAAAAGGATAAAGCAGAGATGAAAACCTTAAAGAGGTGTGCTGCAGCCCATCTGTTTTCTCCAGTGACGCCACATGTGCTATTTGTGCTGTGTTTTCAGCTACAATGGGCGAATTTCAGTGACAAATCTCATGGCTGTTCAGTGTCAGGGATTGAAGGTCAACCACATTGATTTACGCAGACTGGTGCAATTATTAACTGACCTTGAATCACTTTCATTCACTCAAATACAAAGCTACACCATGTCTGCAAGTGATGTGAGCAAAACAGGTTTTGTCAAAATAGAAAAAAGTGTGTAAAAATGCTATTGCATGCTTATAAAACAGATGCAGACAGCAGCAAAAGTTTTGATTAAAATGGCCACTTTTGTTCACCCTGCTCTGACAGTTTAATGAAGGTAAATTGTGGCTTTTTCTTTTTTTAAATGCATTAGCTGGTGAATTTTAAACCAAGGGCCATTTGGGAATTATTGCACATTACACACTGCGGTCTCCTTTTAAATGAAGGCGTGCTGGGACATTATAGGCCTCAACCTAAATTTCTTTCCTGATGTACCCTTATATTACTTTAGAATTTGGAGAGTTTTTTTCTCCATCAGAGTCCACCGAGAGCAGGAGAAAGTTTGATTTCCTCCATAATTACAAAAGTGCCGTGATACTCAGCCGTTTCAGAGCAGTCTTTATTACCTCAGAGTCTCATGAGGAGGCTGGCCAGGGAAAAACTTTCTACAAGAATCGCTGTATTAGCTGAAGATGACTAAAAAAATACCCCAAACACTGGTACAAATATAGATCCTAGATCGGTTGTTCTAGGTTAATTGATTTGGAATGCATGCTTATTTTATGAATAGGCAATGCTTGCACAGAGTAAGTTGTTTAAACATCTTTGTTTAAAAATAGATTGGAAGATTATGTATTCAAAATAAGGTTTTTGCAGTGCCTTGTGTTCAACAACCTAGTTTTTTATGAAGGCACATTTTTCATTCTGTGGACTTCTTTAGTTGGTTTTCATTGTTCTTTTGGAGATTAAAAAAATGTTTTAACGTTTAACATGTTAATGGTAATAAAGCAAATCCTTTAAAAACGTGAAGAATAAGCCTTTTTTGGCAAAAAATATAATTACATATCAAACTTTTCTTTATTTTTCAAACTTACCCTTTTCACTATGTGTATGTATGTGTATAAACATATTAAGTCTCTTACCAAAGGTTTCTTTATTTGATTCAAAATTCAGTAAAATTGTGAAATATTATTAATGAATTGCCTTTTTTGTTATATTTTTTTTTACATTATAAATGCCTTTACTATTGCTTTCTTTAATGCATTCTTGCTGAATAAAACTATTATTTCTTTAAAATATTTTTATCACTTTTTAAAAAAAGCAATAACTGACTCCTGATGTATATTTAAATGATATTTACACACACAGAAAAAAAATATATATATGTATATATATATATATTATTCGTGCCTCATCTCATCTCGGAGCCAGAGCGAGTGTCGTTATTTTTCAGATGAGCCTTTCTCGTGTCATCTACCTGTTTCATATCCATTATTAAGGGCAGATTTTATCCATGCGCCACTGCCTTTTTTCCCAGCATGCACTGCTACAAATGAGGCTTATCTGAGACACTGAACAAATTAAGTCAGCAAGTCTTTGTCATTCACACGCTTCCTCCTTTGAGATGCTTTCCATCATTCTGGATCCCCCTCCTTTTTTTTTCTTAGTTCTGAATTGCAAATTTCGTTTGGGATTTGAAAACTCCTGTTATCTGTGTCTCTCCTCTCTGCTGTGGTTTATTCAAAGCACAAGTATTAATCTGAGACGGCTTTATAGAAGGAGAGATAACTATCTCCTTTGGCACATGGAAAGAGAGAACTGATTAAGACGGAGATGAGGAAGAGGGACACATGAGATTCAGAGGAATATGAAGGAAGCTTGTGTGTTTGTTGCCGTGGGAATTGTGCCAGTTTGACAGCAGGGCTGATTGGCACTCGCCGTGGGTAAACTACACCCCATCAGCAGCCTGGCACCCGACCGCGTGCGTAGCGTGCTCCAGCGTATGTGTTTTAGGATGAATAAGGCAGGATATGAATGTTGCCCCATTGTCCTGGCACAGCTGGCATCTAATAAAGCGTACCAGGCACTGCACTGCCATGCTGATGCATATTTATACAGAATCAGCAGCAATGATCTACATGATTCATATGGGTTGTGTGAAGGGTACAGTGTAAGCGATGGGAAGAAAATCAGAATGGGCCCTCCATGGCTCCGGCGTGAATTGATGAGGCAGGTCTTGTGTGTGTGTGTAATGCATGTATGTTTTTGGTAGGAAGTATATTGGATAAAATAGAGCATGTGTTGTTATCAAAACTAACATGCATTCATAGTTGACCTTGTTACCATTATTAATACGTGTATTTATAATCTGGGGCAGTGTTATATGATATATTATTATTTTTCTTAAAAGTTTATTTATTTATTTATTAATATAAATTTATTTTCCATTTTTATCTTAATTTTAAAAATGTTGAATAATTTAGATGTTTTTGTTAGTTTTTCATTTTTACTTTTAGTTAGTACATCAAGTTAAACAATATGAAACAAAATAGGTTTATTTTTAAATGTATTTTAGTTATCAAGTAACTATTGTGTATTTAATTTAAAACGTTTTGTTATGTGTTTTGTCTTGTTTTGCTATAATAACCTGGTTTTGGGGAGGGTCCAATCATTAGAGGATACCGTTAACTTTATAGTATATTATTATTACTGTATGGATGGAAAAAAAACAAAACAAAAAAAAAAGGAAACAATTAAAATATATTCTTTTGTGATCCACAGAAGAAAAATAAAGGTTAATTAAAAATAGTGCTGTCAAATGATAAATTGTGATTTAACTGCATCCAAAATAAATAATGAAAATGTGTACATGTATATCCATTTATATATTTATATTATTATATTTTATATAATATATAAATATATTTAATATATAAACATAACACATTTTTCTTAAATATATACATGTATGTATTTGCATTTATATATACATAATAAATATACACAGTACACATATATTATGTAAACAAAAACTTTTATTTTGGATGCGATTAATCACGATTAATAATTTGACAGCACTAATTAAAAATAAATAAATAAAAATAAATTATGCAGGTTTAGAACAAGAAGAGTGTGAATAAATGATCACATAATATATTTTCTAAGTGGTGGAATATGATCCCATTTATGTTTGTACATCTGTGAGCGTATACACGCATAACTGGTCAAGATTTAAACTAATGGGCTGCGTGATTTAAAGGCTGCTGTGATTAAACTGTGATTTAATTAGATATGCTGCTGATAATAGGAGTGCCTGAAACGGCAGAGAGCTTAATCATTTACATGGATAAGGAGGGGAGAGAAAGCAAAGGAACGAGATGAAGTGAGGGAGAGGCAGCTAGGTTTGCGATTGATATTCTCGATAGCTGCTCATGTTAGAGCAAGAGTGTATATTCCCTCCTGGTGGTTAAAGGGACTCTGAGCAAATCAGCATGGCAGCAGACAAGCTCTTGAAGGCAGAGCCCAGACAGGCCACTGATCTGCGGTCGGGCTCTCTGCCATATCTTACAGGCATTTTATGCCTGGCTACCAGTCCTATCCAACACACGCACTGTCTAGACAGTCTCTGACTGACATGTGACCATCAGAAGATAGACTTTTAAGGATGGTCAAAAGACGAACGCTACAGTGAGGGCCCTTTAAGACAAGTTGGTTCACTCAGCGGCCATTTTGGTGATGTCCCCAGGCAGCTTTGTTTTGTAGGTTAAAGACATACAAGTGCATCTTCTATACTCTTGAATGAAGAAAGACTGAACATAGGGTTGAACAGATTGAAAATGCTTGTGCATTATAGATGTTCACATATATATTTTTTTATTTTCTTGTTTTTTTTTTGCAATGTTCAGAATAACATGTAGCACAACTATGCACAGTGTTTTTTTCTTTGTGTATAAGTAGGCTAAGTGGAAAACGTAAGCATTATGGAATGATACACATTTCAAATTATAGTATGGATTTCATTAATGCATTATTTATGCCTTAATTCTTAGCCAATCAAATTGTCAAGAAGGAGATGATGTAATATTGTGGTAGATATTTCTTAATAGAAATGCAAGTTGAGTGCAGTGCATTTTGGGGCACAGTATATTAGTCATGCTAAGTTGCACTCTGCATACTTGAAAAAGTGTTGTATACTAGTATGCAACTTGAAACATAGTAACTATTATAGCCTTACAAGTGTAATGTTCCTCCGTGCTCTGCACATCAGGTCCATGTTTTTGATGCTTGTTCTGGCTATAAAACGTCACATTTCATTTCACCTGGTTTTTGAAAATGTTCTCAAAATGAGATGATGATAAACATATAATTTACATTTGGGCAAGCAGTCAGAATAACCTGGTTTCCCAGAGTGCCGTACAGCCATCTGTGAGTGGGAAATCGATTCTGTTATCCAGTTCATTTGATTATCATTTTAAACGTAATAAACTTTGACGTGTAAATCATCCCGTTTCGTTTGTGCATCAAATATAGATGATACATCAAACTGTATGGCTTGAGGAGAGATGTGATATTACTTTTCTAAGAGATCAGACTTGGCGTATTTTAAAAGGGGCAAAAAAATAGACTTACTCTGATATTCTGGTCCCTAGATGTGGCTTGATTCCCACCTTCGGGGATACTCGATTGTAGGCTTTTTTGACTCAGGCCACCCAGCAACACCCTTGAAACCACTCTAGCAACATCCAAGCATCATTCTTGCAACTTCTCCAGTATTTGGTAATTTTCTCAACGGAGAGAGAGAACAAGAGAGAAACAGATGGGAATGTCACAGTGCGTATCAAAGCACTGTTAAGAGACCACATTAGCCAAAGCTTGTTTATGAGCTGCTGAATAATAGAGGATGGTGGACCTGCTGTACCGCATTGGTGTGCTCACGTTGAGCATCATTTTAGTTACAGACTTTTTTGTTTCCAGTGAGCACTAAAAGGAGTGGGTGGCAAACAGACCTTTGATGTCAGAGTGGAACCCACGGGCACTACCTTCCAGAGTTAACCGAGACAGAGAGAGAGACAGATAGAGAGAAACAGAGAGAGAGAGAGTCCTAAGTAGGTCACACATCCTCAGCTGTAATGGATTCATATTTAGTAGTGCTCAACAACAAGTAGGGCTGGGCAATATAGGGAAAAATATCTCTGTATAAACTGTATACATATTATGAATTTACTCAGATAGAAAGAATGAGGAATAATTAGAAATGTTCAACTTATAAACAGATTTTGAGCCATTGTTTTCAACATTGTTTGAAAATATAGTAATAAAACAGTTTTTCTTTAATGTAATTTAATTATTTTCATTTAATGTGGCCATATAACAGCAACACATATGGCAATATAATATACATACATTCTCTATTTTCCTCAATTTTATTTATTATTTGAACACATCCACAAAGAGAGATTAAAAAAAATTGTTGTGGAAACCACTTTTGAAACAAAATTGCTAAGTTTCACAAAAAATTGCAAAGAAATGGCAAGTA
>JAUMHE010000051.1:16993441-17003807 GCA_032359235.1 Enteromius mattozi | reverse complement strand
GTGAAGCTCAATTATCTTTTGCAGCATATAAGAAATATATTCTTTGGTTTTTCTCATTGTGTTGATGATTAAGGGAATTTGGGCTTTGTTTTCCCTCCTATATATATTTCTGTAAAACTGGAAAATATGGCTGGATAATTTCGTGTCCATAATCACCCTGAAGTACTCAAAATTGTGAATATGAATGGGAATATACTTCAGAGGTATTTTACTTCTAGGGGTGCCAATAATTGTGGCCAACATGTATTGGAAAAAAACATTTATTTCACAATGAGATTTTCTCCCCATTTCAATTGTTCTACTTCAGTTGTATATTTTTTGAATGAAATATCAAAAAGATTTATTTTCACAGCCACCTTTGCTCAGATTTACCAAGGGTGCCAATATTAGTGGAGGGCACTGTATATATGTTATGCATATGTTTCCATAAAAAATATGTTATGCTTATATATTAATATATTTATTTATTATATACAAACATAACATGCTTTTCTTCAATATTGTCATGATCAGCTGATGTGCCAGTCCAGCTCTGGATGGCACTTCAGCTGTTCATGAACTATATGTGTCTTTCGCCTTGTCTTACGTGCCCTTGTGATCTTTGTTGTGTTTTGTTGTGCCATGTGCTCTGTTTATTTACCTGTCTGCTCCCTCTTGTGCCTGTCATTGTAACCACGCCCCGGTCCTTAGTGTTTAATTATGTCCCAGCTGTGTTCCCCAGGTGCCCGGTGTTTCCATGTAATTAGTCTGTGTATTTAACTGTGTTCATTTCAGTTCTCTGTATCCATCCTTAAAGTCTCGTTACTTGTCTATGCTGTTATGTTTGATATCTGCACAGATCCTGGCGCATTTGTTCAGCTCTCCTTGCTCTGATTTATTAAATGTTATTTCAGCGAATTCTCTGCCTGCCTTGCCTTTGTCCGCTGAGAAGCGGGATCGCGACTCAAAGCTAGCAGCAACCCAGATGAGATCGTGACAAATATACATTCAATATACATAATACAACACACACATTTTATGTAATAAAAAATCATAATTAATAAATATTAATCACAATTAATCATTACCCAGCACTATTTAAAATATAATTTATTCCTACAAAACTGAATTTTCTAAAAATCATTCTCATATGGCAATTTACTGATTAAAAATTCTTGTTGTAATCGAGGTTGTGTTGCCTAACATGTGGATTTAATGTGGACTTTAAAAATATATATATATTTGATTGATTAGAAAGTTTGAAAGAATTGCATATATTTGAGAGAGAAATCTTTCGTAACATTATAAATGTCTTGTCTGTCAGTTTTGATCAGTTTCATGCTGAATCAAACTAAAAAAGCAAAATATGTCACAATATTATTTTATTTTTTATTAAAATACAATTTGTAACAGATAACTTTATTTGCAAATGGTTTCCTTTAACATTGACAAGGAAAATCATGTGACTAAAAAAACATAGGAATACCTCTTCTGTATTTTCCTCCATATTCTTTATCCTTTATTTTATGGATCTGGAGCAAGTTAACCCCTTTTAACCTTGCCAGTGGATATTCACATATCTGTAACCAGTGCCGTGGTTCCGGTTCCCTCTTCTTGTGGCATTTAAACAGTTGCTCTCCCAGGAAAATGTAAAGGAGCCCGTTTTTAATACTATTTGCTCTTAAGTTAGAGTCAAGTCTCCGCAGACACTTGACTCTGGCATTTCAGTTTGCTGGTTCTAATGTAAATGTCCTTCAAATGACAGTAGAGCCTGGTGGCATTTCCTAGCACACACACGAACAGAGCCGAGAAATGTCATCTTTTATTTTTGGCCTTTTATTCGCAAGAAATGCCACCCTCGGATGTCTCTTATGAGGATTTTGCTGCTAAACAACCCACCTCTGAAATTAGGTCCAAATGTGTACAGTTTATATTTGATATTTTTTGAGCAAACACACTCACACAGGCTTAAACACACAGAATTAACATTTTTATCTTGGTTTAGGGGTGAAAAAGCAGACATGCATTAATAGTTCACCCAAAAATGGAAATTCTGTCATCGTGTTCGAATACATGTGATTTTTTTTTCTTCTGCTGAACACCAACGAAGGCATTTTTCTTTTATGCAAAGTGACTAACTTGGAACTCAGATTCACATTTAATCAGTGGATTTTTATTGGTTTTTATATTTTTGTCATTTGTAAAGGTCAAAGATAAGGATGTAAAACAAAGTTTGACTAATAGACTGAGAGAAAGTGTCCCATTTAAACAACTTGAAATACAGTCAGAGGATGGCTGTTTAGCTGTGCATTTTATCGCTGACAATAGACATCAGCTTTTATTTCCCAGCTGAACAGTCTAAAAATAGCATTTTTGATTAACAAGTTTTGTTTTATATCTAAATGATTTGAAGTTAAAAAATTATGAATAATTCCCTGATCATGATATGGTTTTAGAGCAGCTTTAACATTCTGCAAAATATCTGCTTTTGTGTTCAGTTGAAGAAAGTGAGTCATACAAGTTTGGTACAACATTAGGATGAGTGAATGTTGACAGGGCTGAGCAACCAAAGGGTGAAAATATGGTATTTTCTGAAGACTACTTCACTGCAGACGCACTGTTTTCAAAAGTGCCAAATACTTTAGAGACTGAATCTCATTTTATGCAGTCTGTGCACACTTTCCACCTCTGTGTCACCGACTCTCTTGTGAATGGAGCAATCTGTGACTATATGCTTCAATAACACTACATAACACAAGATTTCCTCTGATATGATGTAATATGTCCTTGTTTTACACCATTTGACTAATAAGTACATCTCTCTGTGTGTGGTGCGTTTCCAAACAATTTTCACAGGAATTATGTTATAGCATGTGCTTTTTTATCTTTTAAAGCCTTGTGAATGGCCAAAACCACCCGCCTTATTTTGGCTATATTTCCATATAATCCATCCAAAGTCTCAGTTCCAGATTCAGAATCCAAGTATCCAAATCTCATCTATGGGAGATCAGTTCTATTTACAGTTTCGAATGGAGTGCACTTGTTTTAAAAGGAAATGCTGAAACGCAGCCTGGGAATCCAATTTTAATTTTGTTCAATCTGAGGCTGTGTTTAGACAGACACAAAGTTTGCAGTGAAGGGGATTGTGGGTGTAGGATATTCTCACTGTCTCTAATTGTGTTTGTTTTACTGGAAGGTACCACCCGGCTGCCCAGAGATGGGGAGGTTCCAGGAGTGGACTATAATTTCATCAGCGTGGGGGATTTTCGCATCCTGGAAGAGAGCGGATTACTCCTGGAGAGCGGAACATATGATGGTATGAAACACTGATATTTTTTTATACAATCAGACATGAATGATATCTCGAAACGTGTGACATCTTGAGACGATGCATGCTGGTACTTTTTACGGTTTTCACCTGGCAGGTGGAATTCACATCGAATGCGATAGAGCTTTTCTTTAGAGACCATGAAATCGAAGTTTAACCGAAAACTCTACTTTTGTGCTGCCTGTCAAACACTGACATTTCTGGAAATGCACCTCTAGTGTTAAGATCCGATAGTCATGTTGTTTACTTGACTGAAGTAAACTCTGTCACCAGCACCTCCAGGCATTTATCTTGTCCAAAAAGAATTCCATGACAGTGCAGCCTCAAAAATGAACTATGGATTTAGCCTCCAAATCTTACAGGCAGTGAGTCAGTTAGCACAGGTTTACATCATGCAAACATGCTTTGAGGTAAACGATGAAAACGGACACATAAGACAAAAATGGCAGTCTTTCTACTAACAGAGTGCAAAATATTCTCAACAAACATTCTATGAAAGGAGCTAAAAAGCAATACCTAGCTTCTTTTCACACTAAGCTAATTGGATTATAGTTTCTCTTGTGTATACTGTATGTAAACCTTCAGAAAAAGGTACAAAAAGTGTATTGATTACTGTAGGCACTTATGTACACTTGAGGTTCCACAGCCCAGTCTCATGGCAATTCATACATATTTCACGAGGTGGCTAATTCGTTCAAATTCGTACAACCTCACGTACGATTTTTGCTAAATCGTATGTATTTTACAAGTTGCCAATTCGTATGAATTTGTACGAATGACCTACACATAACCCCGCCCCTAAACCTACCCATCACTGGGGTTTAGTCAAATCATACAAAATTATACGAGTGAAGGTCATACGAATTAGTACGAATTTGCCACTTCTTACGAATACAAACAAATTGGTCGTGAAGCTGTGTTGGGTTCCAATATGTACCTTTAAGGTTTTAAAATGCATCTTTTAGGGTAGATAAGGTTTTCGCTGACCATTTGTTCATTTTTTATATTATATAATTTTTTGATGTTACATGATATGTAAACATAAATAATGTACAAAATGCGCGCGCACACACATGCAAGCATACACTGACATTCAAAAGTCTGATGTCAGTAAAAAAAAAAGATTTTTTATGTAGCAAGGAGACTTTAAATTAACCAAAAGTGGCAGTAAAGACATTTAGAATGATTTCGGTTTCAAATAAATGCTGTTCTTTTGAACTTTCTATTCATCAAAGCAGCCTTAAATATTAACCAGCCCAACTGTTTTCAGCATTGCTAATAATAATAATAAATGTCAGCATATTGGAATGATCTCTGTAGGATCATCTGACACTGAAGGCTGGAGTAATGATGCTGAAAATTCAGCTTTGCATCACAGGAATAAATTATATTTTATATTCAAATATTGTGTTATGTTGAATTGTAACATTTTTTCACAATATTACTCTTTTTACTGTGTTTTTCATCAAATAAATGGAGCCTTGGTGAGCACAAGAGACTCTTTTGAATGCTATGTATTTAATTTATTTTCAGAGCTTTTTTCTTCTTCTTCATTAATGAAGCACAAAAAAGCTTTGTGTGTTTATCCTCCCCTCTGCAGTCTGGTGGGTTTGGATGTCTCTGTCCTGAGAGACAGATAGCGTGCCAGGCGAGTGCATTCACTGTGGCCCCATGTCGACAATGGGACCGGACTCATGCCAGGCAAAGCCTGCTGGTACGGGGAGCCATGCCAGTAGGAAATGCCCATATGTGCTCTGCTCTCAAAGAGGGAGACATTCTGATCCTAGGACACACACACAAGCATGCTAACACACGGACGTACACTAATCCCAGCAGACTGTTCCTTAAAGGAATAGTTCACCAAGTCACAATCCGGTTTTACAAAATATTTACTGCAATGATATGACATTTTTATCCTTGATACAGCGTTATATAGATTTACAGCATTTAATATCTCTGTGTGGTCATGCTTAGCAAACAGATGCTAGGCACTTCTGATTTCCCTCATTCCAGTAGTGTGGATAAATTTACAGCGCCTCAAGGCAGCTTTTAATGTAATCCTGTCTAAGCAAGCTTGGTTGAATTAAGAGTTGATCCTGATCAATAAAGATTTAGCACTCGTTGAAAGCACACAGACATAAAGAATCTCAATGGGGGCGATCTGTAAACATGAATAGACTATGGCACAATTCATTGTACTTACTGCCTGTTGAGTCACACATCAACATCATTTTTAGTCCAATGAATGGATAGATGTCCTGTGCTCTCAGTGAATGACAGGTTAAAGAAAGATAATCTTTGATTCTGCAAATACATAATGACAAGAGACAGTATTTATATGTTGCATAATGAAAAGTCTATTTTTAGAGCTGTTAAAGGCAGGGTAAGCAATTTCTGGAAGCCAATGCTGATATTTGAAATCACCAAAACAAACACCCCCCTACCCCAAAAGGGTCTCGCCCCTATTTTGATAGCTCCGCCCCACACATACATAGCCTAAGCAACCCAGGGAACGATTTATGATTTGCTGACACAAATTTCATATGATTTTCAACGGTCGCTATATTGCGTCCAGTTCAGACAGACTTTAGCTGCCGCAGTGTGGTGGGGCGACTAGTGTCTCCTCCACATCATTATTAGACACACCCCTTACTGCTGACTGGCTACAAGTTTGTTTGGCTACTTGGCCCCAACTCAGTCTTCTAAAGCATTTTTGAAAAATCGCTTTTGTGACATCAGTTATACATGGGGAAAAAATCTAGATATAGTTAAAGTAACAATAAGAATAATAAAATAGTGAATTAAAATATATGTTTGGATGTTCCTAGTAAACAATGTGATGTATTTAAAATACATTTATTTCATACTAAATCTATTAACATATTTACTGACATACCTCAAGACTTACAGTTAAACTTTATTTGGAGCGCCAGTTGTGCACAATGCACATTTCTTAATATTAAGCCTAATTTATTCTTTTTTTTTTATGTCACTGTTGATGAGGATTGTATGATCTTGTATAGAAATTGCAAATGTAAGATATTTAAAGTGTACCTGAAGGATATTTGCAGTAGTTCAACTCATCAAATATACTTCAGTATATCTTTATATCTTTGGACTTCAGCACTACTTCCTTACAATTAAAGTGCATAATAGGTACAAAATTAGTTGTTCCAATTTAGCAGACCTTAAGTATACCAATTTATCGTAATAAAAGTTAAGTATATAAATATGTAAATTTATGAAATAAATGTATTTTAGTATATGCTTTTTTTATTAGTGTTATTTTTTGTGAATTTTCAGAAATTCCCTTAAATACACTTTTTTTTTTTTTTTTTTTTTTTTACATGACTTTGCTGAATAGTGGGTGCCACTTTTTTTCTTATGTTGTGTAAAGCCCATAAATCTCTGCAATCTGTCCACATTCCATCATTTGATCTATTTTAATGTTATAGCTGCGCATTATATGCACCAAAATATTTTTGACAACGTTAAGAGAATGCTGGGACAACGTTTCCCTCGTGGTGGGATTATGCAGCTCTCTGCAGATTACTGGCGACAGATGACGCTGTAAATCTGCTCTGATACTCAGTGTAGAGCATACCTTCTGATTCGGTCATGGTTAGCTTGGTTGAGTGCATATGTGATTAATCAGGGTTACAGTATCATGCAACAGCTCTAATTAGCACTTACCTAGCATTTATTACAAATCATGTTGTATATAATAAACTGTGTGTTTATCTGTGAGTGAAGAAGTCTTCATTTCCTTGCTGCTGAAGAGAAGTTATTCAAGACACTAAAATAAATTGTTTTCCAAGTAGTAAGTCTGACGTTGAGTGCCATTACAATATGTTGCAAGTCTCTATTGCTCACCAGGGCTGCATTTATTTGATTAAAAATACGCTAAAACGGTAGCATTGATACCAATTTAAAATAGCTTCTCTATTTAAATAGGCTACATTTGAATAAGTAATTTATTCCTGTGATGGCAAAGCAGAGTTTTCAGCATCATTACTCCAGTCTACAGTGTCACATGATCCTTCAGAAATCATTCTAATATGCTGATTTGCCACATATTAGAAAAAAACAAAATCCTTGTTTTCATCAGTGCTATAAACAGTTGTGCTGCTTTGTAGGTTTATTTGCCTCTTTATATTACATCAACAAGGTCAAACTGTTTAAATGTTCAAGCATCTCCTCCCGTATAATTGTGCAGCTCTTTCCAAGAATAAGCTGCAAACTGGACCAGAATTTACGCAGATGTTCAAACGTCTTTCTCAGTGAGACTATAGTTTTGGAAACATGGTGTTTTTACACGATGACGCATAAAATGTGTAACAAATGTTATTGGAGCAGCACAAAAAGTTTCCTTACACCATGACTCTGGATGGCAGTAGATCTCATTTGTATAATGAAGAGAGACAGAGAGGGATAGAGTGAATATTCATCACTGCATATTCATGAGAGGTGAGCAAAGTTGTCAACAGTAGTTAATTGCTTGTGAAAAAGCCTATTCCCACACGGTTTCAGTTTCTATTTGCTAATTAAACTCTTTAGAATTTACAATCTAAAAAGGAGAGGATTAATCTTTCGACTGATTACAAGGATTATATTTTACATTGGCAAAAGATGAATATGTGACCTTAAAAAGCTGTTTTTTTTTTCGTACACAGACGTTAATGATGTCTAGGGGCAGCATATTTATTTTCAGGATGAAGGGAGCGAACAAACAAAACAACAAATTTGGATAATTTAAATTAATCTGCGTATAATTGGTGAAGGTTGAACGGTTGATTTGAAAAATGTCTTTCCATTGGTTGAATCTAATCATAATGAAAGTGATTTCTTTAGTCGTACATCAAGAGGAAATAATGAAGCATAACCCTTCAACCCATACAAACACACATACACACATTGACATGTACCACCAAATTAGAAATTCATTTGAATACATTATGCTGCTCCACTGATTGGCTGTACCATTGTTTCTGATGCATATTAATGAACTGATTTTTGCATGAGAAGATAGTGGGAAAAGTTTCATTACTGAATCCAGTGGTGAGTGTAATTACTTTCAAGGCACCACCGAATGGAAAGAGTATAACATTTCACACTGCATATTGGATAGTCGACACCTAGAACTGCATTTTTGAGTAAGCTGGGGGCGAGGAAGAAAGCGAAGGTAGCGATAAAGAGATAAATTTGCAGGCAGCTTCTGTCTCAGTGTTCCAGAATCAGCTGTTTCATCAAACTATAGAGGTCTGTGGCTTGTTAAATTCAAAGCTAACGTAGCAAAAAATGTTGAATCACACCTCTAAAGTTTCAAAGTATCTTCTTTAATGGCTTATTCAAAGGTATCATGAATCAAAAGAGTTTTTTGTCTTTAAACAAGGCGCTCTTCATTTTTCTCAGGTAACTTCTACGGCACTCCTAAACCTCCTGCGGAGCCCAACTTGGTTCAGCCTGACCTGGTCGACCAGGTTTTGTTTGAGGATGATTATGGCACCGAAGTCCAACGAAAGCGAACTACCTCCGTCAGCAAGATGGACCGCAAGGACAGTGTGGTCCCTGAGGAAGAAGAGGATGAGGAACGGCCACAGCTCCCAAACGGCATCCCAGGTTAGTGGACAGACGTTAATGTAAGTGTTTTTGTCAACCAAAATGTGAGTAATTGCAGTCTAAAAATCCCCAACCATGCTGACACAGACTGTGGGTCATTAAATTGATTTATTTATTATTATTATTTTTTTTTTCAAAACAAGAAATATGTATTTTGGGATTCTGAAATTTTCGTGTGCTTTTTTTTCATATTTGTCATCATTTCCTATCAATATGCTTTCTACGGATGTGAAAATGCAGAAAATCGTGTGATTCACACAATGTGAGGTCATTTTTTTTAAAAAAGTTTGTGAAAATTTCGAACACTAGTTTTAGTCATTTTAGTACTTTGAATGAAATGTATTTATTTTAGAAATCAACATTTTTTTTTTCTTTTTTTTAATTTTGGGCTTTCTAATCTAATATTTATATTAAAATTATTTTATAAAAAAAAAAATAAGTTTGCTTTGGCTTCTTTGCTCCTGTCAGTTCTATATTAGTAGCTATACTGCAGAACTGTGACCCAAAATTCTTGCAACTGTCAGAACTTTGGAGGTTAAGATTCATTGCAAAGTCAATTAATTGGCCATTGGGGAGCATGTCAAATGAAGCGATCAAAGGCTGCCGAATTTGCCCCACAAGAAAGAAGTCTTTAATATTTCTGAAATTTGTCTCAGACAGCAAATCTTTGCCGAAATCGCTGTGTGCTTGAGGCTTTAACCTGCAGTCTGCTTCACTCATGTGCAAGTGATCAGTCTGAGGCCTTATATGATCTCTCAGAGAAGAACCCCGTCCTCTACTCAAGGAGAAATCAGCACCGAGAGGCAAGCTTTGCTTAAAAAAGAGCCAAACCCCCTGCTCACATGCTCTCATTAGTTCACAGTATAACCTTATAATCCTTTTGAGATCAGCAGTTGTGCTTTCAAGGCTCGAGGCCTGAAATTTATGCTCTATTTGTATACTGCAGTACTTTAGAGTAGTGTTTGGCAAGCGAGTCACATTGCTCCATAATGGCTTGCTTAATGCGTGGCGGATTCATGTCCATGACCCTGGTGTCGATCAGCTTCAGACATAAATGAGCTGTTTAGATGTTTACGGGGCTTTCACTTTTAACCCTTGCTTTTGACTTTAGGCAATATAAGCCTCTAGTGTCCCCAGGAGGAACCAAGCTTTATATCTGCAGTATTTTCGTCTTTAAATTATGCATTTCTTATGTAATGTTCCTATATTATACTTATATTAGGTGTATCTGTTTGTGTGTAGGCTGTGTGGGATATATAGGTGTATGTAACTTGATAAAGAAATATAAACTGATTTAAACTTTCAGGCCTCGAGTTTCACAAACATAAAGTAGTATGGCAATTTTGTGGTGTTGAAATATGTGTGTGTGTGTGAGAAAATAAAGTTAAATATAGTGTGCATATGCATGCAGTGCAATGCATTAGTGCACTCAAAATATTA
>JAUMHE010000051.1:16967342-16991997 GCA_032359235.1 Enteromius mattozi | reverse complement strand
AGACCCCTCCATGATTTCTAAGTAAGAGAACTTGCAAAATCACAGGGTGATCAAATACTTATTGACCTCACTGTACAGTATATATATGTATATATATATATATATTTATATATAACATTTTTTATATAGTGATGTGCAATAATACATTTTACATTTTGTGACAATATGAACAATCAAGCGCCTGGGATTATGTATATCACCCATATTGTATGTACGATGATACATTTATGTAATGTACCAAGCGATAATAGTCACATTTTGCACCAAAACAAAAAATCAGGCTGTTGAGATTTGTTATATAGTAGTGTATGCATGCGGTTAAAGATTTATATAATACATATCCAGCAATATGGAGAGCTGTGTGATAATACATTTACATTTTGTGATGATATAAATTATTACATAGCAGCAATTTGCTGTTGTGTATATTCTTCATATTATTATATAATTATAAAAGATAAAGAAATTACAAAATGTCTGTAATATTAATTTGTGTTAATAATAATTACGTCACTAAATTGTGGTTATATATACTTTTTTCCTGTTTCTGAAACAGGAAAAGATCTTGCTTGCACACCATCCTGCTTTGACATGCAAATCACTCTCCTGCGTTAGTTTTGCATTGTTTTTATCTTCTTTTCTTCTGCAGAGAGGACGGAGGAGTGGAGGAAAGCTGTGCCCAGCTACACTCAGTCCAGTGGTGGAGGCAGTGCAGGTGGCAGTGGGACACTGGAAGTCCGCACCTGGAGCTCTTTAGCCAGAGACGAAAGCCTAGAGCCCCTGCCGTACAACTGGGAAATGGCCTACACGGAGACGGGCATGGTCTACTTCATAGAGTAAGTGTGTGTGGCTGTCAGACGAGAGATTTAGACTTTACTAACTGCATGAGGGCTTCTGCTGTACTCATAAATTTCAGGTCACCTTCTGGTTTACAACCCGTTCATAAATAATAAAGCCTGTTCATAGCATTGGGAATAAGGATGTAATAGCAGAAAAAAGTATATTTCATATTAAAAAGTGCAGTTACTTTTAAGATATCACAGTAATTTCAGCTATTACATGTGCATATTCAAAACTTGTTGCATCACTTTCATTAGGCAATTATTTGTGTTTATTCATGCATATGGACATATTTTATCATGAGATAATAGGGATTTGTTAGAGGGTAAGACTTTAAGTAATCATTTTGAAAAAAAGTAGTGTCATATATTTTATAGTATTTATAAATTGTATTTGTAAATTATGTAAAAAATGCTTAACATTAATATTTTCCATTACAGATGGTTTTGGTTATGGTTTTATACAGTACCTTTTAAACCATATTTATACGTTGAAGTTTTGAAAAAAAATCACATTACTTAATGCCATCTGATTTGACACACTGTATATCACAGAATATTGCTTTTGCATGTTTTTTTTTTTTTTCTTACCACTGAATGTCATGTGGGTTTTGATGCACTATTCACAATACCGCAGGAAATTGTTTTGTTTGTTTTTGTGTTTTGTTTTGCATTTATTATGCCACTGTAGTATTCCTGCAGTGTTTTCATTTTTTATTGCTGGAGGTTCTTAAAGTAATATTTTGATGCAGTAGTTGAATGCAAAGACGTTATATGCAAATTATATATTTATACAATGTTTTTATTTACCGGCTTTAAATTTGTTCTCAAGTATTTCAGTTTATAGGCAGCTATATTTGTTAGCAGGCAGCACATTTTCCCCTCCATAGAGCTGCCGTCTGATTCTATTCAGGTCAAATCTCAAACTCCATCAATGTAGTATTCCAATTTCTGTTTTCACAAACGGCATGCTTTATGACTTTCTCTCACCATCTTGCTGAAATCTGATGTTTTTCTCACTCTGAAGAAGTAGTGTTGCTTTTAAAAGTCAAGAGCAGAGCTGTCAGAACGAAAGAATAAATATAGCTCGCAGTGTGGCCTAGATGCTCTTTAAAGAACAGAGTCAAAGTTCTGTTTGTGTGTGTGTGCATTTGGGGTCACAATCATAAATATTTTAGTGGTTCCAAAAAATTTCCAGCTCAGTTTATAAGACTCATAACTACAGGCTATTGAAAATCTCACACTCTTTGACCTGCCAAGGCTTTATAATAACTTTCTTTGACGCATTGCATTAGTCTAAATCAGCAGGCCTCAAACTGATGTCAAAAATAGTTCTAAATAATAAAAAAATGACAAAAAGCAATAACAATGAATTAATCAACTAATGAATTACTTCATAATAATGAATGAACATGTTCAATCCAACTGCTTGCAATTAATTAGTTCATTAAGGTTCTGAAAGTAGCAGTCTAGTTGATTTTAATGAAAGAAGATCAAAACAGTCTAGTGAAATTGCTGGTATGTAGCCCATAATCGCTTGTGAAATACTGGTCTAAACACAGCTCTGATATCTAATGCATTTTCTTTTTTGTTTTATAGCCACAACACAAAATCGACTACGTGGTTGGATCCTCGTCTGGTCAAAAAAGCCAAGCCCCCTGAAAAGTGTGAGGATGGAGGTGAATCTTTGCATTGCGCATTTATACAAGGAGCCGTAAACATGTATGACAGCTACATGCATATGCAAATAGAAGTTTAATTGTGTTCATTCAGATGTGCGTACCCTTTCACTTTCACACGCCGAAGAGGGCATGATTGCATAACCTCGTCTGAATGCATTCACTTCCTCTTGCCTTTTCACTCTGTAATATACACATGAGCACACATGATGTCTAACAAAATGTAGCTGCTCTTTTAAGGGAGTTTTAAAGTCCTGTGCTACATGCTCACTGGTGCACAATACTTTTCTATTTGTATGTGTGTGTGTGTGTGTGTGTGTGTGTGTGTACGTGAAGCTCTCTGTTGCGTGAACAGTTGTTTTTTTTCTCCTCATTAGTTCATTTGGGCATAATGTACGTACAGCAGAGGGGATACACACATGCACACACAGCAGCTTACCCTGCTTGTTTAGTTGACTATTTTGTAAACATGGCGTCTTTTGCACACTTATATATATATATATATATATATATATATATATTATAATTATTATTATTATTAATAATAGAAAGCAACATAATGTATATGAAAAAACAGAATTTAATTTAATTTTACAAAATAAAATGTATTATAATTTTTTGACACATTACTTCACTAGCTTGTTTTGCTTGTTAAGGTAGCTTTATAAAATATGTATTTTATTAAATATGTAAAGTACATCTTAAATACCCTATCCATTAAAACATAATTTTTATAGAACATATATGATATATTTAAAACTAAATTAAGTAAGTATTCTATTTGGCCAAAATAATGTAATAAAATGAGTGTATTTTATTAAACGTTATTTTCATGTTATGTTGTAAAAATCATAAAAATGAAATAATGTTATTATAATTTAAATAATTTCCTTTCCAAAATGTTAAAAAAGTGGTCATTTATTTATTAATTTTTACATTTATATTTTATTATTTTTTTATATTTATATTATAAGTCCATGTAAATTGTGTATTTTCTTAAATACTTTTTCTTTTTTTACAGCAAAACCCCATTATTTTTGCACTGAGAGGCTGTCATAATTGAATTTATAATCATTTTACACTAACTCTCATTTCTTTAGATTAACCAGGCTGCTTTAATATGTCTTTATGTAAATAGCCTTGTCATTATGTGTATTACATGTAAATAATCAAGGAAATTGATGGTTCTTTGTGATATGACCTCTTTAAAATGTTGCGTGTGTGTGTGGATTTGCATTTAAACACATTGCTCTCACTCCTTCATCATCAGAACTTCCATATGGTTGGGAGGAGATTGATGACCCGCAGTATGGCACATACTACGTTGAGTAAGTCTTATAATTTGATTGGGTTTGTTGAAAGTATAGGCTAGCGATATACTAAAAAAGTCTCTCTTGTCATTCTCAGTCACATAAACCAGAGAACCCAGTTCGAAAATCCGGTTCTAGAGGCCAAGAGGAAACTCGGTTTAGACACTGCAGTCGCAACTCAGACCCAACAGAGGGCAGCACCTCCTCCAGGTACAAAGCGCACCTCCCTAACTGTGAATTTAAACTAAATTTATGAGTGTTTAAAGGGAACAGCAAAGACACTCAGCATGTTAGAGTTTCCCAGCAGCAGCCCGGAGACAAACATGCGGGCTCCTCACTGGGTGAATGATTGTGTGTGGAGGGAAAGAGGGACAGAAAGATAAGATTAAAGAACGGTGAGTCATCTGCCATTCTCAATATGATGAATTAAAGATTCTTCCATTACACTGGATGCATTATAGATGTGTTTGAGCATGTGCGTATATGAGAGAGAGAGAGCGAAAAAACCCAAGGAAGAGAAGAGTGCTGTTTTAGGGGGGATGGATGGGAGTATAAATGTTATAGAGATTGCTTTGCAGCACATCACAGGCTGCATTAACATAAAAGAGAACATTAGCATCCATCATGCATTCACATTGCCTCTCTTTGATCAGTCTCTCTCTCAAACGTGGCTTTACTTCTACACGTTCGTTCCGAATTTCCGGAAACAACGACTGCTGTCCATCCAGGCCAGAAAATCCATATCTACTGGAGTGAACAGTGGCTATCGATGCAGAGATGACAGGAATGAGGGAGAAATAGATGACACGTGAGTCTTTGATTGGATGGAGACCGGCGTAACAGACCCTCTATTCGGTCATTAGAGGAAGGAAGGACAAGGGAAAAAAGCACATTTTCTTTTGCTTTCCTGAAAACACTCAGTTACCATGGCAGTTTCATTGCTTAAGACAGTGCTAGAGCTTTCTCAGAAACTGGTTCACCAACATGATTTTAACAGATGGATGACCTCAGTTGGCCCTGATGTTCACACAGGTGTCCTAGCAGAGTAACCACAAGTGTGACTATGGACATGTGCCAGTAATATTTGACAACCACAAAGTGTCCAAAAAAGTGTGGTGTTTCAGATTCAAGCATGTCTAATAACTCATCTTTAAAAACCTTGAGAACCATTTTCTAAATATTAATATAATTTAATTAATTGCACAATGTTCAAAAGGTTTGGGGTCAGTAAGATAAAAAAAGAAAGAAATATATTTATTCATCAAGGACACATTAAATCAATCGACTGTCTATACATAAAAAAAATCATACAAAATTAATGTGTAAAAGGTTTCCAAAAAAAGTTAAGCAGGATAACTGTTTTTAACATTGATAATGATGATTATAATGATAATAATAATGTTTCTTGATCCCCAAATTAGCATGTTATAATAGCTTTTGTGACACTGAAGAATGGACTAATTAACATTACATTTTAAAATATCTAAAAAATAAACTGTTCTTTAAAATGATAATATTATTTCTTACAAAATTCCGTTTTACTGTATTTCTGATCAAAGAAATGCAGCTTTTGTAAGCATAAGAGACTTCTTTCAAAACATTTGAAACTATTTTTTCAAACTTTTTAAACGTTAGTTTAATTAAAATAAATATGATTTATTTATTTTATGACTCATTACAGTGTATTGATATTTAGGATATTAATAATATATTAAAATATAATATACATGTGCATGTATAATTGTTTTATGTATAGTTTTTTGTCAAATCACCAGCAAATGCTTGCAGTTACAATAGGTGGCAGTGATCAACAACTCTTTTTTCTTCTGATCTGGAGATGTGGCATGCAAGTCTTTTAACAGTATTTTTTATTTATTTATTTTTTCACATTCTTTTTGAAGATTCCTCTTACTTTAAGTCATGCTGGCACAATTAGATTAGAAAAAAAAATCACCATAATCATTTCCTGTCGTTTCTCTACTATGTCCTGTCAAAAATGGCAAAATCAATGTTTTGACAGGCCTCCCTCCCTGTAATAGGGAGATTCACAGCTGCCATTACAGCACATGCAATCAAAGTCTTCTCTCTAATAACACACACACACACCCTAAGCTTCCTTTAGCTCAGTGTGATTCTTCTTTTACTGTTAAGTGATATAATAGTTCATTAAAACAGTGTGATTACCACAGTCTTCCAGACCTCTTTGTTGATTTGTGAACTTTGAATGTATACCGTGGCACACTGTATTTCTCTTTTCTGACAGGAAGTACAAAAAAGCAGACATGGGCATAAAACACAAACAATTCCCTCTAAAACTGTCACTTACAACAGTGGAACATTAGCTGGAAATCTCCACACCCAGTGCTGAGAGGGTTTCTGAAGGTTGTCTAATATTGAGGATGTGTCTGTTCTCACTCCTTCAGCCCTTCTGGGAACACACAGGATAGCACAGTATTAGACGTGTATATGAGGTTGAGCCACTGATGATAAATGTTCTCGTCTAGGCTGTCAGAGAGAGAGAGTTGTTAATGGTTTTGTTTACTCTGCCAGATGTTTAGAATGATTCTCGGTTTTAATTACATGTCAGTCATACATAAGAAAACATTCCTGCACAAATACATAAAAGCTTCATTAAACATTTACGGAATCTGTGTATGTACACATCAATATTATAAGTATCTATCTATCTATCTATCTATCTAAAAATTAGTGCTGTCAAATGATTAAAAAAAAATATGTGTACATAATACTTATAATAGATATAAGTACAATCACAAGCATGTATATATAGTTGTTTAATTTGTTGTTTATTTCTTAAATAAATGTATACATAATATAAAATAGAAGAATATAAATGTATATACATGTAAATATTTTCAAAATATATACTGTATGTACTGTATTATACGCACCTATATATCATGCAAACAAAAACTTATTTTGGATGGGATTAATCGTTTGGCAGCACTAATCAAAAAATAAAAAAAGGTGTTCCATAATGTTTGCAGTCCTGTTTTGCATAATTTCCCCCTTTTGCAAATAATGCAATGGTCTTTAAAATTGTGACGCACAAGAAGCACCATCATGGAAAGACAAATGAATCATTTCATCCATTTCCTCAAAATATTTTTTACACAAATTGTAGTGAACATTGCCTGCACTATTAAAGTTCAATTAAAAGATAGGAGGATTTCTGTTCCAACATTTTGGTCCAAACATCCTATACTCTACCATATTACATTTTATTTTACGCTACATTTGCAACCCTGTTAAACATTTTTTAAATATGTTTTTGTGTGTTTAATTTTTTTGAATATTATTATAATTTTTAATGCTGTTATAATTAAATCTATTCAGATAACTAAATCTAAACTATAGCATGTCCCACATTTTACTTTGACCTCCTGAGGTTGATGGTCAACCTTTTCTAAAGCTTAGGTCTCTTTTCTCTGTTCATATTTTCAAAAATGTGCTTACTTTTATTGTGTTCATCCTCTATTTTGTATTATATTCACTGAAAGTATCTTATAATGTGCTTTGGTTAATGATATTAGGACAATCTGTATTTGACTTCACACATTATTGATGGATCTGTCATACAGTTTGAAAACATGTTTATCAGCGAGCGTTGTGGTGCAGTTGGTGCTTGTATATACCGTAAATCTACTGTATCAATGTCTAGTTGTTTACAGTTTTGTCTTTGTGCATATTTTATGCAAAGTCATCACAGATGTTGTCTGTTTGTCTTCCTCTCCTTCTGTCTCTGTAGGTGGAGCGGCTGGTACGCCTGGGTTCACGCGGGACCCGACCCAGCTGAAGGGGGAGCTGTATCACACGGCTCTCAGGAAGAGCCAGCAGGGCTTTGGTTTTACCATCATTGGTGGAGACCGCCCTGATGAGTTCCTGCAGGTGAAGAACGTTCTCGCTGATGGCCCGGCGGC
Organism: Enteromius mattozi; assembly: GCA_032359235.1. Classification (NCBI taxonomy): domain Eukaryota; kingdom Metazoa; phylum Chordata; class Actinopteri; order Cypriniformes; family Cyprinidae; genus Enteromius; species Enteromius mattozi. The sequence goes on along the minus strand of JAUMHE010000051.1, from coordinate 16,984,228 downwards.
CCAGGACAACAAGATGGCTTCTGGTGAGTGATGCCTAGTTTGGTGAATGGATTTTAGGGAAACATCCACAATTCACATTAGGCGAAATTAGGAAGCCAGCCTACGAATGACTTAATTATACACGACTCATCACATTAAACTGAGATAGGAAAAGTTTATTACTATAAGAAGTCTACACAATAATGGCTTTATTTACTCACCCTCTAATTATTCCAAACCATTTAACTTTTGTCTGTGAAACAAAAAGTTTGATATTTTGAAGAATCAATTTTTTCCCCCCAATATAATTCCCTATAATTCTCAGTTTTTTATTATTATTCTGAAATAGCTTTTGTTTCTACATTTTCTTTATTTTTGTTTATGTTTTAGTAATTTTGTTGTCCTATATTATGATTTTCAATATTGCCATATTATATTGTTCCAATAAAAAAATGTTCTTTATACTTTTTAAAGCTGGATCATTGAATGAGTGAAAAATCTGTCTGATTCATGAACTGGATTAGCTGATTCACAAAAAAAAAAAAAAAACATCTAAAGAATGATTCATTCACTGATCGAGTTCAAAAACACTTAGAATATAGTACACAAGTCACACAAACTGCTTATTATTTTTTTGTCATGTTTGTATCTTATCAAATGTGTTTATAAAAGAGACCTGTGTCAAAATTCTTCAAAGCTTCTCAAAGAAATAATAAACGTTTGAAATGACATAGTGTGAGCGTAGTGTGAGTAAATAAGGACAGAATATTTAATTTTTTCTAAACTATTCCTTTAATCTGGTGTCTTTCAAAAACATAAAGATGTTCATCCACTTTGTAATGATCCTTTTCCTTTCTAACGCTGTCAAATTCCCTATCTTTTCAACCTAGGTGATGTTATTGTGGAAATCAACGGCACACTTGTTTTAGGCAAAACCCATGCTGACGTAGTCCACATGTTTCAGTGCATCCCAATTAATCAGTATGTGGACATGGTCCTCTGTCGGGGATACTCACTCCCACCTGACGTGGACGCGGACAGCGAGGACCTTCCCCCTCCACCTCCACCTCCGTCAGGAGAAATCGTAACCGCCGTACCCCTCATCAACGGCCAGCCGCTGCTGGTCAAAGGTGACGCCCTTCACGGCTCCTCCCAAGAGCTTCACTACGTAACCACAGATGCCAGTGGACGGCCGGTGGTCGCCGCTCTTCCAGGAGGCAGCAGCAGCAGCGGTGCCAGCGACAGGCCCGAGACGGGGATGCTGCAGCCAGAGCTGGTGAGCGTGCCAATCATGAAGGGACCTGGAGGATTTGGCTTCGCCATTGCAGACTGTCCGCTGGGGCAGAAGGTGAAAATGATCCTGGATGAGCAGTGGTGCCGAGGCCTGTTGAAAGGAGATGTGATAAAAGAGATTAACAGGCAGAACGTGCAAACTCTGAGCCACGCGCAGGTGGTGGATATACTGAAGGACCTCCCGGTGGGCAGCGAGGTGAATCTGCTAGTGTTGAGAGGAGGTAAGAGAGCAGGAGTGTGTATGAAACATCTCGCTGATTATTTAGGCCATAAATATACTCTACACAAGCAGAAAAAGCTGAAGGTTTACAATAATTGTCGCTTTGGTTGCTCCTGTGGCATCATTTGCATTTACTTTTATGTTCTTGTAGCTCAGACAGTAGAGCGTGGTGATAACCACAATAGAGCTGATTCCAATGGAATTCATAGCACTTTTCACAATACAGATCCAAGCAGCTTAAGAGAAAATGCATGTTTCAATGATCTTATGGCCTTAATTGCCATATATATATAAATATATATACAGTATATTAATGCTGTCAAATGATTACTCGCAATTAATCGCATCCAAAATAAAATATTTTGCTTACATAATATGAGTGTGTACTGTGTATAATTGTTATGTATATATAAATAAAAACATATGCATCTATGTATTTAAAAAACATGCTGTTATATATTAAACATATTTATATATAATATAAAATGTAACAATATAATATATATAAATGTATATACATGTAAATATGTTCAAAATGTATACATGCATGTGTGTGTATTTATATATACATAATAAACAAACACAGTACATACAGTATGTAAACAAAAACTTTTATTTTGGATGTGATTAATTGGTTGAAAACACTCATATATATTCTTGAATAGAATAGAAATCACACACTTTACACAATTTTTGTGTTGAGTACGTTTTGGGACTTTAATTTCAGTGTTTTCAGATGGTCTAGTTTTTCTTTAGGAAATAGATTTTTTTATGTATGCGTGTTTTTGAACAGGTTTTTTTTTTTTATTTCTACTTATTTCAAATGAAATGTTATTCTGTTCAAAACTCTGCTCCATCACTCACTCAGAACGGATCGTAGGCATTTCTAGTAAAGCCCTGCTAAAAAGACTTTTAAAGACTTTGACTTTGAATAGCATGAAGTGAATGTAAATGTGAAAATGAATAAGGCTGTCGAACTTTTTAATCCTTTGAGCCTTTGTCAAGCCATCATTCAAAAAGTTTGCAGCTTGTCTTGACAAGTAATCTTTTTCTTGTAAAACTTTGATTATTGCAGTTCTTCAGTTTGTTTTATTGTTACTTCCTTAAATTCTGCATCATGTTTAGTGCTTTCATTCGAATTTAGTTAAGAAAGTGAAAGTGAAAAAATCCTGAATCATGGAAAGAAAATTTTCTAAGTCGTTTATTGTACAGTATTTTTATTTAGTTTTTCAGCACAGATATCTAAATGTTCTTTATTAAAACTTTATTTCACGAGTTTGCACTTCATCATAATACGAATAGAATAGCGTGTTTGGCGTGCTGTCCAGAGGGCAAACCGGGAGATCGCCGGACTCCGAGTCCTAGTAGTTTAAACCCTAGTGAGGGCAGAGCTCGGCGTCTGGCTCGAACCCCGTGTGCCCCCCCTGAGGATGGTGCGGATTGATGGCATAGAAGGGGAGGTGGAGGGATGCGTAAACGAGATACAGAAGGGAAGGAAACAGACTTATTTAAGGCGGTGGAGATGCTTAGACCTGATTGGGTGAACGGAAATAGGCTGATTGAGGATATGCGGAGCCAGCCGTGGCTAAGTATTCATGCGTGCTTCTCCCGAAATTTGTTTATCAACATCATTTGCGATGCAAAACGACATAACATTTGTCTTCTGAAAAATATATGAAGAGTTTATTTGCAAAAACAGATATTCTCAGAAATCATGTTTTTTCATCGTGTTCCAACTGATCTCACTCACACCTCAGTTGGGTTATTTTGATTAGGTTAAAAAAATAACTAAAAATAGTAGCAGAGGTCATTTTGCAAAACATGACCTTTCATGTTACACAGTAGAATTTTCAGCAGGAAATTACTCAAACTCTCTTTTCCCTTTCTCTGATTTTTTTAGTTATAGCTCTATTTGTTCAGCAGATGAGAAATCAGTTGCATTATTTTCCCTACTTCATAATTTTACATTTTAGCCACATTCCTCTCCCCCACTTCCACGATCATCCTTGAGGTGCGTTTCTGTCCCCTTAGGAAAATGTTATGTAAGAATGATGGACCGTTGATTCTAGCACAGTTGGCATCTTTTGCACCCACTCTGTGGGGCTGGCTGGGAATTTGGGAAATGAGTTTAGATCACAGGGGAATTCAGGATGTGTCTGCAAAGAGTTCTGTGAGGATTTATTTTCTGAAGCGCAAGAGAGAAAGAGAGGGAGAGGGGGAGGAGGAAAAAAATTATGTAGAAAGAGAGCAAGATAATGCTTTAATCAGTTCTGTTAACCCTCAAAGGCTGAGTGAGTTTCGTCATTCGTTGTTTAGCCATTAAATTCAATTGAAATCACACCAATCAAGAGAAGAACAGAGAGAGAAAAAACAAAGGGAATGAATAAATGGCATGGGTTCTGAATTGACAGATGGAAATGTAGCAACGTCATTATTTTATGCATGACTTCTGTCATTTGCGATGTCTTTCTCCCTGGAGGATTCATAATTTTCTCTTATGTACATTTATTCTATCCATCTGTAATGGCTCCTAGATGTGTCATGATTAACTCAGCTCAGAATTGGCTCAGGAAACGCCCCACTTTGAAGCACTTGAATGGCGCTTCCTCTTTGAGTAGCTTTTTAGTTAGACGGATGGGAATTAATAATGTAGCATTGAAACAATGTATTCTCATGCCTTTTTCATATTCGAGAGGCAACAACCATGAAACGCTGTCATTATAATAAGGCTAGAAACTTTCTATCCCTGTAACAAGTTCTTGTTTTTTTCATCTGTCTGTTGATGAGTGCCTGTTCCCCCATTTTTTCCTCTTCAGTGCTACTTATGTCTTTCATTTGCCTTTTCTCTGTTTCTAGGTCAGACTTCGCCTGTGAAGAGTTTAAGACCTGTGAGTATGATAATAGATTTCAGAGGTGATAATGACCTTGTAGAAGTGAGGAAATGGCTGAATATTTCATTTTGTGCTGATGAAATTTCTTATCAATTATTGTTCTTACTTGGGCTATGGGATTTGAACAAAGCCCTTTCTGTAAGTACCAAAGTTCCATAGCCTGTAAACACCCTAGTATCAAACTGTTGAGTTTTGTATGGATATAACTCACAATTATTACAATGACTGCTTTGAAAGACCAGTAACTTGTAACATGAGGCAACATCAAAAATATTAAATGTATGAGTGTGTTGAGTTTCATTTTCCAATGGGTTTAATGATGGACTTTAAAAAATTCCATTAAAACAGTTTTTAGTATCAGTCTTGCACACACATGGATATAAAGTGTGGGAATTTTCCTGTTAACCAGAAGGACCCGATCCAACCATAATAGTATTTCTGTTGATATCTACTTCCTTTCATTCTGAGCAGGGCTGCCCAAACTCTGTTCTGGAGGGCCGGTGTCCTTCAGAGTTTAGCTCCAACTTGCCTCAACACACCGGCATGGAAGTTTCTAACATGTCTAGTAAGAGCTTGATTAGCTGCTTCAGGTGTGTTTGATTAGGGTTGGAGCTAAACTCTGCAGGACACCGACCCTCCAGGAGCGAGTTTGGACAGCCTTGTCTTAGAGGATATGCCTTGTAAACAGTTTAAATTCTGCTTGTTGTAGTCCACATATATGTGCACTCTGCTGGTCACTTTGTGAAGTGGTATTAAAAAGCATTTTATTCTGACAGAGACCGGGGTTGAGTGCCAGCACTGAGACTCTGGACCGTTGCCATGACATCATGGTTCCCCAGGCTTTGACCTATCACTCAAACACACTGCCATGTAGTTCTCCAAAACAAGATGCTTCCCTCCACTACAGCAAACCCAAAGCCTTGTCGGAGAGCATAGGTGAGTCTCTGCTGAGTTCATCCAGCATGGAGGAAACTCTTCTGCTACAGCACCGTGATGTGGAATTGGTGCTGGAAATGAAAATCAGTTGGAAATATTTGGCTGAATGCTGTATCCTGTATCAGATATTTATTATTTATTATCTCTTTAAAGTATGGAAGAGCATTATCGCCTCAGAGTAAAATAAAAATAGAGTAATAGTGTAATGACGTTTACATAAATTAAGCAAAAACTCAGTTAAGTAAAACACTATTGCCTTATTTTTATTACACTGTAAAATTAAGTTATTCTAACTAATTTTCAATAGGTTTGTTGACTTTACTTTTAAGTTTAACAAAGTAATGACAACATTTTAGCACTGAAAGTAAACTCTACGTAAAATAATGAGTATTTTGAAATAAGCGGTTATGCACAGTTCCACTAGTAGTGGAATCCATTTGCAGCAGTGCATCTGAAGACGGCAGGAGCACATGGAGAGGTGAGTCATCTCGTGTTTTTCATGTTTGTAATTTGCTTAATATACAGTAATCGACCATGTAACAATCAGATTAAGTAAGGTAGAGTTATATAGCAACATTAGATGTTATATATTTTTTTATCAAACTGTTGGATTGTGCTGGATTGTGTTCATTGAATTGAGTAGGCTAACATTTGCTAATCACTGCATCTATGACTGTGTTTTTTAATTAATCAGGTTTTTTTTTTGAATGGCCTCATTCTTGAAAATTCACCTGAATGTTTTGGTTCACAAAAGTGTTTTCTAATGTTAGTAACTTAGGTTCAGACGTGTGTTTTTTACTGTGAATTAATTTGTATATTTTCATGAAACTTTCAAGAATGAGGGCTAATGTGTGCAGTGACTGAAGAAAACATTACTGATTACTCTGATTTATAAATGCCATACTTCATTTTATGTTATACATGCACTTTAAAATGTAATTGTATCTTTTTTTTCCGAGCATTGACATCACTGTAAAGCACTCAGCCATTCTTCATGGCCTTCCACTCATTCTCGGAGAAGATGCCTCTTGACTTTTTTTACAGCAGCACTGGTAAGTACCTTTACTATCCACCTTTTTACTCAATGTAGAAGTAAGCCTATGGGTGAGGCTTCTGGTTCATCAGCTGCTATAGGTAAATAACATAACATATTTACCTCAAGAAAAAGGTGGACAATCCCCACAGAAACATCATGTAGGACTTTAATTATGCTTAAGTCAACTCCTTAAAGGTATACTCCACCCCAAAATGAATTTGTCATTAATCACTTACCCCCTTGTTGTTCCAAACCTGTAAAAGCTTAGTTTGTCTTTGGAACACAATTTAAGATCATTTTTGATGAAAACCAGGAGGCTTGTGACTGTCCTATTGACTGCCAAACAATTAGGACTGTCAAGGTCTGAAAAATCATGAAAGGCGTCTTCTGATTGCTCCAAATCTGACATCAGGGGTTCAACCTTAACATTATGCACTACGAGAAAAACGAATCTTTGAATAAAGTTGTTATTTTTGTTTTCTTTCCATACAAAAAATATTCTTGTAGCTTCATAATGTTACGGTTGAACCATCGAGGGCAGATGGAGCATTCATACGACGTCTTTCATACTTTTCTGCACCTTGACAGTCGTAATTGTTTGGCAGGCAATAAATTATGTTTTGAAGATGAACAAAGCTTTTACGGGTTTGGAACGACATGAGGGTGAGTGATTAATGACAAAATTTTCATTTTGGGGTGGAGTAATCCTTTAATTTGGACCAGATAAGTCATTTCTGCTTTTTTTTTCGCTTTTCTTAATCAAGTCAATACCCTAATCAATACTTAATCAATACCCTTGTACTGTTAATTTTGTCAAATTCCTACAATATACTTTCACAACAGTTTTGATTAGTTGTATGTAGAACATGGCTCAAGAGATGGTTCTGATTCTTTAGGTGACAAATACTTTTGTGGGGTTTCCCTAATTATAATTCAACAAGAATTGTAATATTGTTGTTTTGTCAGTTTTTTTTCCATTAGGACTGTGAATGTGTGTCACAGATTTCCATCAGGATACTGCAATACCAGAAGATAGCCAGGATTCCCCACAAGTACTGCATTTGGAGTCTTCGAACACCACAATCATCTTGGAATGAGTAATCTTCTGGTTGTACACAATTTTGTTTAATTCATTGTTTAAGCTGTTACCTGTCAGACTTTGTTGAAAATGTTTTTAAACGTTAAAGAATGTGTAAAAAATGTTCTAAACTTTTAGAGCAGTGTTATTTCTAAATGTTTATTTATTTAATTTTTATTTGGAAGCACTGTTAAAGGGATAGTTCACCCAAAAATTAACATTTGATGTTTATCTGCTTACCCCCAGGGCATCCAAGATGTAGAACACAAAAACCAAGATTTTTAAGGGTTACTCCACCCCACAACGAAAATGTTGTCATTAATCACTTACCTCCCATGTCGTTCTAAACCCGTTAAAGCTTTGTTCATCTTTGGAACACAATTAAAGATATTTTAGATGAAAACCGGGAGACTTGTGACTGTTTCATTGACTGCCAAACAATTACAACTGTCAAGGTGTCTAACACAGAACTGCGTACACTGATTTATTACATCGATGCTGTCCAAAATGGCACTATGGTGACTTACGGGCCGATTTTTTTGATTTGTTTTTTTTTTTTTTTCTACAAAAATTATTCTCGTAGCTTCATAATATTACGGTTGAACCACTGATGGCAGATGGAATGCTCCGACGACATATTTCATACTTCTCTGCATCTTGACAGTGTTCATTGTTTGACAGTCAATGGGACAGTCACAAGTCTCGTGGTTTTCATCAAAAAATATCTTCAATTGGGTTACGAAGAGAGACAAAGCTTTTATGGTTTTGGAATGACATGGGGGTAAGTGATTAATGACAAAAATCTAATTTTGGGGTGGAGAAATAAGCAGTCTGGATCCTTTTTTTTTTTTTTTTTTTTTTTAACCTGCACTTGCACTGCACTTTTAAGTTGCTTTATGAGATTAACATGAGCAACATTGTGTTTTTTGTTTGTCAGAAATTGTTAATGCTACATTCAAAAAACTGTTTATAGAGTTTGTTTGGTATGCTGTAGAGATTAAATGCATAATAAACAATGTTAAACTCAATTTCAGTTGTTGCTTTTTGTCTTAACTTATTGTTTTGAGTTTAGTTTACTTGGAATTTTTTAAGCAATCGGTTTCCTAACATTTTCCTAGTAGTGTGAACACTAATAGAAAGTTAACTCAAAGAATGATTTTAAGTCAACAGTACTTAGGTTTACTTGATTAACAAGTTGTCTCTACAAAGTGTGTTAAGTTACACCGACTAAAAATGAATACTCGACTTTACTTAGAAATTTTAAGGCAATCGGTTTCCTCACTTTTTTACGTAAAGTCAACTTATTACATTTTACAGTGTACATATAAAAAAGGTCATAAGGTCAAATTATGGTAAAATTTGATATACAAAATAACTTTATATATTAGTGCTGTAAAACGATTAATCACACCCAAATATAATAATATATATATATAGTGTTCTGTTTATATTTATTATGTATATATTTAGGATATATATTTATATATAATATATAAAAGCTACATATATATTTATATAAATTTCATTTTATTTATTTTAAATACACAATTAGAACAGGTTTTTTGTAATTATTTTTTTCACATTCAAATCATAATACATGAGAAAGCTGCACACTACAGTCAAATATGATGAGAGCCGTGGGCAAATGTCTTGTTCTTGTGTGTGAAACTTTGGGAGTCATTGAATATAGTTTGAATAAAGTATTTTCCATTTAGAGCTTCACAGTCTGAATCACCAACCACTATTATTGCATGGAAAAGAGCAGCCATTTAATTTCAGCTTTACGTAAAAAAAAAATCATATGGTTTTCAAATGACATGTTTGAGAAAACTATCCTTTTTAATTTATGATCTGAATGCAGAGACACACAAAAGGCCATGTGCATGGCAAATACTTTGATTTTTGGTTTTGCTTTTTTTGTGATGAACTGATGAATGTGGTTAATTCCATGTTTTCCAAATTATGTATTGTAATTATACATGTTATTTTGTCTTTGTATACAGTACCTCTCTATAAAGAGTTGGACGTGTTCATCAAGAGAGATCAGGAGACAGGCTTTGGCTTCCGTGTGCTTGGAGGAGAAGGGTCAGAACAACCAGTGAGTCCTTCATATTACTGGATATTTATATTCACGGACTGTATTTATGTGATTTATTAGAGGATGGACTTTCTGTCTTAACTCTAAAACGAGCTATCTGTCTAATTTCATTAGGTCTACATTGGTGCCATCATTCCCCAGGGGGCGGCAGAGAAGGAAGGCCGTCTGAGGGCCGGAGACGAACTCATTGGCATCGATGGCATCACTGTGAAGGGGAAATCTCACAAACAAGTTCTGGATCTGATGACTAACGCAGCACGTAACGGACAAGTGCTGCTTTCAGTGCGCAGGAAGGTCATTTACAGAGGTGAGCGCTGCAGATTTGACAGGCCTTAGACATAAAACCAGCACCGGAGTGTAATTAACTGCCTGAAAAGCTTTCATTAAAGGTCAGTCCGTGTAATCTTCTGCTCTATAGATGCCCTGGATGATGTTGGGAGCGGAGCGTTGACCCTTGTGAATGGCTCACCTCGGCTTCCTCGTATCCAGGTGCCAAGCATCAAGGACCAGGGGTCGTTTGATATCACGCTCCATCGTAAAGATAACGAGGGTTTTGGCTTCGTCATTCTCACATCGAAGAGCAAACCACCACCTGGAGGTAACAGCAGATTCAGTGATGCACCGGACGAAGTCATTTGGCAAATAATCAAACAAAAAATTAGATATCATTAGAATTGGGAATCAAGACCCTAGTGAAAAAATATACTATTACGTATTTGAAATATAGATTTCATACTAAATCTACTGCAAATACATATTTACAGTATGTACTTAATAAGAACACCCTGCAGTTGTACTTTTAGTATACTAAACTGGTACACTTGAAGTCTGCTACATTGGAACAACTAATTTTGTATTTTTAATTTTGTATTTGTGAGGATATAGTGCTCTAAAGATATACTGAAGTGTATTTAATACTGTACTTTAGGTAAACTATATTATATATCTTGCATTTAAAGACCAATATTATTCAAAGATCATACAACCCTCATCAATAATGACATTAAAACTTAATATTAAGAAATGTGCACTGTGCACAGGTAGTACTCCAAATAATGTTATAATTATCATTTTTATATCAGTAAGTCTCAAACAACAGGTCAGTAAATAAGTATGAAATAAATGTATTTTTATAATTGTATTTTTATATTTATACAAAGTATGTTATATAAAACGTACTAATGTTTTATATAATGTCTAATGTACTGTATGACACTGTTTAATGCACCAGAATTTGACTGCTAATAAACCTAAAGATTTGTAATGAATCTTTAAGAAAAAAAATTCAACATTCACATTCAACAGTTTTGTATTAAATCAGCATTAAAATAAAAAACCTAAAAATATCAGTAATTTCATAATTTAATTTGATTTAATTTAATTTTACCATGGTTCTTGTGGTTTAATGCCATGTTGGCAGTGTTCTTAAGTGTTTATCATTTTGCACAGGAATAGCTGTTTCTTTATTTTTGTTGTCTTTTATGGCTTTTATAGTTATACATGCTGTGTAAATGGTAGTCAGTGGTGGTTGCATCACACCTTGCACTTTTCATTGAGCATATTACGTCATCAGCGTTGCGTGTTCATTTATTTAGATTTTAAGATGTCATGTTAAAAATACAGTAGTTTAAATTTAAAAAGTGCCTTGAGGCCTCTGTTCTCTGTACCATTCCACTCCATCCAGCTGTTTGAGTTTTACACAACACCAGAATTGTTACATTTCTTATGATTCATTTATTATGATTATAAATACAACACAAGCCATTTCAATTCTGCTAAGTGATTTGCCTAAGTGTGTGTTGCAGTGATTCCTCATAAGATCGGTCGAATAATCGAGGGCAGTCCGACTGACCGCTGTGGACTGCTGAACGTAGGTGACCGTATTTCCGCTGTAAACAGCCAGTCCATTGTGGAGCTCTCTCACAACGACATTGTTCAGCTTATCAAAGAAGCGGGGAACTCCGTCACACTCACTGTAGTCCCTGAGGACGGTGAGTGCGATAATGAAATGTCACATAAATACTGCCGCAGAACATTTTCACGCTTTCTCAACCTGTGCCTCATGCTTTGATTTGTCACACTAAGGCAATAATGTAGCTTAAATTGAAAGGCTAATAACCACAGTGAAATTTAATATCAATTATACATGCATATTTAAATTGAATGCTTTATAAAGGGCGTTTAGACCAATTATTAGCCTATTTCAAGTTCATTTATGTCACTTTTAATACATGTTAGCTCACATGCATGAATATGATACAACAAAAGGGCATTAACTGCCACAGGCTTCATATTTTCCTGATCTTATTGAGAAACATTCATCATTAATATTGCAGAAGTGTTGCGAATGCTGTTTCATAAGGGCTTTAACACTAATTTCATATGACAATCTGTTTTTATTGGCTGTTTAGAGTACAAAGGCCCCCCCTCAGGAGCCAGTTCGGCCAAACAAAGCCCAGCACCGCAGCACAAGATACTCAAATCCACTCAGGATGAGAGGTACAGTCCAATGTTATGCATTTAAATCACTTTGAATGTGCTTTTTCCTTCTGTCTGTTTGGTGTAAATTCATGTAAATTCAGCCATATAGCTGATAAAATGAAGCTCTCATCACTTACGGAAGATTTAAGCCACACTTCTTCTTTATGTGTTACTTATGCGCAGATATAATTTGGATATGGATGAGATCAGGGATGAGCTCTTACGGACAGAGTATAAAGCTCTTCCCATGAGTGAACAGGGAACGCTGTGTCTCGCCAACTCCAAACAGGCAAGAGTCACACTTACATCACAAACTGTGCCTAAAATTGAATTAGAGAACATGTCTAGGGTCAGGTATAATTGAATATATCAACATTGCATGAAAAATAATGAAATCATACTAATGAAAATCGAAATCTACTCAATTATTAGAATTCTTTTCTTCATGCCATCACAAAAATAAATAAGATTTTGAGTGTATATGTGACCCTGGACCACAAAACCAGTTTTAGGTAGCATGGGAATATATATAGCAACAGCCAATAATTCATTGTATGGATCAAAATAATATTTTTTTTATTTTATGCCATAAATCATAAGGATTTAGATTATGTACCATGAAGATATTTTGTACATTTCCTATCGTAAATATATCAGAACTTAATTTTTGATTAGTAATATGCATTGCTATATACTTCATTTGGACAACTTTAAAGGCGATTTTCTCAATATTTCAATTTTTTTCACTCTCTGACTCCAGATTTGCAAAGAGTTGCAAATAATTTTTGGCCAAATATTGTCCTATCTTAACGAATCTATATCAATGGAAAGCTTCAGATATTCATTCAGATAGCATATTTATTCAAATCTCAATTTAAGAAATTGACTATTATGTTTTGTGGTCCAGGGTTGCATATTTAAATGGGAAACTGTTATTTTAAATTGTAATATCAGAATTTTCTTGCATTTTTGTTCAAATAAATGCAGCCTAGTGGAGCATAGGATACTTTTTTTTAAAGAAAAATAAAATATGACCAGAACTTTTGAACAGTGGTGTATATCTGTATTTTGTACCTAGGGTTGTATTGCGGTAGAGTTGGAGCGTGGGCCTCGTGGCTTTGGCTTCAGTCTGAGAGGAGGAACTGAGTATAACATGGGCCTCTACATCCTGCGGTTGGCTGAGGATGGCCCAGCTCTACAGGACGGCAGGATACACGTCAGTACAGCACACCAGTCTTTAATAACTCACACAATGTGGATGGAATCTGATGACTTTTTTCCATCTTCTGCAATGATTTTAGGAAAACATCTGCAGAGTGCATTTATGAAGAAAGGCTGAATACTATACCTACTATACTCTACTCTAAATATTTCAAAATAGGTTGTTCTTTTCATAGGTTCCCTGGAAATACATGAAAGAATGTTTAGCCTGAAAGGAGTGTAGTTTGATTTGGATGAACATATTTGCCAGAAGAATTGAAGGGGTCATGAACTGCTTTTATTATTTTCTAGCCCATTCTCTGAGGTCCATTTTTTACATCTAAACCTTTTTACAATTTAGAAGTAATAGCTTGTTTTCTGTCCTGTTTTGACCCCGACCCATCTGAACTCTCTGTTTGAATAATTGTAGTGGATTATATAGGCTCGGAGGGAAGCTCCCACTGCTATTATTTGCTAACAGCCGACATCCTTCACAGATGGACACTGCTGTGTTTTAGTTTAAAAACACATTAATACTCAGTACATATCAAATTATCTGTATTAACAGACATTAGTGATCACATAATGGAAACAGTTACTCACACTTGTGAAGTGCAATATTGAGTCCAATGTAGTCAGCATAGCACCATCTTTCAGTTTCAATCTTTCTAAAAATCCTGTGTTGAATTATGCCTTGTTTGTAAACTAATCTGGTAAAATCAACTGAACAAAGGATAATGTTGTTACTGGCACATCATTAGAAACAAAGTTCATCAAATAAAATGTATCGTTTGGTTTCTACACAGACCTGCGCTTTTGCATCTCTGCATTGTAAACACTACATGTGCTAATCGGTGGGCGGGGCTAAACAGGCAGCGATGTAGAAGCAGGCACTGATTATCTTCTGCGCAGGCAGTGTTTAGCCAAACTATTATATCATAAAGTGGCACGTTCCACATGCTGTTGTTTTGGCAGATTGGCTTCAATGTAAGCTGTTATTAGACTAAGAGATAGTTCAAACTTACAGAATGTTTTTTTATAGCACAATGACCTCTTACATACCAAAAAAAGATCATGGAAATTTTGATTTGTCAGTTCACGATCTCTTTAAATGCAAATTTTAATTGACTTTCAAGGTCATATCAGTCATTATCTTCCTGTTTGCAGAAATTGATACGGGTTTTTCATTGGCGGATGCTGATATATGAAAAGCAAGATATTTTGTTCTTTAAACTCATCACCTCTTTTGACCTGAACCAGAGACCACTAAGATTTTTAAATAATGATAATTTCATAAATGGTCTTATGCATGAATGTGCAGGTGGGAGATCAAGTAGTGGAGATCAATGGAGAACAGACGCAAGGCATTAGTCACACCAGAGCCATTGAGCTGATCCAAGCTGGAGGAAACAAAGTGCTATTGTTACTGCGACCCCAAGCCCTCTTATCAGAGAACAGTGAGTTATGACACACAAGCACATGATGATGCTATTATATACGTAAGCATGCTGTAAGAACATCAATACTACATTGGTTGCTTTCTAACTTCAGCCATTCTTTCTTTCTTTCTTTCTTTCCTTCTTTCTCTCTTGTTCTCTTCTGTGCAGGTTGTGTAAGCTCCTCTGCGGTGTGTTACTGCCCCAAGGAGCATCATCACTAACAGCCTCTTTTCCTCTAGGTCTTTTATTCTTTGGTAATGGGACTATTACTACACTTTCTTTGCTCCTTAATTGCTAGTCTTTTCTCTGCCTTATTGTGTACATCTTTAGATCTGTGAAATATTTTCATGCTCTTTGCAATCAAAACACCATGAAAAATGGTTTTGCTTAAAAGTATAGCATAGCAATGTGTTTTCATAGAAATTAATTAGCAACCAACCACAAACTGGCGAATACCACTCAAATATAATTGGTAACCATGGTACATTTTTATAAGGCCTTAATTAGCCATAGTTTTTTAATTCTAAGCAGTGGAACCAATGCACATCTTTTCGCCCCCTTAGGTTCTGCAGAAGATGTTATCCTTCCTGATCCGCCAGGAATCAAAACTTCCAACATTCCTCTCAGTTCTCCTCTCCTTCATCCGCCATCCTCCTCAGCGAAGAAGGAAACGTCAGACCTGACAAGCTCCTTTGCCTGTCCTCGCGGCTCCAAGGATCCTCGCTCTAAAGACAGCAAGAGGGAGAAGCGTGCCAAATCACCAAACACCAGCTCTTCCAGAGTCCCGCAGCAACGGCGCATCAAGAGTCGGTCCGCAGAGAATCTCCTTGATCTCGAAGAGACAGAGAAATCCAAAAGCCCATCTAAAGACAAAGCTCGCAGCCACAAAGAAGATCTGCAACAAAGCACTCGAGAATCCCACAAGAACAGAAAGTCCTGCCAACATAGTCGCTCAGTCAGTCCCCAGAAGTCAAAGCGCGAAGGACAGGAAGTGGTAATTGGCAAAGCGCAGGAACGGAAAGAAGAACGGCGAGCGAAGGGGACGCCGAGCATGAAGAAAAGTGACACTGAAAGGAGGAAAAATCAGGAATCTAGAGGAAGGAAACAAAGTGAGACCCAAGAATGGGAGGAAAGGTGGAGAGCTGAGAGAAAAGTGAGAAGCAAAGGAGAAGATGAAGCGCTTGAGCCAAAAGGGGAAACAGAGCTCAAAAGCACCCGAAAGAAGAAAAAACAGAGAAATAGAGACATGCAAAATGAGGACACCCACATATCCAGCAGAGAGGGAGATAAGAAGAGCAGACAAACAAAGGGGGATCAGACAGAAGAAAACAGGAAGGAAATAATTAAAAGAAAGGGAAATGAGAGTCAAGACAGGAAAGATGACATTGTCACAACAGATGCTGCTCCAGTCACAACCAGGGCGAGTCTAGTCTTTGACCACCCTGGACCCTTGAGCGACGGCCTTTGGAAGATCCCTAGTTTTGCACGTATCCTCACACACGAGGAAGCGATGCGTGATGTTTGTGAATAGTTCTGCGATCCTTGGGAATAGAAGGTTTCAAGACCAGAAACATACGCAAGTGTGTGAATGCAAACGCCTCTAGCTATGATTGCACATAGTTCATCATGAATTGCAAGTTGCATTCCTAGCATTTCAGCACTATCATGGGAATTAGGAATGGGAGAACCTTACTGAACGAGTTAGTTAAACTGTCGACATGTTTATAGCTAGCTACCTAAATAATATCATATCTGGTTTATTGGCACAGACATGTGAAGAAAACTGACGCCTTCTTAAGTACAAGACTAAACAAAGGGAATGATTAAGATTTCTTTATACGTCTGTGTACAGAAGTTCAGTGTTTTAAACATTTGCCCTTGTGTGGAATGCTGCCTAGCCAAACTTCTCCTAACATGTTCCTTATACTGTAACAAATCTGAATTTCTCTCTCCAAAACCTTTTTCTTCTGTGGTATGCAAAAGAAGATATTTTGAAGAATATTGATAACCAAATGGTTTTGGCCTTTCAAAGAATGTACAACAGATACTATGGGAATCAGTGGGACCCAAAACTGTTGGTTGCCAGATTTCTTTAAAAAAATCTAAAGATTAAACGGTTTTGTGTCCCATTGACTTCCATAATATGGACGACAAACACTATTCAATTCAATTCAATTCAAATTTATTTGTATAGCGCTTTTCATGATACATATCATTGCAAAGCAGCTTTACACC
>JAUMHE010000051.1:16955474-16967242 GCA_032359235.1 Enteromius mattozi | reverse complement strand
ATGTATATTGAAAATAGTAGAGGACCTAGGACAGATCCTTGTGGTACTCCATATTTTACTGGTGATAACTGCGATGACTCCCCATTTAAATAAACAAAGTTGTAGCGATCAGACAGGTATGATCTAAACCATCTTAAAGCCTGCCCTTGGATACCTGCATAATTTTGACTATATAAGTCAATGGGACCAAAACTGTTTGGTTGTCAGATTTCTTCTAAATATAATCTTTTAAGTGGTTTTGGGTCTTATTTACTTCCATTGTATTGACAACAAATACTATGGAAGTCAATGGGACCGGAAACTGGTTACCAAATTTCTTCAAAATGTCGTCTTCTATAGTCCAACAAACTGGATGAACTGTTCACAGTAAGCTTTATTACTCAGACAGGTAGTTAGCTGTAAAAAGTGGACAGTTTAGAGACACAGACTTCCCATGGTCTTAACAATAACACCCAATTGAATAGAGAGGTTTGAAACCACTACAATAACACAAAGCATGTATCTTCGGTGCATTCACATGCTTGTTCACATACTTTCCAACAGTATGTTTTTGGCCTTGCACCCTGTTGTTCTCCATGTGGCTTCAGAGCGTATCATGTGAACCATGTTCATGTGCTTCTCTTTGGACAGTGGTCAGCACGAGCTTCTCATTCAAATGAATTAAAAAATGTTTGCCTCACAAACAGACTCAACATGAAGTTTAATCCAAACTGCTTCATGGAGATCATTGCTTAATCGTCTTGGACAGGCAATTTCTGAGGCTTTGTGGTGGAACGCATGGAACTCTGTTTTGTCCGGACAGCCTCTTTTAATTTGCTTCTCACCAGTTGACATTAAACAACATGAGGACTATGTCGACATCACAATGCAATCCTTCCTTATGCAATTTAAGGGAACACACCCCATCAATCACCAAAACAATGGAACAATGCAAGTTTATGTTTCAGTTAAAAACAGCACGTCCATACCCCCAAAAAATCTTTTTTCCCCCTGCATGCAAACTCCTTGTTTTGTTGCATGCGTTTTAGACCCATGTAGTTTATCTCTAACATTTTGAAACAGTGTAAATAAGAACTGTCTTGAAGATTGGGGGCTTTACCAGGGACTTTTCAGACTGTTCTCTCTCTCTTCCATGTCTTTGATTCCCTGATCTCCAAATATTATAATTGCAAATGACCAGAAACTTGTGCTTTAATATACCAAGAACAAGATCAAATGTTTATTTATTGAAATATGTATATGACTAGATACATGTAGCTATAACAGATTGTGACATTGATTTTGGTGTAGAGATCCAGGCTCTTGCTAAGCACCGTGGTAGTTTTACCTTGTAGCAACTGTTTTGACTTGTCACAAAACAAATGGTACATGCAAATGTATTTTTTAAATATTCTATGAAATCAGATTTAATATGGTAAATATTTATTTAATTTTTTTGCTCAAGATGAAGGCAAGCAGTGCAAGCAATTCAGCGTCTCACTTATGAGGCTATACTGTACTTTTCAGCAGTCAAGCTTTGGTTTACGATCATCAGAAGCCAATGCGCATCGGTGAACCTCATGAAGGTCATCCAGGCGTCATATTTGATCTCAAATTTGAAAGAAAATATTTTGCATTAAAGTAATAGTTTCTTGAATTCAGGCCAGCAAAGAATGAGAGTCCAGAAAGCTGATAAAAACTGATCCACATGACGTAAGTACATCAATATTTTCTTGTGAAGGGAAAAGCTATCTGTAATGAACAAATCCATCGCTTCTGACATGTTTTGGATTGTAAACTGTGCTTAATCTTTGCATCTTTCCCTCCTGATTCACACAAGAATGTTTTTCACTGGAGAAAGCAATATAACTTTTAAGGTTAAAACGTCTTAATTATGAATTTGTTTCATTTAAATGCACAGCTTTTCGCTTCATAATGTAAATTAATGGACTGGAGTGGTGTGGTTATTATGATGTTTTTATAAGCTGTTTGGATCTCATTCTGATGGCACCCATTCACTGCAGAACATCCATTGGTGAGCAAGTGATTTTAGGTGAACTATTCCTTTAAGAAAATTAAGCTGCTTTATTATTATTATTATTATTTTCTGTTTCTTTTTTGTTTTACATCATGACATTATTTTTATGACTATTATAGGCACATTTACTCTTCAATCTCAAATTACTGTTATTGTTTTTTGCATTGTTTAACTTAAACTTAAAATAATACATTTAAAATAAAAAAATAAGTATCTAATATATATGACTGCAGTGAAAAGCAAATCTTCTGAATCAATTACAGAGAATATTTAAGGGGGAGAGAAATGTGCTTAAATTTATGCATACTGTCACAATGAAACAAATCATAAAAATCCTACAAATAGACTTCATTAGGCTTCATTGTCTATGCAAATTTCGATTTTGGAGGTGAAATATGATTTTCTGTGAGATTCACCCTAATGTGCAAAGATTCAGTCTTTAAATGCAGACTAAAATAGGGAAAAAATTATCCCTCCTAAAACAGGAATGTTGCGGGTATAATGTCTTCTGTCAGACTAGCTATTTTAAGATCATGAGCTAATTTTTTCCATGCTTGCTTGCAACACCTGACTGGTTGTGGGAGGTTTCTGAAAGGGCTGATTTCTTTGGGTTTTGAGGTCTGAAATGTGGCCAAGATGAGGTTATTTCATAGGAAGTGACATGATTATCAATACCAAAGGACTGGTGGCCATTCCATATGCTGTGTGTGAAGTGATTATGACCTCAGGGTTTGGATATGTAACTAACAGCTGTGACCGCTCTGGTATACAGTAAATGATGAGAAAGCAAACTAATTACAAAGACTAGATAAGTTGTGGTGTTACATTGTGTTTTTGTGCAAATGAAAGACTTTGAAAAAACTGTTTAAATTCAACAAAATGTGAAGACATGTCATGAAAGCAATGTTAGCATCTGCTGTACATACGTGAGTCATCTTCATTGTTCATATTTAAAAGTGAGGCCTAGAATCACCTCGTATTAGACAAAATACATATGGGCTCAATATAACGTGGTCTGATTCATGTAAATGTTTAAATAATGTACAGCACCTTTATAAAAAATAGCTGAGTGGTCTCTCAGAAGAAAGAATAGAAATATGTATATTTGTTCGGTTATTTTTCTAACTAATTATTTAAGTATGGCGGGAAAATATTTCAAGTCAGTGCAATGAAAATAAAATCATATCCTGGTGTTCTGGTCATGTAACATTTGTGCAAAATCAAATGAGTTTGTATCAAAAATCTCAAAGGAGTTTTTAAGTTTTTGAAATGGTCTTTTAATGATAAGGGTCTCCACTTTTACTCCAGATTGACTTTTTTTTTTTACCTTTTAATCGAAATCTTGCGACTTCTGCTTCAGAATAATGATGTTATTGAAATATGAGAATTATTCCTTAATTGGCATTTCTATATTTAACATCAGCTCGGTTTAATTTAATTTAATTAAGATCATTTTCTGCTGAGTTTTGCAGAGGAACAGGCAGTGTGACCAAACCGAGCGCACCCAGATAAGAGCAATGTTTAACTAATTTCATTATTTTAATATGACTTGAAGCTATAAGATTTTAAAAATACAATGACTGTGACCATGACATTTATTATCCCAGCTCAAGTTGTCTAGAGAAAGTCTTATCCCGGCCTGTCACGCCTAGAGCATTGTCTAGCTGATAAAACCTATGGCTTGTCACACAGAACAAAATGTAGACTACTTTAATGGCTTACAGTAAAGAAATATGCCAGTCTAAGCGGCATTTGTTCTGCTGAGTTAAGCAGAACACTGCTGTATCATTTCATGATTGCTCAGCGATGTGTAAAGTACTCAGTACCGTAGAGACTGGAGGAGGTATTTTAGGCAGTAGCAAAGATATAAAGGAGCAGATAAATGTATTGCAAACCACTGAAGCAGTGGTGAAAGTGGATAATAAATGTCTGACAGGTGAAATATATTAGGACTCTTTAACATGCAAGCATTACGGTTTCTCAAATCTGCCACCTGGTGTCACTAACGAGTCAATGATAAAAAATAGACATCTGTGTTCTTGTTGAAATGCAATAGTTGAGGCTTGAGCAGGAAAGTTATTACACGGGCCCCAGTGCATGGCTGAAAACAGGAACGCTATAAAAGCTTACAACCATGTGCCACTTTACCCTACTTTATTCTTTGAACCTTAATTGCTGTGGACAAGCTAATGAAAAACAGACCTGCTTCTCCTTCTAAATGGGGAAAGAGTGACTATGGTTTATCTCTCTAGTCAGGTCAGAATAAAATGGGTGTGGTGTGTGTTTCTGAGATAAGCGCAGAGTGCACATTTGGAGACTGCCTTAATATGTCTAGCTCTGACGGTTCAAAATACTTCCTGAGTTGATGTTATAATAATTCAGTTTCGCTGATTAAAGTGGAAAACAATGAAGCAGTCTCAGGTCAAACGCTGGGAATAGTTACGTTTCTTTTCTTTTTTTTAATGTTTTTGAAAGAAGTCTCTTATGCTCACCGAGGCTGCATTTGTTTGATAAAAATACAGTAAAAATTCAAATATTAAAGTTTAAAAGAAATAAACTTTTTGAAAATATTTTATAATTTCATTTCTAGCTGCGATGGCAAAGCTGAATTTTTTGCAGCCATTATTCAAGTCTTCAGTGTCACCTGATCCTTCAGAAATCATTCTAATATGAATAAAGAAACATTTCTTATTATTGTCATTGTCGTGCTGCTTTGCGGAATCTGGGCAACACTATATCAGATGTTAGGGGTAAGTATGATTTCCCATAAGGATTTATTAAATTGATTAAAAGTGACAGTGAATAAATTTATAATACTATAATATAAGGATTTCTGTTTTAAATAAAAGCCGTTCTATTGAATTTCCTATAAATCAAATACTGAAAAAATAGGCTAAGTTTCCACAAAAATATTAAACATAAGCATTGCTATGTAGTAGCAAATCGGTGTATTAAAATAATTTCTGAAGGATCCTACGACACTGAAAACTGCAGTAATGATGCTGAAAATTCAGCTTTACCATCCTTTACTACAAAAATAAATCAAATTTGGACCGGTATTTTAGATAATATTTTACAATATTGTGTTTTACTGTATTTTTTGAGCAAATAAATGCAGACTTGGTGAGTGTAAGATACTTTCAAAAAACATTCAAAGCATTAAAAAAGGTGTGTGTATATATAACTTTTTGACTGGTAGTGTACATTGGTTTAGTTGAGAGTTTCAACTCTCCGGAGTGATTTTACCACAGGTCATGTTGAAGGATGACTGTTTGAGAACTCTGTCAGGGTTCCCTGTAAGCTATATGCTTGAATCATTAAAGGCTTTTGTGCTTTAGTACACACCGTTACTATAGCAATCAAAACCACAGTTTCTATGGAAGTACACACACATGCCCACATCGAAAATAGCCATGTGTTACTAAAACACAGCAAGATTCAAAGTAACTAAATACTGATTTAAACAAGATGTATGGTAAGTAGTTTCCATAAAGCACTAAAGAGGAAAAAATTGCAATTGTTACTAGGCTACAAGGTCAAATATAATCAGCTTAAAGCTTCATGAGGGACGCCCTTATTGGGAACACCCCTGCACTGACTCACACATTCCATTAAGTCTGAAAATGAACTAGAAACTGCCTTCCAAGACCTTAGCAGACTGGATTCCTTTGCCCTGTTGTTATTCAAATACATGCACACTATAGCAACAGCATTCATTTGCACACATTGTACAAGTGCAGTAAATACTTCTGTCATATATATCTCAAAGTCATCCGTAATGAATGCTGCGTGCACACTCGTTTAAAACAATTATTGTCACTCACTGTGAAGATATTGAATGCTATTTTGTATAACAGGCAGACTGCGTATATGCATGTACGCTAATATTTAGAAGCAGTTAAGCAGCAGTCAATTTCTTTGAGTCATGTTGTCAGTCTTTGCTCTGAGGGAAGGGCAGGCGGCTTACGTCACGATCATAAAAAGGCTTACGTGACGTTTGTTTCCTCGAACATAAGATGTGTGAAGCAGCAGATTCCCTTCAGATGTAGCACACGCCGATATATGAAGCGCTTTTTCCTTTTAATCTCCACGTTTTTCTTTTCCTTTGCAGCGGGAAGGTGATCAGTGAAGCTAATATGGGGGATATCTTTGTTCGTGTAACTTAGTGCTTTATCGTTCTTTCATTCATTAGGTTTTTCTGCCGGTTGTTGCACATTCAAGAAGTGTTTGTTGCTTAAAAACCAAATCTATTCAAATAACGATGACAGGTTTGAAGGCTTGCCCATTGCTTTTACTGTCGTTTTCACTGGTCTCTATGGGAAAAGGTAAGCTGATTTCAATTATTTCAACTTTAGAAACTTTTTATCGCGTTGAAAATAGCCTGCATGAGCAATTTCTTGAAAAAAACACAAAACGTATTGAATTATATGTTTTAAGAGAATCTCGAAAATTGGCAGTCAACTGGAAAAAATACCATTCTAAGAATAGGGTGTCAAAAAACTTTCCTATAGGTGGCAGCACAATATTAATAAATATATAATCAAGTGCGTAAATGTCACTACTTGTAATACGAATAAAATGTATTTTAAAGAGGGCGTTTCCGAGGTTGGTAAGCTTTTTAAACTCTTTTATGGTCACAAAGGCTGCATTTATTTGGTCACAAACGCAATAATGTGTGGTGAAATTATTTCTATTTAAAATAACATTTCTGTTGGAATAGATTTTAAAATGTCATTTACTTCTAGTGGCGAAGCTTGAAAGCAGTGCTGGAAACTTATTTGACGAATAGAAATTTAAAGAGAACAGCACTTATTTAAAATAGAAGTCTTTGTAAGACTATAAATGTTTTTCCTCTCACTTTTGATCAAACTAATGTGTCCTGAATAAAGGAATTTGTTCATTTACAAAACTTAATGACCCGAAACTTTTGACTAAAGTCTTTTATGGTGGTTTTTGTTGCAGAATGTCCATTTCCTGCTTTGACTGGCAAAATTGTCTTATCCTCGGAATCCATACTGAAGAATAACTTCCCAGACAATTCAGAAGCGTTTGTGGAGTGTGCTAAAGGATACGAGAGAGAAGAAGGTCCGAATTCAATCACCTGTGTGAATGGGGTCTGGAGTTCATCGGAGTTAATTTGCAAAAGTAATTCATTTTTGACATCTAAATGGGACATTCCCCTTGAAAGAAATTGTATCAAGTACTAAACTGCTGTGTTTGCTTTTATTTCAGAGATGGATTGTGGACCACCTTCACCTTCACCACATATGACCTACACCATTCCTGATGGAACATTGTTTGGTGCCTACATACAACCCAGATGTGAGACAGGGTAAGGACGGCTGTGGCCCCTGCTTTCCATATTGCAGTCATACTTGTAATTGACTCTTGTTTTTGTCTTTAATCCAGATATGATCTGGAAGGATCAAGCTTCAGGCAATGTCTTGTTTCCGGCTGGAGTGGAAGGGCTGACTGTATATGTGAGTCCTCATCTTTGGATAGATTCAAATCAGTGTTATTTGTAATATAATATATTATAGTGTTTCTTAATATTTTTAATTAATTTAATACTTTTTTAATTTTATGTTTTAATTTTCATCTTTCATCATATGTTTTCGTCATTTAAATTTGTTTTTAAAGTATATTTATATAAATGTTCATAATTTTTCTTTCCGTTATAGTTATTTAAATACATTGTTAAAACTAACTGAAAATGTAAGCAATGCCTGGGCAACTTGCTGAAGTAAAATATGTTTACATTTCATTTTAATTCACTTCATGTTTTTTTTTTTTTTATGATTTTAGTTTACGGTAGTAACCCGAATGCACATTCAGTATCAACATCTGTGTTGTCTTTCACAGTTAGAGATGTCGTAACAGCTTCTCTTTCACCTTGTCTCTTATAGTGACAGAATGCATTGTGCCAGATAAAATTGAGCATGGCAATATGGATGCACCCCAAAAACCTTTGTTAAATGATGTCATTACATTTTCCTGCGATGATGGCTACACCCTCATTGGCAACAGCTCCATTAAATGTGTTGAATATGGGGACTATGATTTACCACCTCCAATATGCAAAGGTCAGTTTTTGAAATTAAAGTTTTTACTCCATTAAATTCCAAGTGTAAAATCAATCACATTCATTCTTTGTCCTAATTAGCGGCATTGAATGATAGTGGTAAGCTCCACCCATAAACAATTGCATTTGTCCAGCATCTAGCTCCACACATTGTAGCTTTGTATAGAGTTCACCAGCCAGTACTGGAAGTAACAACTCTACTAAGTAACAAATCAACTATAACTATATATTAACTTTTAATAATGCAGTCTTTTTGGTTGTTCTTGTGCGATTTGCATGACATAGTATTATCACTTTTACTGTGTATGCCAAGTTGTTTTTCACTGGAAACCTGTCGCTAAAAAAAGTATAAGAAATGGTGCTTCAGGATCTGACCCTTGATCAGTCTGAGCTTGTATTTGAACCCAGTCACTGGCATTGCAGCACCATCAGGGCACTGCATGTTAGAACTCAGCCTGGCGTTCTTGCACAGCACAGTTGAATTGCATTGTATTGAAATTTCCTCCACTGACTTTATATCCCGCAAGTGCGAGTTTATTTCACAATTCTGAGAAAAAAGTCAGAATTGTGAGATGTAAACTTGCAATCACAACAAAATAAGTCAGATTTGTGAGATAAAAAGTCGTAATTACCTTTTTTGTTTTTTATTCAGGGGCGGAAATGGGCTTCTGTAACATTGCCCTTTCACTTTGTGTTTTATTGTTTTGTCCCCTTATTGATCTGTTTATTTATGTTCGCTCGCATCTTCTTGTTCAGCAGGTCCTTCAGGCTTTTTGTGATTGTATGGATTTTTTGGTCTTTGTTGTATATGTTGAAGTGATCTGTAAAAACAAGTCTTCAGTGACTCACCGCTCCCGGTCTGTTTTCTCCAAGCCCTACAGAATCATTTCAGCCTCATGTTTCCATTTCATCATAGTCCTGCTGGTGACAGGCAGTTGTTGAAAGATGTTTCTAGGGAGGCGATGTATCATTCTGTAAACCATCTTAGTGCAGATTGGGGAGTATCGGATAGCTGTGCCTGGTAGTGCTGAAAGAAAATTATACAAAATGCTGAAAAAATGTGTTGGAGTGTTAATAGTGAGAAGAGTAAAAAACTGAAATGAGCACCAACAGTTACTTATAAGTCTCAAATATGCTCAATTTTTTTTTCTAAATTAATTAATCTAATTTTACTTAAAGTTTACATAGATTGATTTTATTACAACGTGAATATATTTATATAAACTAGGGATGCACCAAATGTTTGGCAACCAAAATTGTTTGGCCAAAAATAGCAAAAAGAAAAAAAAAAAAGCTAGTTTGGTGTTTGGCCGAATAACCGAGAAGACTGAATAAATTATGCAGAACAATGACATGATGTGATCAAATATAGGCGCGGACTAATGCAGCAAACATGTGGGCAGTGTAAAAGTGTCCAAAAAAGATGCTACGATCATTACAGTCACAGAAAGTGAGAGATGGTTTTGCACTGCATCTCATGTCTCCGATGGGAAGAGGAAGGGTGGCTGTTGCTGGTTGACTGAATTCAGGAAATGTTCTCAAATAATTAGTTATGTTTATGTTTTCTAATACACGCACAAAGTGCATGTAGCCTAATCAAACTGCGCTGCATCAAAGTGTATCAAAGTCCAAATCTGCTCTAAAACATTGTTACTCGTCAGCTGCTCAGTAACGTTTTCATGCATTTTTTAAATAGAATAAGAAAAGTACGACAACAAGTAATGATAATAATAATAAATACAACAGCTCTATTAATATATTTCTTATAACACTCGCACATAGTGCTCAAATTGGGATCTGTGATATTTTTCAGTGTTTTCAAAGAATTCTCTATTGCTCAGCGAGACTGCATTTATTTGTACAGTAAAAAATTAATTTATTTTAAGTTAAAATGTTATTTGTTGGTATTAGGTATATTTTTAAAAAATGTTTAGTGTTAAGTAAATATTTTTTAATTGTTTTGTAGTTGATTTTTTATTTCTTTGAAAAGCTAGAAAAAACAATGAAAGGCACATTTTCATCTTTTTAATTTATTCAATGGTGAAAAAATGGCTAAATATATGGGGAGAAATGCGAAAAACCTGTGTTCGGTATTCATTTTGTTCGGCTTCAGCCTAGAATTTTCATTTTGGTGCATCCCTAATAAATATATTGTAGAGAGATAGATAGATGCAGGCTCCATTTTGTTATTTTGTTGTTAAATTTTTTATATGTATATATTGATTAAACCAATTATCTGTCTGTTATTTCAATAATTTTTAAAACAGACTTTTTTCTGTAGGCCTACATGTTTCTTTCCAGGGAAACATTCTTTTATAGTCTTGGGTTATACAGAATACTGTGTTTTGAATTTTTATTGGGTTGACTTAAGATTATTGAAATACCATGCATGCTGCAGTGTGCCAGATGTCTTGAGATGTTTTTCAGTAATATATTTTATTACAATATGCCAGTATTTACTTCTTAACAAAGTTTAAAAAGAAAATTTTGCTCATGTTTTAATAGCTTTAATCAAGTTTCTTTTCTATCCCCAGCTATTGAATGTCCAGTTTTAGAAGTTCCATTTGGTAACCTGACTGAAGGAAATCCTCCGTTCTTTTATAAAAGTAAAGCCAGGTTTAAATGCTGGCCAGGTTACAGCATGAAAGATTCAGCTACACCAGTGTGTGAAACGAGTGGCTGGTCTCCCTTTCCTGTCTGTGAAGGTAAGCTGAACCTTCTGAACGCTATAATGCATGGGAATTTATATTCCAAGGTGTGCATTCATGATACGAGTGATAAGTAGACCTGTACAGAATCTGCAGCACTTCATGTACTGATTCTGAAGGAAACTCTGTTGCGTTCTGCTGAGAGTACTGCAGTTGTAGCTAAAAGCATCATCAAATATGAAACAAATTTGTGAATGATGGGCGTTCTTGTTTTAGAGAAATCTGTGGATCTTTCTCCGGTGGTTTTGCATTTCATACACATTGTTCAAATCCACTGAATTGTCTAGATGTCATGCAACAAGATGGCAAAAGCAGATAACAACTTCTTCATATTTTTATTCCAGTCATCATTACACCGACAGAAGCAAGCACTACCACAAACAAACCCACAACAAGAGACACAACACTCTCCATCCATTCACCTGGTAAGCAGTCCAGCCCACAAAATTTTTTCTCAGGTCTCGCACAAATTATTTGTGATGGTTATGTTGTAATGGTTATTTGGTTTTTATTGCAGGAGGACTTAATGAAGAGCCCACTACTGTCTTTCCTCTTTTGTGTGAGTTCATCTTTTAAATCCAATGATACTGTACTGAATTCAGTGTCTGATTACATCACCCTCAGGGAAAGTAATGCAGTTACTGTTAATTGAGGTTATTGTAGTTTGTCATACAACATATGTCACCATATTATATAACAGTCAGTAATGATAATGGCTTATTTTGTCTTGATAAGTTCCAAATAAGAGGAGTGATCACTACTATAACTGAGGGTCACCACATACTGTATCTATTTAATGTTTGTTTCCTTTTGTTCATGTATCTCATTGTTCTTAGTAACACAACTGTTGATCTTTTAGGGGTACCTGTGATTGTGTGTGCAGTTCTTTGCTGTTGTAAGTATATTATCTATCTATTAGATCTATTACCAGATCTCTCTCTCTCTCTCTCATATATATATA
>JAUMHE010000051.1:16913703-16955374 GCA_032359235.1 Enteromius mattozi | reverse complement strand
TATTTATATATATATATATATATATATATATATATATATATATATATATTGCATATGCTTTATGTATTACCTTAATGGTATTTGGTTTATAGTTGTTTTATAAGTTTTGTTGTAAGTGAATGATATTTACAACATATTTCATTCTCCTTATAGAGATGTAAAAAATAGACATGAATCTAATTATTGTTTATTTATTGTCTTTATGCTTTGGTGGGTATTATTAACACACACAAAAACAATGGAGTGAAGAGGAAGAAATATTGGGGGAAAGAATTATGTATTTGTAGAAGAAATATTTATGTTGGTAAAGAGGTGTAAATATTATTTTTTATTAAAAATACTATAAAAGAAAAAAAATTGAACATACCAATAGAGACAATGTACCTTCACAAACTGCAAAGAATGTGTTGGTTTTCTCAAGTTCTTATGGTGTCACTGACAGGAATGGTGCAAATTTCATGTAGATTTGTTGCTGAATACGTACAAAAGGGCTATTCTAAGCTTTTAACTTGGAAGAATAAAGCCATTATCAGTGTTAAAACTTAGTGGTGTTTGCTGTCTCGTAGTAACCCGGATCTTTTGTTCTACACTTGAGTAAGCATCCTAATTTACCCCAGACGGTTTCACACTGCAATCCGAGGGCCCATAACTTCCAATCACAGTCGGCCATCTGGGTGGAGACGGCCAAGTGAAGAATTACTGAGGGGGGTTTAATCATTAAATCTGATTAAATGGCATGTAATAAAATATATATTTAAGAATGTCATCTTGGAAAAGTGAAATAGACCAGTGCTGGAGATGATTCATTGTTTGGGTGGGTGCTTAGCAGTAGATTGCTAATGAAAGGATATTTAATGGGTGTGTATTTACCCACAAGCAGCAGGCTAAGTCATTGCTGACCAGCAACTGCTTTTTTATAGGGTCGTCCAGTCATAGGGCATTTAAAGAGATGCCCAGTTTATTCACAGACTCAGCTTCTTGTTCAAACTGAAGGTTTTATGAGATTCAGTAGAGATGTTTTGTTGTTGTTTGTCTATTTTATTGTGCTATTAAAATCATACAGCAGTATAAAAGATTGTTTCCTGGAAGAAAGGAAATGTGGGTCCTTGTTATTCATTAATTTGACCTAAGGTTATCCCAAAGAAGAAGGCTACTAGCGTTTGTCATTGATGAATGGAGCACATTTCCTGGACCTCAACCCGACAACAAACTACATTCAGCACAATATCCCTCACGTGGACAATCAAAAACTTTGGACTTTTTAGATTATATGTTAATATGACAAACATATTATTTATATAAACCTCTGCCTAAAGAGATACTAAAATCGTTGTTGATGCTGCTGGCTTGTTAACAGGAGCTAAAAACAGAATATGCTAAGTAAGGCTTCTCAAAGCTGCATCTCTGGCATCATTTAGTGTTGGTCAGCTGTGTCATTAATACATTAGAATACATCCATCAGACTATTAATTGCAGTCACAGTGTCTGGTATCAGTTACAGATGCTGGGAAAGTGATCCCAAGTTCAAAGTTTCTAATAGAAACGCGTCTCTGTACGAAGCACGTTTTGAGGTCACACGGTGCCATCTAGCGGTGAAGGGCCGAAATGTTGAGCGAGTAGCTTCAAGCGGCTGTTGCGTCATCAGTTCCTCATGAACCAAGCTCGAGCATATTTATAGGCCTAGAGTTGAATCTCCTCTTTGCCTGTGGAAATGAGTCGATATACGAGCCATTTTGCACATGTGGATGCAAGGTCTTGGGTGTTGACCTTAAACGAAGATTACAAGGCATTCTTAAAATGATTGTGCGACATTTGGCAAATTTTGAGATGGTGTAGCTGGCACTGCAGTGGAGGTCCAGGGTGAACAATCTGGATTTTTCAGGTAATAATAAACGCAAAGATATTTAAAGCTGCAGTCCGTAACTTTTGGCGCTCTATCGGTTAATAAACAGAACTGCGTGCGTCTAGCGGAAGAACATTGTAGCCGGAGCTACTTTCTCTGTGTTTATGTCTATGGCGAATCACGCAGGTACTGGACTACTCCGCAGCTCGAACCAATCTAAAGAGTCCGAATATAAACACTGTTTATAGGTCTACCACAGTGATTCAGGACAAGTCAAAAACACGGTTTGGAAAATGGATTCATGGTGTACTCGCTTATTATATAATTTTTGTACATTTTGGACACAAAAAAGTTCCGGACTGCAGTCATAGGTGCTATAAACTTATCCTCAGACCAAACGTCATGACTTACAATAATCACTGAACCGGTTCTTTTGAAATAAATTTTTCGAAAGAACCGATTTTCTGAAATGATTCGAAGAATCTATCACTAGTTTTTCAAAGAGGCAGTTTCCTACCCAAACTCATTAGTTTAGATAAGCAGAGCTGCTTCAGAAATTTCTGATTGGCTAGACTACAGTATGATTAGGATACTACAAATCACACATCAGTGATATTTTTTACAGATAGTTTATATTTTAAAGTATTCATAAAAAAAAAAAGAAAAGAAAAAAAAGTCAGCACATCTCTGTAACACTGCTGAAGTTCAGAAGGTTCCAACAGAGGCTATATTAACACTACTATGTTGCCTGGTAATTGTATTGGATTGGGGAAAAAAAAGAAACTTGTAGCACTTAATTAAGAATAAATTTGTTTTATTTAGTTCACAAAACTTATGCAAATCAGACATGCAAAGACACTGATCACAAACATTGCAGTCCACACCATTTAGGTCTCCCATGTGATGTCAGGACCGACCCAAGAACACTGATTTCAAATGGTGCTAGATGCCGTAAAGTACTCTATTGCACCATCTGAATTCAGCTTCCAGGAGCAGCACAGAAGGAGATGGCACTGGAAAACAAAATACAAAACAGACAATGTATTAAAGATACTACAGTGCATACAATAGCTTTTTTCTCTGATTCATCCTTTCTTTTAATAGAATTTTCCCTTGTGCGAATATGTTTAAACTTGTTTTCTAGAAGTAGGCCTATGATGTGTGTTTATGTGCTTTTTGCCACTACTGCGTATACCAGAGAGTAGAGCTATTACGTTTGAACTACCGTAGACAACTACCGAGTCAATAGAATGAGCACAAAAGAAAAGTATAGGGAGTGACCAAGAGGGAAGGAGATCATTTGTTTACGAGTTTCTATTTCACTCTAGTACATCAGTTTATTCTTGGTTTGCTTCCTCTGCGCACCTGGCAGCTTGTGTAATGCTGATCCGGCTCTTAAAGGGAAAGCCATCTTTATTGAGGCTCCGAACCTGCCATTTAAATGGAGTGGAAAAGAGAAAATATTGCAGTGATTATGCAGTCAGCATATTGCAAACAGTTAAGACATGCAGTGTAGTATTTTATATATTTTTAAATAAGATTTTCAAGCATAAAGCATAGTATTTGTATTATTTGAACTGGCATTCAACAAGCAGTTTATTCCCAATACTTGGAGGGCTGCTGAGAAGATGTCTTTAGGGACTTGTTGACTTAGGTTCATTTAATGTGTTTATAAAGGAAGTGTACTGTTGGATCTAGAACTTCTTCAAGGCAAAGATTACGAAAGAGGCCAATTCATCTTTCTTGGACAAGAGTCAGGCCAGGATACTAAATATAACATCTTGTTTTGAAGTGATAAGTGAGTAATTACTAATACCGTCATCTCCCCCTCTACTGAATTTATCTCTCCCAAATAATAAAGTCAATATTAATACTAAACCAAATACATAGGTCATGATAATGATAGAGATTTACAATATATACTATAATAAAATAAAGCAGGGGTTTAAATCGAGGGATTTTAAAAATATTTATAAATATACCAACTAAAATACAAAATTTTGTACAGTAGGCTATACGTAAATATTGTTTATAATTCACTATTATAGTTTTTTTTTTTTGTTCCATGGGTGCCTAATGCTGTTGCTGTTTTATTATTTTTTAATGAATACATTTACATTTAAATATATAATTATGCAGCCAAAATGATGATAATGGCAGGCCTATCCTATTGTTAATCACTTCAGAAGGCGTATAATGTGGCCTGATAGCGCCACCTGGAGGTAAAATTAAGCAGTGCGCTAAGTTTGGTAAAGTGCGCACTAGCTAATAACTAATGCAAGTTTATTGTTAAACACCCTGAATAAGACAGACAGTATTGCGTTTTGACGTCTTTACCGCTATTTGTTTGCGATTGAGTGTCTATTCTTAAAAGGTTTTTTTGTTAAACATGTAACTAAAGGTTTGTTGAGCCCCTTTGATGTGTGCGATCCACTATTGTTTCTTGACAAGCCCTTTACGGTTCCTGTTTTAAACAGATTCGCTTCAGTGATGCTCTGAAGAAGTGCGCACTTATACTACAGCCGGTGACGTACGCAACGCATCTCTCGCTCGCGCAGCATCCTTTTCTCGCCGTGGACGCACGCAGTTATGTGACAGTGGAAGACTCGCTTCTGATTATGTCATGTTCAGACGCGATGCGTTTAAAATAAACAAGGAGTCTCTTACGCAGGAGAAATTCCCAAACGAATCTCCATATTCTTGTCGCAATAGCTATGACGCAGTAATATATCTTAACGAAGGCCTGTTGGGATAATTATCAGCACGCTTCAATCTCAGATTTCAAATGATGACATCAATTCGTCAATATTATTCGTCAGATAATATTTATAAATTATGCACTGCTAAAAATACTGAGGTATTTAAAATGATTTCTATATTATTCTCCGTCTTACAAACAAATAAATTAATTATACCTCTCAAAGTAAGAAATTCTTCTACTTACGTGGATACATTCAAACGGTTGTCTTATAGTGGAATCGTCTTGTAAATAATCTACATGCCACGGATTCCTGCACTCTTACTTGTTTCAGTCGGACCTAACTCCTCACTTTCCCTTCTTGAGACGTAGTCTCCTCGCATCATTACAAGATCCCTATCGATTTTTCCAGGGCGAAATACTCACGCCCCGCCCCCCCAGACACTCCCCCGGCGACTGATTGGACACCGCGCTTTACACGTTCCCAGACGTTCCTAAACACTTCTGGATCACATGTGCTTGACGCGTGTTTACAAACATTGAATGAGGTCACATGGTACAGGCGACCATTTAATGCGCATCGCTGGATACTGTCGCATAACAGAGAACAAAACACTGGAACCCAAGCTTATATTAAACGATCAGTGTCGTGTGAAACGCTGTTAAGCTCGTTTTCATTTATTTATTTTGTACGTTTTTTAAAATGCTAAGGAAAATTAGCAATTGGAACATTTTTCTTTCGTAACTCACAAATCCTATCATTTGTTTTGGTATATAAAGCATTTATAATTTCCCAAGTAACTGTTCTGTTAATACAAATTATAGGCCTATATTGAAAAGATATTAGATTTATTAAAAGAAGGTAATAAGAACACATACACATCCACATGTTCATAGTGGATACTTCAGAATAATAATGTTATTGCTTTAAAACGTACACAATAACAAAATTGTTTTACAATATTTTTTTTCTTTTTTTAGCGGTTCTGTACTTTTACAAAGGTAATTATCACTGATATTTAATTTCAGGTAGTTTAATTTCAAATGTTTGGGTCAGGTATGAAATAATTAGTACAAACTTGGTGCAAATATGTTCTTGTACTAATTGTGCATGTTTTTAAAAGATACTTTGTTTTACACAGATGGGAACATTCTAGAATTTCCTGTAACAGTCTGTAATATTCTAGAACTTTCTGGAACATTCCAGAACATTATAAGACTAGTCTTAAAATACAAAAATCATCCAGTGTACACCTATGAAGTTTTGGATGACTCACTTTTGGTAAATATTTATGTTAAACAGTTGTTGTTATAGCTTAATATTTTTTTTTATTTATTTATAATTATATTAGGCTATTGTTTACATATTATCAGTATATTATGAAATATGTTGATTAAGTCAGTAACAGTTAGGTAATTTCATGCCTACAAATTTATATATTTAAAAGTCATGCATTTTTATTATAATTTTTTTGCAGTAGAACTTCATACAGAATGGGGGGGGGGGGACTTTTGCACCCTCAAATCATTTTTATTGTTGTATAAATGAAATCACATTTCACAACTTTTTCTTTATAGAGACAAAACCTTACCAATCACATTTTGAGAAAGTGTCATCTCTTAACTTATTTGTGACAATAAGGTTGGAGTTTATTGTTTTTCCTCTATCTTTTGTTATTGTTTTAAAGCAGGATTCCTTGACGCATTCTCACAATTCCGTCAGATTATTGTTGTCCAGTAAGATTTTTCTCATGCACTGCTCTTTATACACACGAGAGGGCACTGTTTACCCAAAATACTCTCCACTAAATCCATTGCTAAAGTTGTTGCCACTTCCAAAGTGGATTATTTGTGAATAAATCCACATTTTTCTAAATTAGGACCCTGATCATTTTATTCCAAAAGCGTAATCAACAACCGATAAATAGCAGTTTTATGTACTATAGACCTCATCAGAGACAGAGATTTATAGTATACAGTAGTGCACATGTGTGAGAAATCGTTGTCTGGGAATAAAGCATGAAGTGTACATGTGTTGGTCATAAAACTGAGCAACAGGGGAGGGCATGTGTCTGAGTAAAACCACCCGTCATGTTCATTCTCATGGGGATTATATAGCTGACGGGTTTATCTATGTGTGTGCGTGTGACATAAATCAGTGTATCCCTATGCCTGGTTAGGAAGGTTGATTCAGTCTTGTGGAGAGCAGAGAAAGTTGGTCTTATCAATTAAATATTATTCTATACAATTTGTTAAACTTTTTTCAGGTGGCACACAATCTAAACTAAAAGTCAGTGTTGCTGCATTTACTGTACATATTAGAAATGTAGCTGTATTTGCAGTTTTAAAAAAGTTGTGTCTGATTATCATGTTAATTCATAAAGCCCTTTACTTGTTATTGCAGAGGAGTGTGATGTAGATCTGGTGTCGAAGAGCGTGCCTGTGCTATCCAAACTCTTCCACTGAACATCTAAAGCTCGCAGCTGAGTCTGACTGAACGTCTTTATTTAGCTCCATGGTATTTAGACTATTTGTTGGCATGTGTAAATGATCTATAAATAAAAGGACTTAATGTATCTGCACAGTATTTTTAAAATATTTTAATACCAAACTTTTTTATACGCATTTTAGAATAACAGTAAAATCCTCCACTTGTAGTTTCTATTTTATTCTTAAGAGGAACTGGGAATAAGTTTCACTTTATGATTGGTTTATGAATATAATTGCTGTTTTTTCTAGCTCTTGTTAATTTGTCTGGTTTTCGCTGGGTAAGACTGATTCTGAATGTTAAGGATTTCTGTATTCCCACCTTCTTGACAGTGATTGGCTGATTCATAGTTGGAGGGAAACATCAGCTCCGCCTTTATTTTACCATGCAGTGCTGGTCTTTTTTTCTTGCAGTTGTTGAATTCATCTGGTGGTTGTAGACTCAACTTCTCCACCCCTGTCTAAGATATACAATACCATAGTACAAAATGTGCAACTGTGGGGCTCCACAGAGGGTTTAACACACTTCACTTGATCCCACGACCGTGTGAATCCACTGAAATCTGATGCACGTAGAAAGTTTGATGTGGCCCAGGGGATACTACTACTGCCTTACTAGTGTTTTCTTTGTAGTAGCCTCAGTAGATTTACTTGTTTACTTAAACAACCATTTAAAGCCAAAGATTTACGTTATTTATGAATCCTAAGTGATTAGGTTTTTGTTGAAATGCAGTGATTTGGTTTTTAGGTGTCTTCTCTGTTGTCACGTTTTTAATGAACTTGAAAATCAGCAAGATATTTAATACTGTTAAACGATTTATTATGTATATAAATGCACACACATGTATGTATATATTTTGAAAATATGTACATGTATTTAAATGTATATTATAATTTATATTATTTATGAATTTATTTGATATATAAACAGTTTCTTAAATATATACATGCATGTGTGTAAATTTATATACATAATAAATATACACACATATATTATGTAAACAAAAACTTTTATTTTGATTAATCATGATTAATCGTTTGACAGCATTTATGCATTTTTATGTGTTTTGTCTGAGCCCAGATGGAACTTTTGTGTGTTGATTTTTAGGATAAATCCTGTGATTTCAGTGGAATTTATTTAAATATAGTAAAATGTGACGCAAACAGAAGTTTATTAAAATTTTCAAGATTTCTCAGAAGGTCAAGAAAATTACAGTAAAAAAACATACTATTCTAATCACTCTAAATTATTGATATTGTGTTGAAAAAAATATGAAAATTGTGTTTAGTTTTCTAGCAGATAAGAAATTTGGCTTTTCCATAATAAATGAAATGATATGACAAACAAAACAATATAAAAACTCACTCATACACATACACATACACTTCTACATGCTACATAAACAACAATCCTATACATCTTCATGTTTATCTTCGTCCCCTCCCCCCATGAGTAATTGAATGTATAGATTACGCACCAAACCAAGAAAGTATAAAACAAAATATACTTTGTAAAAAAATATATGCAATTGCACAAACAGTAAAGGTAAAATTAGGGGCTATTTTGTCTTTACCATTTAGACGTGTGTGATGTTTGAGTGATGTCTGACACTCAAGCGGTACTTGTGTTATGCGACAGCTTTTTGCATATTACACATTTTTCAGCTCAGCTTGTAGAGAATAATGCTAGAAATGCCAAGGTCCTGAGTTCATTTTCCAGGAACACGCATACTGATTAAATGTATTTTAAATGCAAGAGTTGCTTAGATAAAAGCATCTGCCAAATGCAAAAATGTCTGAAATGCATAAGCATCCTGTACATTACCAAAATGAATTAAATCAAGAGTGGCAAATGCAAAATACTAACGCAAGCGATTGAAAATGACTACGTTTATGTGAGTGAAAAGCCAGAGCTGATAACCCATTCTTTCTGATAAGAATCTAATTTTAAAAACTGTTAAATACAGACAATAGTAACTATACTGATGTACCTGAAAATGATAAAAAATGCTTCACAATGAATTTTGTTTCGTTAACATTGACATGAACACTTTATAGCATTTAATAATCAACATTAATGTTAACTAAATATGTCATTGTTCATTAATTCATGTTCATTCATAATGTTAATTTCTATAACTTTCCCCTGGTTTCACAGACACGGCTTAAGCCTAGTCTTAAAATGTAATTCTTACCTGTTACAACCGAAATAAACTTGAACTGACTGATCCTAAAATACATCAGTGCCTTTGTTTTGTCTCAAGATGCACCCCAATAATGTTTTTTTTTCTAAACATGTTTTTAAAAATGACTTAAATGTCCTAATTGAACTATGGGCTAATCCTGGCTTAGTCTAAGCCCTGTCTGTGAAACCAGGCCTTGATATGTTAAAAAGCAATATGTATAGAAGTCGGCATCATCATTGATTAATAAATGCTGTAAAACTATTCTTCATGTTGTTTTGTAATACCTATTAATGTTCCCGGACATGTTATTAACCAATACTTTGCAGAGCAGCAGTTGTAGACTTGTGAATGCTTCTCCAGTATGAATACTGTACAGATTTTGGCTCATCTAAACACATAATACAATCCTGTTCATTATATGCAGCTTACGAATTCCTTAAGCATGAAAGATCTCGCACTGGTGGAGTTCAAACATAATTGAAAGTGTAAATGTTTGTCTATAGTTGGTGTGGTTTCTGAATTGTTATTCATCAGCTAACATTTCTGGCACAACTGGAACAGATTTGGGGTTTGTTCTCTTGTGTTTTCACAAAAGGCTGCCCAGCAATCAGTCTTTTCACGTAAGTGTCTCGTAGTTTCGTCACTGTTTTTCTCAACATCTTCTCTGTTGCAGTTTTTATCACACCTAATGCTGCTGTGCATGATAACCCATGATGTTTGTTCGCTCTTCTCGTTGGTCAATGGATTGATGGTGTCTCCGAGTCTTACATCGGAGTATCGGCCACTTGTGTCTGGGTGGCGGAGTGTCCATTGGTTGGAGGAGATTCTGGAGAATCTCCATTGATGATAGGCTTGTCCAGAGGCTCCTGTTGAGGCAGAGGAGCCACAGACAGCAGTGTGTTGCCTTGGTTCTCTTGATCCACTTGAAAGGAGTCCTCAGCCTTGATTGAGACAAGATATTGGATAGATATGCTGAGCATTGATTCTACCTCAACCCTGATGCTATTGATTCATTTGGAATGTGCAGTGATTAGATTGTCATACTCACCAGTCGCAGCCCTTTCGATTGTCCTCGATTAGTCTTTAGAAGGTGTCCAACAATCAGCAAAGCAGCAAGAAGCAAACCCGTTATCAAAAGAGAGATCAGGACGATTTTAGAGCGCTGGCCCATTTGGGACACCGCCTCCTCTACTTCCACCTGGACACAGACCAGTTCCAAAACATGTTAGCTTTTTTGACCTGGAAGTAGTTGTAATTTTCATAACTTAGTGATACTGTATTATGTGAATTAAAGGAATAGTTCACCCAAAAATTAAAATTTTGTCATCATTTACTCATTTAAAATTTCTTTGTTCTGCCGAACACAAAGGAAGATATTTTGAAGAAAGTTTGTAACCAGACAGTTTTGATTCACCATTGACTTCCATAGTATTTTCTTTTCCTACTATGGAAGTCAATGGTGACCATAACAGGCTGGTTACAAACTTTCTTCAAAATATCTTCCTTTGTGTTCGGCAGAACAAAGAAATTCATACAGGTTTGGAACTACTTGAGGGTGATGACAGAATTTTCATTTTTGGGTGAACTATTAATTTAAGTAGAATTATGTTTGTGTGAAGTGTCATATAGTGTGTTCATCTGATTTGTCAGCACAGCTGTTTACCCTTATAATGAGCTACAGTCTTATCTCACCCTAACTTAACCCTAAACTAAACCGCATGGTGAAATATGTAGTGTTTGTGATTCAGAGACCTAATAGGGTGTGTATTATTCATATGGACTGGAATCTGGGAGTAACGCTTTGTTAAACCACTGCTATGCAAAATCCTGATAGCAGATGTACAGATTGCCTCTTCCTTTTGTATTTGTGTTTTCTCTCTTTTTAACTCTACTTACTTGATTACATGAAAAAATTTTCAGCATTGCTGACCTTATCGGTGATGTTGTCGTTGTTGAACTTCCCAGCCATTCCTTCAGGATCAGCTTCATAAAACAAAATATAAATAAATAAATACAAAAAGAAAGAAAGAAAAAAAGATACTGATTGTTCGCAGCACTGGAGTATTTAACATATACACCCACAATATAGTCACTTACTGATTTATATTTGTATTTTTTTGGCAATAAATTTAGAGAATTTTTAAATTCCAATTCAAGTCCTGAATTTAAAGTGAGATGTAGACAGTAAGTAGAAGCTTTATAGTTTGAGTATGTAAAAATTGAATTGATGCAGTTTCTTTTTAAATTATAATAATAACATAAATGTTGAATGTTGACTTTAAA
This sequence comes from Enteromius mattozi, assembly GCA_032359235.1. Classification (NCBI taxonomy): domain Eukaryota; kingdom Metazoa; phylum Chordata; class Actinopteri; order Cypriniformes; family Cyprinidae; genus Enteromius; species Enteromius mattozi. The sequence goes on along the minus strand of JAUMHE010000051.1, from coordinate 16,943,877 downwards.
ATAATTGAAGTTTAATGCTTTTATGATGGATAGATGGTTTCAGATGTCATTTATATTGTATTTTATATGTACAATATTACATTTGTTATCATATTTAGTAATATATCCTTTGTTATTTTGTTGGGTGGGCCTATTTCAAGTCAAATTCACACTCATGAATTATAATTAACTGATATTTTAATCTATATTTGGTGATTTCTTGACACTGATCAGTGCTTTTTGTAGTATGCACCAAATATTTGTAATAAGCAAATAAATAACGAACAGAAGACAATACAAACCTTCAATGCTGTCTCCATAAACAATGATCTCATCTGTGTTGTCTATCTGATAGATCTCAAGTTTGCAGTCTTCACTGCAGAGATGTTCTAGAACACTCTGTATCCTGACTTTAGTCTCTTCCTGTTGGATGAAAGAGGTTTTGAATAAGTGCAGGACATTTTTAAATGCATATATATTTATGTATGTATGTGTGTGGTTATTTAACATGTAAACATGTGGAAAGAAGGCAGAGCGATGCATTAAACCTTACTCTCTTTCTCCCCTTTCTTTTTCTCTATCTCTCATATTTCTTTCTTTCCTGGAATGTGGTGTAATATGACGCCTGTATGTTCAGGTTTTCTCTCTTAGCAACAGCCTCCCAAGGGACCATTGGCGAATAGAAGAATTCCCATTAAAATATAATCCTTATGATTAACACACAAATAATATCAAAATGCTAAAATCGATAATTATGTTTGAGCAAACTTTCAAATACAAAAAGTAACGTATAAATGCTAAGATGTATAAATTAGAAAGAAGCTAAATAATTTGACTTCACAGATACACACGAGTCATTCATGATGTTTTTTTCTTCTATTTTACTACTCAATAGTAGATACTTTATTCTGTTGAGACTCTTTACTGGCTCTGGAACTAAACCTAGAGGCCTGACTATGTATCTTGGCAGAGTTCCTGGTGTGAATGCTGAACTGCCACCGCCCATAGTGTGTAATGGAATGCCATTGATGTGCAGGCCACAAGGCCTCTATGACGGGTCCACCCAGCGAGACCTTAGCATATAGCATAACACACATTCTGGGGTATTTCTAGAATGACTTGTAAAAAGACTTAAACAGCCTGTCTATTTGGCAAAAAGAAGACACACCTAGCAGTCTCTCTATTGTTCTGTGACTAAAGACTAATGTTTTTACTGTAGATTATGCTGATCAACCTTTAGTGAAGGTTTTCTGAAATTTAAAGATGTGTGGTGCTAATTGGTGATTCTCATTGAAACATGCACATCACATTACACTCCAGATATTGTATTTTAATATTTATTTATTTATTGTTATTTCCACTGTTTTCAAAGACAATATTCATTATTATTTTTTTTTGATGTTACTGCTTGTTTTTTTTAAATACAGTATACAGTACATTACTGCAACAAATACTGTCATCATGTCAATTTAAATATTATTTTTTATTAAAATTTTTGTAATTATATAATATTTCTATATTGGGAACGTGCTTAACTGTCATAAATATAACAATATAATGCAAAATGGTTATAAAAATTGCCTTCATTATTTTAAGCAAAATGCCGTCTATGTTTTCTTATGTTTTTGGGTGAAATATGATTCACAATAGTAGTCTACAATTTTATAATATAGGTTATCAAATTAGTCTCTGGGCTTTGAAAATGTAAAATAATAATAAAAAATATATATTTTATTAAAATGTTTTTGTTTTATTTTTAATAATCATATGCTCTTACCTTGACAATGTGGGTGCAGATAGGCTATTTACCTTGTTACTTGAATTAATTTTTCAGTTAGTTTGAGTACTACTGGTCTGTTTTGGTCTCTATAGTTAAACTAAAGCTTTTCTAACTCTATACCTAATTTCAGCCCTTTTAAATGGACCTGCTACTATTACATAATATTATTTCCCCAGATTTGGGCCAATTATCTCAGGATAAATCCAGACCAGTATACTTACACATGTGGAGGAGACCTTTAGTTTCAGCAGCACATTATACTTGTATTGCATCGGTATTTTATCCACACAGACTACATTGCCCTGCAAAATAAACACAAATATAAGACTAGAAATCTTATTAAGCATACACATAGTGTATGGAGCTTGACAAATAATGAATTCTATGATGAGTCTGCCCACCTTAGAAGTGACACTGTTTTTTTCAGGTGGGATTGGGTCGGTCTGAACTGGGGTCTGTGTGTCAGGCTGAGTGCTCTCAGTGGTCTTAGTTTGTGTTTTCTCTGAATCAGTTGCCATGGAGGGGAAAATTAAAATCTGGATCTGAGGATCTTCTGTGAGAGAAATATACTTGTAATTACTTCTTCAAATGTGGACATAAAGAGTTGTTTTTCTCATACAGTTTAATGTTGAATGTGAAGAACATGGTCATAGTTTAGTGAGGTTAATTCTACTTTTAACCTTCAAGAAAATAACATATTATACCGGTCAGTTCATTATACTATAGATTTGTACAAATTGATACATTTTATCACTCTATCCAAACCAAACCTGAATTGTAATGGTATTTAAAACAACAACATCACCTATTTTGGTCATAAACACTACGGTTTTCTTGATTTTTTTTGCTGGCTGAGTTAATCAGCTCAAAACTCAAGGGAAAACAAAGGAAAAGGAATTAAAAGTGATTAATGTTTTTAATTACAGAGAAGGCAGAGAAGGTATTTTGACCAAATAGCACCTTTGTTAATTCATTAATGTATTATTGTTTCATTTATTCCTTTGCTGAGTTTAACATGGATTATTTTCCTTTTTTTTACCTTTGCTGTGCACCTTTACTGTTGGAAAGAGTGGATCACCATCCCCACGCGTGATTCTGTCATCTTCACAAATCACAGCTGAAATGTAAGGTAAATGTTATCAGGGTGGCACATTTAAACTAACTGCATTCAGACTGTCATGATATGAAGTTGATACTCTAATTTTAATCTTTCTCAAACATTCGGTCCCCTCATGTCGTCAACTCGTAAGACCTTCATTCATCTTCAAAACACAAATGAAGATATTTTTGATGAGATCAGAGAGTCTTAATTTGTTTTCTGAAGATGAACGAAGGTCTTACGGGCTTGGAATGACATGAGGGTAAGTAATTAATGACATAATTTTCATTTTTAAGTAAACTAACCCTTTAATAGTCATCAGTGTCATGTGATCCTTTTGAAATCGTTCTAATGATTTCAATAGATTTCAATAAATGGACAATGTCTCTTAAGAAGAGAGACTTACACTATTAAGACTGTAGATGCTGATTTGTAATGATAAATCACAGTATCACTGTTTTCAAGGTGATTTGGATTAAATAACTGCATCATTGGTGCTCATAAGAGAGTTCTTTAAAAAAAAAAAGAAATATTACTAACCCCATGGTTTGGCACCACTCACATATTTTGTTGGGAAATATGTCTAGTTAGAAAAAATTATTAGAATTAATAAGCCCTAACTGAGCTGTAAATCATCAATATTGTGTTGTGCTGTTTAAAATCTTCTCACGATATTGTTGCATTGGCAGTGTTCCACAGACTCAAATCCAATTAGCATTTTCAGTTTTTCTCTTTTTTTCCCCCTCTATTTAATTGAGCTGCTTTCTGTCTTTATCACCCACAAGCATTGTAGTGTATGAGTTAAAAATTTGTGTTAGAGCCAACACATTGAGCCATAGAGCTTATGTGGGCGATGAGCATTTGAATCTGGCTGGCAAACATTTCTTATTCTGTATCTCATATGCTTCCTTTAAAATGTTGCTGGGGCTGGAGTTGATGAAGCTGGATCTGGTTGAATGAAACGTAACTGGCTCAGTTCAGTTAGTTTGTATGTGACCATTTGAACAGAGTAGCAAAGGTTTACAAAACTCAGTCTTTCAAATTGTTAAAATGTTTAGCCTTTGCTTAGCATGCTTAACTCTCGTTCAAGTCAATTAAATTGCATAGTGTTTTTCAGAGCCAGAGGAATGAACACTGACCTAATTTCTGAGCAGCTCTGCCAAAGGCTGCACTAGTTCGAATCAATGAGTTAAATGTGCTCTGTGTAATTAATAGACTAATTGAGCATGCATACATCAGCACAGACTGAGCTAATAAAACCGTAACCTCACTCCTCCTTCCTGCTACAAGAGGTCCTGACCTCTGACTCCGTCCCTGCCTCAACACACTCCCCTCTGGATGCCTCAGAGAGAGTCAGTCAGAGGTTAAAAAGAAAAGAATAGTCAAAGAAAAGGAGGCAGGGAGATGGAAAGAGGAAATAAAAGACTCTTATTTATGTCTTTCTGGAGCCATTTCTCATTTGCACATGATTTATGTGATTTTCTGCTAGAGATGTTTTGAATAAAGGAGTGATTCTATTTTAAAAGAGAGATCTTCAGTCATGTGTCAGTGCTCAGCATGATACACATGAAACCTAAAGCGAGACAGTACTGAGTAAGATCACTGTCAGAATGATTTAGTGCGCTCTAAGACATCCGTTTCATCCATTATAATGAAGCGATTATTTAGTATTATTTGCATAATTCTTGTGAGCATGCAGCAAACTATTCTCAAGTTCACCACAGTCTAATTAATTCTAATCGATCTTTTGATTGGTCACACACCAAATTTTGGCATTTTTTTCAAAGTTTTGGTAGTCAGCTACTGTTTTTGTAAGTTAAATAGCCATGAGAAGCAATGATAAACTATAACATGGTAGTATTTCTCTCTTGGATGCATCTCTTCTGCTTGTTTTATAATATTTATAAGTCAGGGTATAAGGCATATTTAACTGTATCCCTATGATAGTGTCTAGATTTTTATATGCAAAAGTTTCACAGGGAAATTGACTTAGAATAAATTGGGTTTATTTGCATGCACTTCTTTGTTTGGACCAAATAAAGTTATGCAAATCAGTAATGGTGCAAACTCTGCCAAAAATTAGTTCTGAATGCCATTTGCACAATGCAATTCCCCATCTTTAAACCGGGTTTGAGTGTTAGTTTGTGGAGGCGTAACTGTTTAGTGAAATCATCCCTAAGTGTTTTGTAAATTAGATTTATAAGCAGGATTATGTAGCTTCCCAAGAATAACAGCCTACATTCCACTTCTGTGTAATGCACTTTCCAGTGTATGTGTAACTGCCTGATTTAGTGAAAACATTTAAATGTTTGGACTTTATAGATGCTAAAACTGTAAAATTTTTGACATCAAAAATGTGTCACTTGCAGGACATTTTTATTTACATCACTAACTAAAGAATTATATAATATTTCTCTTGTGTACTGGCATTCAAATGAACTAGGGTTTGCTGTGGATTTTATCCTTATAAATATTGTTTTAATTTTCCGTAGAATCCCCATGAATCCCTTTATTTGCTTTTTGCATGTTTCTAAAAGGATGTGATTTAATATCTCTTTAATATCTCAGTTATGTCTCCTTGCCAGCAATGAGATGAAATGTAGAGCAAATGGAGACTTTCACCTTCTTGAGAGAAAGAACCCAGTCATGAGTCTCTAGACCTTCAGAAGAGTTAGTAATAGCATCTCAAACTATGGTCAGGTTTGCCATGAGTTTTCAGTATAACCTTTCAATATGAAAATTATAGTTTTTATAACTCTACCGTATAGCAGCTCTATATTCTAGCTGCATGCCATCAATTGTTTAAATTATTTCTATGTTCAAGAGCTGTGAAAGAGCAACCTTTACTGAGTAGTAAATTGTTCCTTTGGTTTCTGACGTTACAGATGAATTCATGCCAAGGGATTTGTTTCCATCCCCATGAGCTGAAGTCATCAGATGGGCACATTAAAATCTTTTTTTCTCCTCCTCCTCCTCTACTCCAGAATCCACCCTCCTGCTTCTCCGAGCCCCTCGTTCCTAGCATGACCTCACCTCAGCGGTATTCACTCATTCACTCGCTCCCCCTGAGCTCCTGCCAGCCTGATACGGCTTTGTTTATTTCCTTTCCTTTTAATTGGTTAAACGGAGACAAGTGTGTGTGGTTTCAGGCGTCTGTGTTTCTGTGTGTCTGGTATTTCAGAGGTGTATTGTTTTGATGGTTTAATTTAATTTAAGAGGCACTTGCAAATAAAGCAACTGTGCAAAGTCTTATTAATCAACACAGATGTAATGGTGCAGATGCTTTTTTTTGTATAACAAATTAATTGTAATTTTTAGACATTTTATGTACAGTACAGTAGATATGACATAAAATTAGATAATAATAATAATAATATAGCCAGCAAGAGAACTATATATAATTTATTATTTTATATATAAAGCATAAATTAACTTCTGAGCATTGGTACATACTATACACTGAACTGAATCACGTACAAACTATTTGAAAGCATTTAAGACTTTGCTCCGAAGGCACTTCATAGTTCAGTAGTTGACAGAATAAATTAAACCATATCAATAGCTCTGAATAACAGTGGCCTGTATAGAGGGAAAGCACAATAGAGTCCATTACTCAAAGAATCACATGAAAGCATGGCTCCAGTTTGCCAGAAGAGATATTAGTGACCTAGTTGTGATGTGAAAAAAAGATTTTGTGCTCACATGAGAACAGGAATGAGCCTTTCCCCCCCATTTTTGTTATGGTGGTACAAATTTAATGCATCTCAAAACACATGTTGAGTGGCAGAGAAGTGTTAGCATCAGGGTCACAGGGAATTAATATCTGGCTAAAATAGCAAGAATGGGACAATTAAAGAAACCCTTTAGCCAAAATGAAGGGATAGGCCACTCAAAAAATGAAAATTCTGTGTTTTACTCATGATTAGATCATTCCTAACCTTTATGACCTCCTTCTGTGGAACACAAAGAAGAAATTTGTCCATTCATTTCAGTGTAAGTGAATGGGTTTTTTTGGGTCTTTGACATTCTTTAAAGAAGAAGAAGAAGAATGAAAGAATTAAAAAGATTGAATTTTAATTTTTGGGTGAACATTAATATTATTTATTTATTTATTCGAAGTAAGATTTTGGTGGCACTTCACTTAAAGCCTTTATATATAATGCATTTTCATAGTCATAGTCTATATCTAGTTGTAAATAATTATAACCAAAATTGAAGTGCCCCTTCTGAATCGACTCTTTCTTTTGAGAGACAATAACTTTATACACGGTGCACTTTCAGATTTAAAACTTTGCAGGGTGTTGTCATTCACTACATAAAAACTCATTTTCAAAAATCCACAACAGTGGCACAAATGTGTAGTTTAACAATGAATTATTAAGTGTTATTATATATTAATTGAGGTTAAAATTTTTAATTCAAATTGTACAATGCATAAGCAGGTACATTACAAGGCATAATTAATGTGTTAAAGCTGTTTTTATTATGTATTATGCACAAAGACTTAAGTACGGCATTACCACATTTTTAAAGGGGTTCTATGATGCGATTACCAGTTTTCTTTTCTTTTTGAAGTGTTACAAGCTGTTAGCGCATAGATAAGATCCCTAAAGTTGCAAAGACTAAAGTGTCAAAACCAAAGAGATATTCTTTATAAAAGTTATGACTTGTCCAAACCCCACTAAAACGTCTCGTTTAAACATGCCCCCACTTTTCTACGTCACAGAGAGGGGTTTTTTTTTTTACGCCGCCCAAATGTTTACGCAAGGAAAGGTGGCCGAACTATTTTTCCATATTGATGTCAATAATTGTCCACACAAACATAAAACACATGTAGGCCAATTCACTCAGGCACCACCCCAACATTACAAATTAGCCTCTCACAACCATAGAGAACATTTCTACAACCCCCTTCCACACAGATGTTATATCTATCTGCCCCATCCCCCATATTCCTCAACTCATCTTCACCCCATTCCCTCCGTATTTCCCATCACATGGAAGTTACATCTCTCTTCCGATCCCTGGCTTTCCCTCAAAGCAACTGGGAATTTCCAGTCATGGAATGTTTTGACATTCCAACCCCAGGAATGTTCGAAAAACGAGATCGAATGGATTCCTTTTAAGCCGTAGGGAAGAAGGAATGATAAAGGAACCTATCATGCAAGGAAAGAAAGACAGAAGGGGTGTGGGTGTCAGTAAATTGGTATGTATTTGTTCTACATCTGTACTGTGATCCTCAAGGCTGCTCACGCTACTTGGCGGGGTCCCACATCGCTGTTTCTCTCTGAGCCGACATCACGCTCGCTACATCATGCCCTGCTTCACACTTGATAACACTGACAGTTCGTCAGCTGCTATGAGAGATCAGCTTTACTACAGCAGATGCACGAGCATATGCCTCCAACCCCCGTCTCAAGTACATCTGTCACTTTTGCCTATCAAAGGCAAAGAAAATGTCCTCAAATCTTGGTCATAAATGAACTTTTTTTAATGACTTACAATTTTTCCTGGTGAGCAAAAAGAAATCCCATAGATTTACATTTGAAGGTGAACCAGAATGTCAAAGAGTCTTGGGCTTTGGAACCTTTGACTTCATCACTCAAAATCATACAGAAGACCCTAGCAACCATTCAGAACACCCTAGCAGTCACTAACCAATTAGAATACCCTAGCAACCATTAAGAAGACCCTAGCAATCATTGAGAATACCATAGCAGTCACCAACCAATTAGAATGCCCTAGCAACCATTAAGATCATGAATATTTATGAATTAAAAAAAACATTTATTGTTTGAAATAGAAATATTTTGCAGCAATGTATTTGCCTTTTTTTTTTTTTTTAGCAGTTTAATGTTTAAAAGGAAAAAACCCAATAAAAGTATTGTTCGTTACTAGGTTATGATATCCTAATGTCAGAAAATGTTAGGAAAATTCTATTGTAGATCATCATCTCATATTGGTTTCTGTCTCTCTGAGGTTGAGAAAGCACTGATGGTATAGGACATTCTGTTTAGTTTTGCAGTGCTTGACTAAATGATGCCTGGTCATTTGCTGCTACACTGAGCGTTCCCTTAGGGATGCTGGAATTTGAGACTCAAACAATCCAGTTAAGGGAAAGGAGGAATGTAAGTTTGGACTGCCTTTCTCTCTCTCTCTCTCTCTCTCTCTCTGTGTAACAGCATGCCCCCGACCTCTCACCTCTCAGCCCCTCACTTCCTCGAGTGTGGGGCCCACATTGTCTCCACCCATAGAGAGAGCAGCAAACATATGGAGGAAAGACAGACTCTTATGTTTCTAATCAGTCACTCCTTGAGGAGCCCAACCCCTTCACTCTCTGCCAAAGCATCATTATCAGCAGAGCTTGTACCCCTTTAAGCTACAATAACTGAGTTATGAGACTTCAGCCAATGAGAGTGAAAGCTGTTCTTGGTTGTTGGGAGTATGCATGGGGATGCATGCATTGCCTCAAATCTACATTGGAAAATAATCATACTTTACTAGTATTTTGACACATTAATTGATGAAATAATAGATTTTAAATTAAACATTGATAATTCCTCATATTTATCAAATTTTGTATGTGACTACATATAATTTTATTCATGGATTTATAATAATTAATAGAATTGCTTTTTTTTAAACTTAAAATTCTCAAAACTCAAAATCTACAGAATTTAATGAGACACAAAATCGTGGGTTATTTGTAAGTTAAGGTTTATAACATATTGTTTTAAGCTATAAACCTTATGAATTGACTTAGATGGCTTAAAATAATAATGCAAAAACTAAAAGAAAATTAGTTTTAAGTCTAACTTAAAAAAATATTTAACGCAGTTTTGTTTCTTAAATAAGTTTAGACATTTTACTGGAAAATATTATTTATTAATAAATATGATTCTGAAAATAATTCAGCACCACTTTATCTGCTATTTGCGGTTTTCCCTGTGCAGCTCTTGTAATGTAAACAATTGTTTTTGTCTCTGACTGAATTTGAAAAATGTATTACATCATACGGTCCACAACTTTTGCCGCCCAGGGTCTTCTAAACACCTGGATGCCTCATAGTCCGCCAAATTAACAAAATCCTCTTTATGCCTAATGGAATAACAACAGATGGACTCTTTAATTCACATACAGACACACACACGGCCACCTGGTGATATAATATATGCACAGATACACTGTGTGGGAGAGAGCGAATCAATTGATCCCAAGCCATTAACTTGAGAGGAAACTCATCAACTTTATTTACAGCGTATTGCTGTGATGCAAAGGGGTGTGGTAGCTTCACAGTCAGCGGACTAGAAGAGCGGAGTGGAGAAGTGCATGCATTATAGCAAGAGCTGAAACTTTTGCATTAAAACTTTTCTTTTTAATAGTTGCTAAAACTTAGGAGTAGGTAGCAAAATGTTAATGTTTTACAGGCTTCTCCCTTAACATCCCGAGTAATGCAAAGTTGGGTCTGCAGAAGAACAAAAGTGAAGTAAATTGTACTCACCTTGAAATAAGATGGCAAAAAGACAGATCGAGAAAGCAACATTTGACGCTTTGTAGCATTTTCTGTGAGTGGCCATCCTGAGCGAATGTTCCTGGAGCATGTGGTGTGACAGTGGGTGAGGTCTGGGTTTGTCTCACTGTGAGTGTCACACCAGGGATATAGCCAGTGCCTGGGTTCTTATAGATTCATGTGTAGCCCATCCCCCTCTCTCCTTCACTCGCTCTCTGCTTCAGCCGTTTCACTCTATTCTGTTCTTTTCTTCATTCCCCTGAGCTGTTTTGTAATTATGGAGTATAGTGTCTGTATCCAAAGTAGCTCAAATTGCATGTTTTTAGTCTTTTGAAGTGAAGTTAAGGAGATAAAGACAAAATAGAGACAGCATCGGTGCTCAATTTATCCATCGGTTTGCTGTGATGTCTTACTGAAAACTTCCATTGTAAAAAGCGTGTTATTATAGCTGTCCTGTAACAAAGGAACAAAACGCTTGGATATTTTGTAAGTTTTCAGTGTACATGAATCTATGTAAAGCACTGGAGAAAAACTGAATGTAAACAATGCATTTTATAACTCCTCTTAAATCTGAAAGTGGATGATAAATAGCTTCTTTGTCCTATTTCAAATAAGAACAGTGTTTTAGGCAGCATTCCAGCAGCGGGTCCACAGAATGAAATGTGTTGTTGCAGTTTCTAGTGTTATGTTAATGCATACTTTCCAGACTCAACAAAGTGCCTCAAGTAATAATAAACATATATAAATCAATTTAAATCATTTTGTGCTTATAACAATGTTAATATTTTGTGTATGTAAGAATATGTAGCAATTTTAAGCAAGCATTACTTGTCATCGTTTTACGGGCTGTTTTCATTTAGGTAAAGAAACTTGGACACATTGCTGACCCCTGCTGTTTAACATTTCACATTTAGACTGCAGCTCTGAATTTGCAATAAAATACAATATATATAATATTAAATATTGAATGCTAAAATGTATGATCAGGTTATACTCAGGTTTTTGATCTTCAACAACAGTTCTGTTTTACTGCTATGAATTAAATATTAATATGCAATAACTAATACCTCTAAAGCTTCACGCTATACTTTGTTCATGGAAAGCGCCATATTGCACATTCATCTTGCTATCATGATTATTCCTTTTGGATAAACTTCATAGAAACATAGATTCCATCTTTGGCTATTGAGGCTGGATTTAATTAGATGTTTGCAGAGAGATGAATGGCAATGTGATTAAGGAAGTCATATTTCAAAGGGATGGTGTGAAAGTATGTATTGTTCCATGGGCCTGGCACTGTTTTCTTGCTTGGATGTTTTCTACACAGCAAAATTGTCTAATCAAAACCAAAGTGGTATTGAGAAAAAGGTCATGAAGTGTGCACATGTCAGGCAACTGCTTTGATTGAATGGAATTTTAAGAAGCTTGAAGCCATTTCAGACAAATGCTCCTTGGATAAGTTTTTTGGAGGAAGTACCTTTTAAAATGTCTGTGATTGTGCTTAATTTGGAAAGAGTAGTGCTGCATGTGGAGATTTTTTTGTGTCTATCCTAAAATCAAAATACTGTCATAATTGACTCACCCTTAACCAGTATGTCTGTGAAACACAAAAGATGGATTAGAATAAATTTTTGCTTTGTACGACGTGGTATAGAAATGAAAATGAAAAATTATAACTACATAGGGTGAGTAAATAATACAAGAGTTGTCATTTGGGTGAACTACGTCTTAAGAGTTTGGCTGGAGACTCAAATCCCTGAAGGTTGATGCTGTCTGTCCATCGCTTAGTGAGAGCAGGTTTGACTGGCACTGTAATGCCCTTGGGTGAAGTTTCTCCAGTGTGTCTCCAGTGCTGGCAAACATATACTGCAAGTCACTTTGGATGTAGCTGACGAATCTCAGTTTTAATAAGTGAAAGTTTCTAAAGAAAAAAATAGTTGCTACGACTTACTTCATTATAAGATGCTTTAAATTGCTTTTCAACTTTTTATTTTTCCAAACCCCTCTGGTGATTGGTCGATTTCATTTAAAGCAGTGTTTGTGAGCTTTTAACGCTCCAAAAGCGGCACCTAGTGGCAAAGAATGAATTTGCGTTTTTATTCAGACCAACACGAAAAGACCAAAAAGTGGGCGGGCAATATGCTAATGATTTATTTTAACATCAACATGATATAGCTTGGGACTCGTTTTAAAAACGACTCGTTTCAATGATTGAGAGTCGACTCTTTCTTCTGAGAGACAATAACTTTATACACGGATATAAAACTTTGCAGGATGGTTTCAGTCGCTGTTGTACACACTGTATGAAAGGTAATTTTCAAAAATCCATAATAGGGACACTTTAACAATTAATAACTGTTTTCCATTTAAATATATTTTAAAATGCAATTTATTCCTATTATGGAAGAAAATTCATAGCATTCATTTGAAATAGACATATTTGTAAGATTGTAAAAGCCTTTACTGACCCTACATTTTTTAATTGATCTTGGTCTTTTAACATTGACATAACATACAGCATATTGGCTTGTGCATGATTTAATCATGGCTCTTTTAAAATATAGCTCTCAGTTCAAATTACTGGTGCATCTGTTATTTACACAAACCGTACAAATATAGCATTTTACCACTAAGTGTCCCTGGTCTTGTGGTAGCATCTTGTTCAGTGTTACCACAGTATGTGGCATAACATTATTACTGGAAGTACAGCCGGGGATGTAAGAGCGTACGTAAGAGCATCCTGCATTTCTGCTTATGAAAACAAAGAGACTATAATGGATTTCATGCATTACAGCCTATAGGCATTCAGTCACCATGGGAACTTCTGAAGAGGGTGAGGTTAGCCGCGATTAGCTGTCTTACCCTGAAGCATGGCAGAATGTGTGTGTGAAGCACAGATTGTGAGCCTGTAAGCAATGTTACCAAAATATTTACAGTTACAGTACAATATGGAGGCCACTACCCTAGAGAAACAAACTCGGGTCTGTGTGATTAGAAGCTACAGAGTACAGCAGTGGGGCCAATTTAATGCATATCCCTGCTTCTGTTGTGAATAATTCATTAGTGCATTATATTTAAGAGGATAAGGATGTTGTCCTTTCTAATCTTAAAAATTGTAATAACTTGCCCTACCTATGAAATTATTTAATGCACAAATGTAACTTAATTTAATTTAATTTTATTTTATTTTTTTATTTTATTTTATTTTATTTTATTTTATTTTATTTTATTTTATTTTATTTATGTAAAATGTATGAACTTCTACCTTCTCATTATGCTTACTTATTACTTGTTTATACCTTCTACAATGGGTTATGATAATGAAAACAATTTGTTTACCCATATTAGAGATATACATCAGCTTTCCCATTCATTGATAAGGACTTCTGAATGAGAGGAAATCTCAGGATATTCATGAGCATTCTGAAGCAATTGGGTAATGTTCACTACTCTTTATTTCACATCCAAGGCACTCTATGTAGATTTTATCAACTTCGACTGCCTTAATGGCACTTCCTTAGGAAACATAACAACAAGGAAATTGCTGTTAAAAGTTGTGTAAGAGTCTTGTATTAACCCAAATGGAGAAAATGTCAGAGGAACATATTGCTTGCTTGGAGAGTGAACTGGCTGCTCAATTCAGTTGGTTATCTGCACTGTTGCAGTTATAACTCAGGGACATTGCAGCAATTATATAGCTCTAGTGTGGTGTAAGCAAAAATAAAAGTGCCTTATGTAGCCATGCCTAAGATTCTTTTCTATATGTCTTTGCTGAACCTGTTCAGAAGAGATCTGCAAGCTTGTTCTGTGGGTATTTGGATCGTATTGTGAGTACGCTAGTAAGATACTGTACACTCCTCTGTGGTGAAATGTGAAAAAACTGAAGGATGAATTCATCAATATTGAGTGTTCCAAGGACTTAATTGGTGAGGGACGGGTGGACACGCCTGGTCTATCATTTCACTGATCATTTCAAAGACAGATGTTCCCCTTCACAGCATATAGTCAGACAGAACCACTCTCCTGTGTAATATTACAGTACGGTGATCCCAATGTTCTCAGAATCTGTAAGTTGAATGATTTTTTTCTTTGCCACTGTCTCTTCATGTTAAAGGACATCTGTTATAGATCTATTTCATTATTTATTTATTCATATAAATAGTAAAAAAATATATATAGTGCATTACTATAAATGAATTTTCCATTGTTATTTTTTTGTTTAATTATTTATTTAGTTTTAGATATTTTAAATTTTTCATTGCTTTGTGCGTTAGGGAATGTCCATAAAATTAATAAAAAATTCTTTTTTAGTATATATATATATATAAATAGATAGATAGATAGATGGTGAAAAGCTAGTTTGTTTTAGTTTTTAATGCATATTCTTAAGTGGTCCTCTGAAAAACAAAACAAAACATTTATGATTATTATTATGATTTTGAAACTTTTTAATCTCAGCATCTCAATCTGTTGTGTGATAACCGGAGTCATTTAGTTGTTTCTCTATGGCCTGGGGAGTTTCTATTTGTGTCATTTTAGTTTTTTTTTTTTTTTTTGATGAGTGGTCCACACCATCTGTTGTATCCAAATGATATGAATAACATAATACACTGGCGGTAAATGAACTGTGGACATCATGACTAGCAGCATTACAACCAACCCGCGGTATACATTTTGGTGAAAGGATCTACACCTCATGTTTCTGTGCTGTTTGCAAACGGGTGTTCTGTGGAGCATAAAAATACAATTACTGAAGATTGTTTATCACTGAGCGCTATGTTATTACGAGAAGCTTGGGCAGTCATAATGGAGATTGGTGTCAGAATTTTGAGATAAAACTCGCAGGTTGAAAGCAACGCAACTATTGACTGTCCTTCAAGCGTAATGCTAAATTACAGATTCAGATAGTCATTATATATAATGTTTTCATTGATTATGGCCAAAGAGTAAACTGTTATCTTACTACCTGCAGTTTTTGCTGCACAGGATGAGAGGGAAGTATCAAAACTAAAAGTATGATATCATTTATGATGTCATTGGTTTTAATGTAGACACTTAATGAATATGAGAACAAATTGAATCTGCTACAGATATGCCAACAGTCTGAAAGTCTTTAAATGATTGATGATGATCTGCTACATGGCCGAGGCTATAGTACACACTTTCTAGCTGTTATCTAACCAATGCACCGCATTAAGGGTTACATGTAGTCACAAATAACAGTAGAAAACCAATTTACTTAGAAGCTGGTCACAATTTCAGCCCTGCAGTTCACCCGGAGTTATTTAATGGAGTTGTTTCCTGCGGCCACCAAACTGCGCCTTGTTCTTTTTTGTCAGTTAATAGTGCAGAAGCAGTTTGTTAATTAAAGTATACACTTTTCAACAGACACTGTTCAGATGCTATGCCACTTAACTCAAGCAGTTAGAATTTTGTTCTAGGATGTAAGTGATCAATTAGCTCAATATTACTGGCAGTTATAGGCTTTTTTTCACATTAAAATGATGTCACTAAACTGCAAAATGATTATCGTGCTGGTAAGTCATTTGTGCATCAATAATATTAAAGATTTGCCATGTGTAATATATGTATGTACGTGTGTGTGTGCTAGAGAAAGAAAGAGCTGAAACTGATTTGCATGGACCAGTCTGGCCTAGCCTCATCTTTCCTTTCTCTAGTGTGTGCCATTTGTTTTATTTATCATCTCCTAGTGGGCCTGGTGATGTATAGGTTAACATAATATTAGCAAGGGACATTTAAATGTCAGTTAATAATTGTATTCGACAATGAGCTCCGCTAAGTGTGAATTATTCCCTCTGAAGGGTCCTCACTATGATCCATCTTCTGGCTGGATATCTTTCTGTGCTGCCTGTCAAGTATGCCCCTAAATCTAAGGCTTATTTAAATGTCACAAAAAATTTAAGCCCACTGAACAACGTCAAGTCTGAAAATTCCTTTTATTTTAGTCCTACTTCGAGCATGTTGGAAAACAAAATATAACTGTATTTTATCTTCCTTATCTGTTTTTTCTTCATTCCCTCCTTCTGCTGCTTTATCTTCGGGGCTTTGTTTTGCAGTTGGTGCAAAGAGTATGGTTTAAAATAGATACTGCGAAAATCTTTTAAGTTTTAAAGGGAGTCTTTGTAAAATATAAAGTCTGAACATTGAAAGGGCCTTCCTCTTATGAATGCGGGAAAGTGTTGGGTCCTTAGCGCACATCACATCATTTTTTTGTGGATGCCGCTTCTGACTGGAGCTTGTCAAGCCACTCCTTATTTAAAGTAGATCAACTGCAATTTTCAAAAACAACAAACTTTATCAGGATGACAGCATTCGAACAGATCAATTCACTCTAAATACCACCAATGAATTACAAAACAGCATAATTTGCACAGCTGAACTGAAAACCATGATGGATAATAGCATTTGAAAGACATAGATTGATAGATAGATAGATAGTTAATGAGAACCTTTATCTGTCCTTTTTTTTCTTTGCTGCTGTGCCTTCATGTCTTCTGTTAACACTTTTTTTTAACGCTTTTGCATGTGAAAAAATTAACAGCATTTCTATTTGAAGAACACACACACACACACGAGCACATGCGCACACACACATATACATTATATATATATATATATATATATATATACACACACATCTGTGTGTGTGTGTGTGTAAGAAAGAAGAGTTTATAGGGAAAGCAATGATCCAAAAGCACTAGCTCTGTACTAAAAGTGGTTGTGGTGCCAAGATGAGCAGAGACTCTGGCAGCACTGTAATTTGCCACCTTGAGGAGTTTATCAGTAACACGCTGGCCAATGTTCCTATAGTGGCTTGGCAGCTTGGCTTCTGAGCAGTAAAGCTGCTTGGCTAGACACCAAAGAGGCATGGGCTCTGTCCGACAGGGACAAAACGCTGCTGCAGGACTCTACTAAATCTAGCTCTGTTTGTGATACTTGGGTACTGATGATTTTTTAAAGAATGCTTAGGAGGAATAGACAGTAGATACAGGAAGATACTGGATGCACTTTACAAGCCACCAACCACCAATATTATTGGTGACACATCATATGCTTGATGCAGTCACTTACTCAATTTGAGGCTTTTTGAGGTGTGTTTATAAATGTGTGTATATACATACATAACGTACATACTGTATACATACATACCATGCATTTATTTATTTATTTATGAAAAAAATTAAATAAAAGGGAGAACTGATGCTTGCCAATTTGGTATGTGTAAATGGTAGTAAAAAATTATTTGTTGGCCATAAGTTAGCATTTCTCTCCGCTAGGGGGTGATGTTGGACCATTTAAAAAGTGCACCTATTTCTGCGATTTCCCAAAACACCAAAAAAGCTCAGAATTTTTGGATAGTATAAACTCTAATTGGAGAATTAGCATTGACTGCGTCTGGTAATAAACTGTCAAAGCTTCCTCCTAGAACATTCAATTATAGCTGAATGGAACAAGAGGTAATGCCAAATGACCTCAGTAAAAACATTTGTACAAATTCACTGAATTAAATGCAGATGCAAGGAGCAAAAAAAGTGATAAGAATGAATAAGAAAAAATATTAAATATACTGTGTACTTCTGTAAAAAGATACACAAATCTGATCTGAACATAATTTTGTCACACTGGTCTGTAACCAGTGTTAGAAATGAGTTAGAAATGACTTTACATGAGTTTCAATGAATAAATTTAAATATAAAATGTTCTGATATATAGTACTTTTGAAGGGGGTTTAACCTAAAATGTCATTCTGCCTTTTTAAGAATAACATGAGCAACAAGCTGAACAATAGGAAGATACCGGTGTATTGTACACTACATTAGTCATTTTGTTATCATAATCCCCTGGGGAAATGGTTTGGAAGACACTGAAGTTGGAGGCATGTATGTGAATAAATTAGAATTGAGAATTTATAATGAAATATCCTGAGAGAACGCTCAAATACAACACTACCAGCCAAATGTAGATGTTGCCTACCTTTTATTCAAGCCCAGATTTGTACTGACGTGCTTTGTGACTAAATGTGTCCTCAAAAACAGCAACGTATGAATGGGTATACTTAGCGTTCCAAAAAAGTGTCCTTCGGGATATTCTGTATTTTTAAATTCGTGGTTATCAATGCCCTGAATCTTTATGCTTTATATTTTACATCTTGCATGTACAAGAAGATGTACAATTGTCTCCAGGACATTTACACTGTTTTTAAAAAGCGTATTCAACTAATTTCCTTTCCAATGTGAAGTATACAGTAGATAAAAAAAATCATATAAAATTCTACTGGACAAACTGAAGTGCTTTTATTCTTCTAAATATTATTGTTTATTATTTATAGTGTTTCTTTCATTTTTTTTGGTTATATATACAGCAAAATGGTAAAATAGCCATTATTTTATTATAAACAATTACAGTGAGAATATTTATAGGCGTTACATAATTCTTTGTGATTGTATATTAGCCTATATATAGGTGTATATATTGTATAATGTTACTATACCAACTTATCTGAGCTGAAATACATTTGTTGTCCTTCAGTCTATTGTGGGAATGTTAATTTTCACATAAATAAAGATTTAAATTAGTTTACAAAATAAACAAATCATTACAATGTGAGATACACACTTTGTCTTTTTAAATACAATATATATATACATATATATATGTATTATCAATACATTTGAAGGCTATTCATAATTTCTTCTAAAAAGCATTTTATAGGTTACCATAAATTGCATTTATTTTCATTTGATGTAAATTACAGTAATTGAATTGACTTTTAATATATAAATCTTTACCATATATTGTAAGGTAATGTACAGTTAAAAAATAATAATTTATTCTGTAGCATTTTTAATTTCTATACATTTTTATCTCATAATTTTTAATGCGAGCATTTTTGCACTTGTGTCTTATTAAGGTTGCTTAAATATTATGAATACATTTAAATTATAATTCCTGCATGATTTTTCTTGTAGGAATGTCCTGCATTTCCTTTATTGAAAACATCCTTATGTGCTTTTAAGTGCGTGCATATGCAGATATATTTATTGAAGAGATCAATCATTTTTTTGTTAGCTGCACGAAAGCTCTTTCATCAGTCAGTGTATTTTCAGCGTTGTGTGAGTGTGTATGTGTGTGTGTGTGATCAAATAGAGTGGGCTATGTGGGCGTTGAACGCACTGCTTCGACTGAAGAGCACTGCCTACATCTCAGCACGGCTCTTCTCTCCAGTTATGCTCAGTGCAGTACTATCTCTTCAGGTATGAGCTCCTAACACAAGGCGAACAGTATTTGCCAGTATTAAATGAATGGACACGGAGACTTGGAGAAATGGAAAGTACTTCGGCTCCGAGAGCGTTTCAGCACCACTTTCACTGGACAGCGCAACAGCTTTTCCCACTTGGTCTCGCGCTTTGGGAGATTTGCGTGTGATTTCCGTACGTGGGGAATGGAGTTTGTCGTATTGGGGGCCATCGTACATCAAGTGATTAACGAGATACCCAAAAATCTGCAGTCGACTGTGTTTAGGTGATCATACTGGAGGTGTTTGACAACAGCGGCGGCAGATAGAAGAAGGTAAGTGCATGGAAATGGGTCAACTTTGAACATCTCACGGATTCCTTGCGGGAAAAGCGTCGCTCGATTCATTTCGTCGATGCTGATTTGTTGATATCATATCGTTTTTTCTTGCTTTCTACGAAATAATAGAGGCAGGCACGATGTTAGTGAGACATTTAGAAGAGAATGGCTTCAACATATATATTGACCAGTAGTGCGGCACTTTGGCGAATCAGACTTTTCTGTGATCATATGGCGTTTTTCTGCATTGCTCTGCGTATATGGCAGAGGGAAGTTCTGCCCATCACTTTGTTCTAAACAACAGGTTTTACTGTTGTGCATCAACGCCTCTTAGATTGAATGCATATCAGTGATTCATATGCTAATCACTTGTCAGGATGGAATGTTTTTATTAGGGTTTACTGGAGGAAAAAATGTTTACAAGTTGGATAGGGCTGCCTCGCAATGAGAATATTTTAATGGGAATAATCTTTCTGTCTGTCAGACACATTGAATCTCTTGGTCACTTACCACTACAAAAGTGAAATATTAGAAGATGGGTCAGTGACATAAGCATATAGGAGATTACAGTGTAAAAATTTAATTTAAATGCATGTGATAAGTCCATCAAATTTAATGAAATTAGTATATTGTGACAAGTAAAAAATGCTGTTTAACCATCCAAAAAAAAAACCCAATATGTATTAAAATATATATATATATATATATATATATATATATATGTTCTATAATTTATATTATATATAATTATTAATGATTAATCCAAAATAAAAAATTTTGTTCACATAATATAGTGTGTGTACCATGTAAAAATACCCTTTATATATTCATATGTGATTAATCGCGATTTAAAACATATATGTTAAAATTTTTTAAGCTAAACATACACTTTATTTTTATATGAACTTAATGTTTTTTTAATAGTTTAATAGTTTTCTTGTCACATGACAACAAAATGGCTGCGTGTTGGTTATTCCATGCTGATTTTAATTTGGGGTTTGAGTGACATATATACCACCTAAACATTTTATAGTATTATAATATTAACATGAATTGCGAATTTGACACCATATCCTTTTTTAGAAAATATTTTTGTGTGGTTTGCATTTTAATGTATCATTTATAGTTTAATAGATGCATCATGTCATTGACCTAGATATAGCCTGTGGAGGTCTGAAGGAAGCGAAGAGTTTTATCAGCCTTGCAGATGTCGAACCTTGAGGCCATCTGGAGCAGATGGGCTAGTTTAGAAAGCATGTTAGATGGGTTTGTATAAACTTCTCCACATGCCTTAATACCATTAATGGATGTTTTGGCATTTTGCTATCTAAATGTGTCTGTAATTGGCACAGGAAATTGCCAGAGACAAGTTAAATGAAACACCTGTAAAAAAATAATGAGTTGGGAGGTGTCAGTCAGAAGGCTGCACGGAAGTCTCGATGCCTTGACTTCTAACTTTGTACCACAATACCGCATGACATGGCATTGTCAGGTCTAATGAGTCAACTACGTAATAAAAAAGCATACACCTACTCGATGTGCTATAACAATGTGTGATGGAGTGCAGTGACTTTTGTAGTATGGAGAGGCTGTCGCAGCAATGACTCACTCCCTGGGTTTTTGTGAGAGCGTTACGAACCCATTGATCATAAAGAACAGAGTACTGCATTTCCCTGTTTTGCCACTGCAAAAAGAGTTTTCTGTGGCTGTTGGTTGAACAACATGAGGAGCTGCTGTGGAGACTGGGCGTATACATAGCCAAGTGCAGTATGAAGTCACTTCTCCAGACTTCATTAGTCCAGAGAAGCTTTTAAAGCAATGGATAGAGCTTTTGCTTGGGACGCTAAAGTCTGGCGATTTCAGGCTCCGCCAAGATGGCTCTAATTCATAATTGAATGAGCTAATGAACTTTTCCATCACAGCGATAGGGAAGTCAGGGAAAACTGGTGCAGTGCCAACTTGTAAACTTTTGGCCTGTGACAAATTTTGTACTTCTCACTGGCCACGCGATGACATTAATTGATGAAGTGTACGTTTGCGCTCCTTATGAGTCTGATCACGCACCGCCATGTAAGATCTGCAAGGTAGAAAAAGCAACAACTCTAGGTTTTATACATTATTCATCTGCTTTCTTAAGACTCTTGCTCTGTAAATGCCATTTGACCCTGAATTTTCCTCTGGGTTGAGAGTCTGTATCGGTTAACGTTGTTTACTTCCATCGGGAGCGGCGGACAACACAAGCAGACCGAATAAACTAAATAAGTCATAATTCTCGTCCTTCACCTGTTGTCACCTTTCTGGTCTATAGGGAAGGGATTTATATAAGGGAAATGTGTTTTGAATGATCTGTTTATGTCATTATTCGCAACTGAATATAGTTACCAACTGCTGACAGATGGCCGAAAGCTGCTTGTTAGCACCTAAATAACTCTATTAACAGTTTTCATTTTCGAAAGTCCTTGTATTGGGAACAATTCGTGACATTTCTGTGGTGTGAAATAGACTGGCAGAGATCCATGAAGCTTTGCTCTTGTTTGAGTTTACTTTTGAGTAATAGTGACGAGCTAAAACCGATAATGACACTGCAATTAGATTTAGCTTAAATGTAATTCAGATTGACCACTGATGTTAGAGGTTTGGCACAACACAACCAGAAATGATTATAATGATGCTTCTTTTTGGATTGGAACTTGTACTTGATGAAGAAATAGAGGATTTTGTGTTTGATGTGAAATGATAATGAGTATATTTTTAACATTGCTGAGGGTGGTTAATGGCAGGCCTGCTTTTTTCCAATGCACCAGTCATACTGTGATGTGATATGATGTGGGAATTCAGTCTTTGCATTATCACTGTTGCTATGAATGTTGTATTTTTAAATCTGTTGCCTGCTGTTCAGGGCCAGAGCGTTGAATATCACAGTTTGGGATGAGGAAAAAATGTGACATGCATGTGGATAAGATTATTGTAATATCTTGTTTCAGCTTCTCTGAGTGTGTTGAAGTCGGTTGGCGAATAAGCGCTTCTCTTTAAGATCAAAACCCGTTGCTTGAGGAAGTTCGACTGATATCGCAACTTAATTACTTAAACCAACTGACTAAGCATAAAAACACATTCTGACTCAATTTAGTCCTGTGTCAGAGGCTCCTGCTTATGGATTTTCTGCCCACATTATCTGATGACACCCTCTGGCACAGAGGGCTAGAAGAGGAGACAGTGTATTGAGTGTAGTGTGATAGCCTATACCAGGTCATCGCCTACATCTGTTTTTCACATCAGTACAGTTCAGAGTGGCATGACTTTATCAGATGCAGACTCTCCCTCTCCTTTTCTTGCACTATCTCTTGCCTCTATTTCTTGCCCTCGCCTTCACAGGACGGGTAAATTGCAGCGCCTGATGCAGGCTCGTGACATGGAAGAATTTAAATTAAGATCATTACCCAAATATTAACAAGCCTTGCATATTTAAAGCGATGTAAGCTGCGGCATGACAGCTCAAGTCAGAAGTGTGTTACTGGTGAAGATTCACAGCAAAAACTGCTGTCAGAAAAAATATAAATAATCAAAGTGCAATTTATGGGTTATTAAAATCAAAACGTCCCCTTTTAACATGTTTCTGCTCTTATTAGCTCCGCACATTTTCCTAAAGAAAATAATGTGGTTTTTGTAATCTTTCCTTTAGTCAATTACCAGATGTTTTGATCTGATATAAATTACAAATGAGGAATACAATGATTTGTTTTAAGGAGGCGATATCACAAGAGGTGTTTTTAGCGAGACGCAAAATATGTATCAAGAAGTACATATTACTGCAGTTTCCAAAAGAAATGAACACTAGAGGCTCTGACACCTTTTATTCCTTTTCACACAAATTTACAGAGTTTCGATTAGTAAAGCGTAATTTTCTCATGCTTCCTTGAAGAATTTCATGTTATGACTTCAAAACAATATTAATATGCCGGGAGATTTGAAAGCTGATACTTAGGAACATTAGCATCACCCGTATCCAGCTTCATATCTATGGGTTTTCATAGATGGTGGATTTGTTTGGTAGCTCATGGAGTACAGAGATGTACTTGAGAGGCGAGGAGGTTGCATCAACAAATGCGTTTTATATCAGTTTTGCATTTTTTAACACTATCTTGTAGATTTAGGGTTGGATTTGGTGTAGGGCATATTTCCAACATGATAGAGCAATAATTTTTAGCAACAGTCCATGATTATTTGAATCTGAAGCAATGTAATAAAAATGTGCCAGAGTTCACATGTAACCTGTGTTATACATTTCTCTTTGAACCCACGGCAAAACATGCAGTAAGGTACAAAAAAATGGTATTGTTAGATATTTTTATGAGACCAGGTTTGCAAAATAGTGAATGACTTTTTAAGGCTAAGTATGGAAACCTGTTTCTATACAAAAAAAGAAAAAAATAAGGCTAATTGTGACATTCATCTGTGTTTATATCTCATAATTCTAAGCTGATATCTTTCAATGCTCTCAAGTTTCAGTTGTTAGGATTTGACTGTCTTTGACTGGAACAGTGAAAGGAAATGTTCTGGAAATATTATTTTTTTTCCATTTCTAAACTAGACAAATAGGCTATTGGTTAATGTTAACTGAGGCATTATCTTTTCTCCATCCTGGTATGAATTGTTCACTACAGTAATTTCCCAGTAGATAATATCAAGTCTCATTCCATGTATATTTTGTTTCAAACATCCTGTTTCACTCGTAAATATGTGACATTATGGACACAAAATAGGTTTGCGAATGAATGCCTTTTCATATTGACTTTAAGACGAGCAATTTTCTTCTCAGTTAGATCCATCTTGGCGTAATGATGTTTAGGTACTTTTACTCAACAACAAGACCTAGATCTTCATTTAAAAAAAGAGATCTTTGCAGCCTATTTACATAGAAAATAGTTCACTGCTCCGGTATATGATTGTGTAAGTGTGTAATGAGACATATTGGGTCATATTGAGTGTCTTCATTCCAGACCATCTGCTTTAGGAGACCCTGGCCAACTGCTCGAAGACTGGGGGAGCACAGCACCAGCGCCGTCACCATCCCCGACAGTGTTTCTCAATCCACAGCATGCACAGCAAAAACGTTCCTATGTGCTCTATTACCGCAAATGGGCCGTGTAGTGTTTTGGGTAAGAGGATCTGTGGCACAAGATCGTACCCCCCCTGAGGAACTCAATGGACTGTATGAAACAGAGAAGTCAGTAGTCTGGCTCGCGCTCTGCATCGGTTCATTTCAGAGCGATGGTTGCAGGGTATTGTCCACCTCTCTGGTGAGAGCCAACTCATTAGGCCGCTTCTGCATGGCCGTCTGGATGCAAGGCACGTGCGTCGCTTCAGAGGCGCTCCTCTTTTTTCCCAAATTTTCTTTTAGATCGTCTTTGTGTGCTCGACTGCACTCGGAGCCTGATTTAGGACTTGCTTGAAAAGCAAAAAAAGATATTTTTGGGACCCACTGGTGATAAATGATGTGTAAATGGTCATTAGTCATTTGGCAGAACAGTGAGTTATGAAAAAAAAATGACAGGCAAATTAAGAAGTGGCAATAAATCATATGCTACACTTTAAATATTTGAAATTGTCTGCATAGAAATATTATCTGTATAATCAAAATGTTTTATAGATGTCAAATGCTTATTGAAACAAATGAATTAGTGTATATATACAGTGACTCCAAGTCTGGTCTGATATCCCGTTGACAGTCTTTTATTAGCCTACATAAATCTGAAAAGTTTTAAGGTTTAACAAAATGAAAGCAAAGAAAATTAAAAAGAGTATTCTTCCATATCCCTTTGAAACATTTTTAGATCATGCTAAACAACATGGATCATTTGCACAAACCTGTAGATGCATGTCAGCTTGAGTTCTGCTGTTGTATATATTTCACTCAAACAAGAAAATTTGCTAAAAGAATGTTTAGCATTACATCACTCCCTCACCAATGGATCCTTTGAATTGAATGGGTGCTGTCAGAATAACAGTCCAAACAGCTGATAAAAGAAAAAAAAAAAATCACAATTTCTCTCAATCCACCAACATATTTGTTTAGAACTGTTTTGGACTGTTTTCACTTATAAATGGTATATTTCTCTTCACATTCAGACAAGCCAGGTTTTTTTAAATCTTTTTTTTTTTTTTAACTTACAAACATGCAGCTTTTCACTTCACAAGATGTTAACTGATGGATTGAAGTGGCGTGGATTACTTGTGGATTGTTGTGATGTTGTCATCAGCCGTTTGGACTCTCATTCTGATGGCGCCCATTCACTGCAGAGGATTCACTGATGTACAAGTGATGCTAAATTTCTCCAAATTTGTTCAGACTCGTCTACATCTTGGATGTCTTTTTTCTTCTTTTTTTTTTTCTTTTTTACATTTTCAGCAAATACTCATTTTTGAGTGAACTGTTCCTTTAAAGTAAAAGTTGGGCATGCTAAAATTTAAAATATTTATAAAGATTTTCTGAAAATCAAGTAAAATGCTATTTTTTACCTTCAATTGTGCTCATAGTATGATTTGTAATGCAAAAATTGGATTTCATCATAGTAGATTGCAAAAAATAAGAATTACGCAGTCAATAGCAGTTTTTTACAACAATTTATCATCATCTGATTGACTGTATGCTGTAATTTTGCCTCTGGAGTGAAACTCACCATTAACCCACCTGAGGAGATTCTATGCTGTTGTATTGATCTTTGCCCTTGCTACCCACATAGCACGAATTACCCTGAGCAAAGATCTCTATTAGCCCATCCCACACGAATCCAGCAGCATGATTTCAAATTGCATTCTGCATATTCCTTCAAGATATTCAACAAAGCAATGCAACAGCGCAAAGTCCTGCCGAGACTTTGTGTCCCCTATGTCACGTTGAGCGGCGGACCCCCATATGAGCGCCTCATGTGAAATGGTGTGTGAAATGAGCACATTTAACTAGCCCACCAGCATCATGCTCAGTCTTAGGCCGGGGCAGACTTACAGCCAAAGACTCGCTGTCCTGACACTGCCAATTGGATCATATTCCCTCTCCTATCTCACGCCACCAGATTATGTGTTTCCTTTTTGTCTCTGACTCCAGGGGCGAGGGGCCGCATGTAGAGGTTAAATGAAAACGATCAGCTCTTTGCCCGCCATTTGAAGGGAATCTACGGTGACTGGGAACACGGACATCACTGGACACTTTTATAAAGCAAGCGAGCTCCATTCACACTTGGGCTTTCAAAGCTGTAACTGAACTGTTGTGATAAGTGATTTTTTCCACACAACTTATTTGATGCATCTTCCCTTAAATGGAAGAAAAGGTCTGTGACCACAAAGTGTGACTGTTATGAAATCACTGACCTACCTAGCAGTAACATGACTAGTTCTAGCTTTTGTGCTACAGCCTTGAATCATTTTTTCTTTTTATGTATATATATACTGCGGCAGTTATAACAGCAAGTTGATTTGATATCCATCGGCTGTATTTTAATTCCCTGTTTACAGTGCAAGTGAGCGGCACGACTTGACAGCTTCTGAGTGTTTGCTAAAGTGAAGAATTCTGAGGGCAGGCAGTGACTGAGTGTTTTTTCTTTCTCTTGCCAATGTTGTTTTTAATATTCGCTAATTACCTACTTTGTATATATCAGGATTATGCAAAATTCATGATAATTTTTTGGACATGAGTGTTTCATGTGTGTGAATTTGGAGTTACAGGAAGAGGAATTCAACAAAGGCTGCATTTATATGATCAAAAAACTAGAAAATTTTTATTTTGTTACAATTTAAAATAAACATGTTCTATTTTAATATATTTTAAAATTTAATTTTTTTGGTGACAGCAAAATTAAATGTCAGCAGTCTTTACTCCATTCTTAAGGATCCTTCAGAAAGCATTCTAATATGTTGATTTGTTGCCCAAGAAACATTTCTTAGCATTATCAATCTTGAAAAGAGTTGTGCTGCTTAATGTTTTTATGGAATTGCAATACATTATATTTTAGGACTCTTTCAATTGAAGTTCAAAAGAACATTATTTGAATCACACATTAACTTATTTTAACAGTGTGAAAATGTTACTTTTTTTATCAATTTAATGAGTCATTGCTGAAATAAAATATTTTTTTTTAAAAATGCTCCAAAGCTGCAGTATAGGGATAAAAACCTTTTGTTTTTCAAAGATTTAAACATTTAAATCTTGTCAAACTTTGCTCTTCTAGTTAAGTTTGTTTTACATGAATTGCTTTGAATTTAGTTTATTGTCATTTACTTCCTTACATGTAGATTTAATCACAACTCCGTTGCCTCATTTTAAATTCAGTACAAATTAAAGTCAATCTCGATTCAAATCTGAATGGTGCTGAACCGTGATATGTTAGTATAACAGAAAGGCCTCTGGTGCATGTAATTAGGAAATCCCTTTTGTTATACACCAGATTTGGTTACTAAAGCAGCATAATTTAGATTTTAGAATTAGCCAACACTTTTTATACCAGGCCTAATTTAATATAGGGCTAAAAATGCATCTGGAGTGTAATTTAATGAGGGTAGTCAAGTCACGTTATATCTATGACGTCTAAAATGGAGTATGGATTCAGTGTCTATTGTTCAGTCTAGTCATGCCGCTGACCTACAACAAATTTCTTTGCATTCCCTCTATCTTCTTGAAATGAGCAGCAGAGGCTGAGTCAATCTCTCAAATTCGCCAGATGTAACAGAATGGCAGAAGCTGGGACAAAAATAATGAATGCAGCCCTTGAATGGGAGCCCAGCCCTGATGGCGAATGCCAGTCGGCGTACTGATAGCGGCAGTTTGTTCCCTTTCGCCCTCTGATTTCACAATACAGAACCTCAGTTGGGGAGGAGTTGCCTCTTTCAAACCCTAACATCTCTAACAATGCGAAATGGGCCAGCTTGGAGGCTCATTAAGGAAATAGAGAGGACATGCCTCCATACTAGAAACCCTAGCTTTGATAATGAGATGTAATTATTTACTTTGAGCTGCCCCAATTAATAATGCATGGTCTGCAAACTAGAGAGAAGGGCTGCGCTATAATTCTCCACCAGAGCTGCGTTATGAAGCCTGGTAATTGTCATGAGTGTACTAGAGGAAAAAGGCTTCTACGATGTTAATGAAAGCCTGAGTTTTCCACAAGGCCTCCCTCTCTGCATGTGCGTGCACTCGTGTAGACCTTAGTCAGGGTGGACGCCATTTTTAATTTCACGCAATAGAAACCAAATTTGTGAGGGATAGACGTAGAGTCTCTTTAATAAGTTCTGCTGTATTAAGATTCTAAGGTTCTGAAGTAAATTTTTTGCAAGTAGTGCCAATTTGAACGTTCAGCACTTGGATATGCAAGAGTACAAGCCACGAAACACGCTGTACATCAGTGTTCTCTCTAAGCTGCGTGCATGTTCCTCCTGTGCAAATCCACAGAAGGCAGCCTTAAAAATATGTGGGAAAAAGCTAGAGATTTCTTGAATCAGAACTAAATGAATGGGCAGCATTTCAATTGGAGAACATCCGAATGCCCATTGATTTTTTTTTTTTTCTCCAACTGAAACTAGAGCTGTGAAAAATTCTGTATCCACAAACAGTACTAGAGAGAGTGGCACATACGGAAGCTTTAAAAGGTCAAGCATTATTTCCATGAATTAATTATAGTAATAATAATAATGGTTTATAATTAGAATTTTAAAAATGGAATCAATCAAAATCGAACAATTCATCATGTAATGGCCGCTTTGGAGTGTTAGTTCTTTTTTTAATTGTCAGTATCTATACTATTTTAAAGTAGCTGCCACAATAGTATGTGACTTGTGGAGCAATTTGATT
This sequence comes from Enteromius mattozi, assembly GCA_032359235.1. NCBI lineage: Eukaryota > Metazoa > Chordata > Actinopteri > Cypriniformes > Cyprinidae > Enteromius > Enteromius mattozi. Next base: position 16,914,074 of record JAUMHE010000051.1, on the reverse strand, counting down.
GGTTTGAATGTGGAAAGGAGAAATCATGTGAGTGCACTGACATGCTAAATGCAGCATTTCATGTAAGTTTTGTTTATAATATAATTTTTATTCAGAAGAAACTGTTAAAGATATAAAAGTAACATATGGTATCATGGATGATATTGTGTTAGTCTCTATAAGAAGCTGCACTGAGATTTGCAAAATAACCTCATTACTTTATGAAAAAGACTGTTTAGTTGCTGGGCCATTTCATCTACCTCAGGCATGAAATTCAGTATCTCATATTTATATTTTATGAATGCAGTACCCATAGATTTGCGCATACCCACATAACCAGCACACAGCATACTCACACGAATCACTATTTTTATTACAGCAGTTATTAGTAA
>JAUMHE010000051.1:16902293-16913603 GCA_032359235.1 Enteromius mattozi | reverse complement strand
GATTTGCGCATACCCACATAACCAGCACACAGCATACTCACACGAATCACTATTTTTATTACAGCAGTTATTAGTAAAAATTACAATTGCACATAAAAGCAACGGTGAAGACTGGATATGAGGAATGTTACATTTAAATGTTTACTGTTCTCTATCTTTCTCACTCACACACACTAATATTCACAGAATGGTAACAATAAGCTAGTGTGCCTTTTAAAGTAAGTCTTTTTTTTTCTTAAATGTTATTTACATGTTAATGTCACATATTGTTATTAACATCCACAAATTCAGGTCAGTCTCTTTCAAATCAATCTCCTCCCACACATTACACATTTATCAAGGGTGTTTTTTTTGTTTTTTTTTGCAATGGATGCTATACAGTACATTAAATTAGACATAATTATATTAAATTTAAAGAGCATGTTTCTCATTTTACAACACATACTATATGATTCACTTTCCAATTCTCCTAAACACAGTGAACACAATTCATATTTTGTATAAATACATAATACATACTAGATAGATAGATAGATAGATAGATAGATAGATAGAAAATACAGCTATGCCTTCACAGGGATAAACTACTTTTTATAGTAATTTATATATAAAAAAAAATGTTATACATAAAAGATATTATTATAACATACAGTATTATTTTACTCTATTTCAATAAATACAGCCTTGGTGAGCATTTCTTCTTCTATTAAAGAAATATAAGTTGATAAATAAATACGTATGTATATATTATATGAATATGTTTCTGCTTAAAGGGTTGTATAAACAAAGTGTACATGTATATGAATTTTTATTTAGATTATTAATGAATAAATAACACAAAATTTGCTGTGCAGTCCATCAGTCAGAGACACGTTTTGATTTGTGTCAAATTTTTTTCTTTTGTGATCCTTCCAAGGGAACCGAATGAATATTTTTCAGATTGTTATGTAGACGTTACTGGATTAGCTCGCCTGCTGGAGACTAGCAACACTGTGTCGTTAACGAGTTGTATGCTCTCGCTCTGGAGCACCGCAGTACATGGAGATGGCTGTTGCATCCATGGGGCTTCATCCCATCACTGCTTATATTACTCAGTTCTTGCTTGGTTTATCAGTGTTTCTGCAGAAGCACAGCTTCAGGGGCTGTGCTCTGATCTTTTCCTGGCCCAAGAAGTACGTCAGACCTGTGTTGAGGGAGTCATGGTGCTGTAGGTGAGGCCAAGATGAGCGTAATACTCTCACCTCCGGTGCATTCTGCTGGCGTCCAGCTAGAGCTTGTTATAGTGTTTCCATTGGATTTACTGAATGTGTCATCACACCTTCCTTACAAAAGCAGGCACTATATGACTATTCCACTCTTGCAGGCAGCCCTCGGTCCACACAGTATGAGAATACATGAAACATAAGGAGACATGAGAAAGGAAAAACTCAAGGGGAGACGTCAGAACTCTTTTCAGTACTTACAATATATTTACACTCTTTCAGTCACAAATAGAAAGAACCAGAAGAATACAAATTACCTGAGGAGCTGCACAACCAAAAGCAATAAAACACATAGAGGTAAATCTGAGAGAATTTTGAAATCCTTATAAACAAAAAATACACACGCTGTTCCCTCACTACCTATCTAAGAAAACCCAGGAGGAAATACCCAAAAGTAAAAGGAAAAGAAATGCTATCAGACTCCTTACCAGAGTCATTTTGTGTGGAGCATTATATACTAGATATAACACACCATTAGCAGTAATACTTTACTTTAAAATAACAATATAATGTATTAATCTTAAACTTACAATACATTTTAAAATAACAATAAAAATGGATAAATCTACCTGATCTCATGAATGTGTATATACATATTATGGCAAATAAAAACGAAAACTTGTGGTATTGCTACGCAAAAATGGACTTTGGCGTGTTTATGCTACATGATGGGTAGGATTAGGGTTGTGGGGTAAATGCATATCAAATTTTGTATCATATGAACGCAAAATTATATATAATATATCATATGCACAGCAAACACATTTGTGTCATATATATGGCAAAGTTAATTTTTGCATATTAATAACATGAGTTTTCATTTGTTAAAAAAAATAAAAATTAAAAATAAAAGTGTATATATATTTTTTTTTTATTATTTTTATTATTATATATTTATATTTTTTAAAGGTATTGGACATGAAATAGAACTATTAAATCTTGAATATTTAAATATTATATATGAATAATGAGTATAAAATATGTTTTAATAAGCAAATATGTATTATAAATTATATTATAAATGTATTATATGTAGTGCTGTCAAGTGATCGCACCCAAAATAAAAATATTGGTTTACCTAATATATGCATGTCTATATTTCAGAAAAATCTGTTATGTTTATATATTGCATATATTTATATATAATTTTAATTATTAGAATAGAAATATATACACACACGCACACACACAACATGGATGCAATTAATCATTTGACAGCACTAGTTATATTATATTATAAATATAATACATATTAATATAATAAAATATAAATGTTATAAAGACAGCATTTTATTATTATTACTATTATTAAATTTTCATATATTTAGTTAAGTGTTGCTGTCCATCATCATGACATTTTGAGTTAATAAATGATGGTATTTTCTAGTTTCATTGACGTTTTTGTGTTTTCGAATTTAATAAAATGTAATGCTGTCATTCTAATTGACATCCTTGTTGTTTTTGTTCCAGATAAACACACAGATTACATGTAGGTGTTGTGTATTTACCCTGCTTGTATGTATTTATACATGAGGATAAAAAAATTACAACCATTCAGTAAAGCACATTTTGACTACAGAAAGTATTTTTCAAGAGATCCTGGTTGTCATCTATAGATTCAACCAGGGTCATAACATTACCCACATGGACTACAGTAGAGTAAACAAGTGCTTTACTCCCAGTCATTTTTAAAGCATGCATCCATTTCCGTTGAAGAAAGTGCACTCTGAATTAAAGAAACGCACTTGATAAAATGTAAATCAGAGCTAACAAATAGGAAAATCCTAAAGTAATTTACCATGTTAATGCATTTTTGTCATATTTCAGAACATGGCTTACTCATTTGGTATTCAGCTCCTCCAGCTGCATGCTATCTGACAGTGATAATGGTAAAATGGCAAATTCCCCAAGGATATTAGATAGACATGCATACACACACACACACATACAGAGGGAGAGGCAGTAAAATGAGTGATGTTTGAAAGCTTATGGCTTCGCAACGTGGGTGTTTTCTCTTTGTCTTTCCCACGGGGGATGCTCTTGTTGTGTTGCGGGGGTAGCTTCAGCTCTTAGATGATTGAAAAGCACAATCTTAGTCCATAAAAACCCCGCTCTTTCACTTTCCCTCCCATCAGGATATGCATACCAGTGGCTTGCCAGTGTCTTTGGCTTCTGAGCCTTCGTGTGTACAGAGTCACTGTCTTGATTCCCTTTTGGAAGAGCTTAAAATGGCTGCAGGCACTTTGCTTCCTCCTGCTCTGAGGAAGCCTTTCACATTTGTCACTGACAAACGGATTTGGCGGCACTTGTTGCGCAATGGAAAAAAAAACACAATATAATGGATAGCATGCCAGAGATATCCAGGCATAAACACTCAGCAGGATTCCAAACAAGGTTGACCACTGACTGTGTTAACTATGTGCTGTGAAACATCGGTAAGGCGGCAGTCTGACGCCTCTCGCACTTGCAATTTATAACTATTACTTGGGCAAATGTCAGGGAAACGCTCGAGCTCATTGTGTTAGATAAGCATGTGAATGAAATCATTGTGCCGTGGCTAAAAGTAAATTATGTAAGTTCTTTACCACAAAACTTTTACTTAAACAGGTATTGCTCAAACAACATTATATAAGCTGAGCGGATGCCTGAAAGGTGCTGGGATTTTGTGTCTGTCAGCCTGCAATGGGTGCTCAAAGCCAGGAGCTGGTTAACATGACCCCATTAGCCCCTGGTGGTAGATGCTGTAACTACACCATCTGCTTTCAAAAGGCCTTTTCCTTTACTCTGACTGAATACATGTATTTGTCCAACTCTATGGGGTAAGTTGTCACAACAGAACCAGAGTATACTGTAGTTTTAGAGCTGTATTTTAAGAGTAAAATGAATCCACATAACTGTAAAATCGAAAATGTAACAGAAATGTATTAAACTATTGTTTTAAAAATATTTTATTATAAATTAGTTGTTTGAATTAAATATGCCATCTTGGAACCACTGAAATTAAAAGTTTTTGCACTCCATATACTTTGTAAATACAGCCTTTTTGTTTTCTGAATACAAATTCAGAAATTAAAATAATCACTTTTAACTAAAAAAAAATAATAATAAAAAATAATATATATATATATATATATAACTTTATACTTCCAATTTGACAGCTTATTTTAATTTAAATAAATAATAAAAAAAAAATCTACGTAATACAAAAATCTGACATCAACTCTTGTAAAAAAAAATCACTGTTACTTTACTATTATGTAATATTGTAGTATTTATTTGTATATTGTGTATTATATTTGTATATTGCATTTTTATTATTTCATTATTTTATTTTCAGTGATCAGTATATATAATTAATAATAATAATAATAATAATAATAATATTAAATAAATTAAGTAATCAATTCTTAAATTGTAAATTTAGAACTTCAACTCAAAAATAATTGTAGCAACTTTTTTGCAGCATTTTTAAATAAAACATTACATACTAATATTGCATGAAAAAAAAATTATATTTCTGTATAGTATTTTAATTCAGCTTTATTTCAATTATCGAAAACAATTACCACAATTTTTAATTTATTCAACTTTAATGTGCTCTTTCTTATGGTGCCATCAGGCAGTCGTGATGTCAGTTTCATATCAGATTTCATACTTTCATAACTACAGTTGAAATCAAAGGAAATGGTAATGGACAGCTTTCCTCAAGGTATTGTAGATGTTCTGAACTCAAACAAACCGATTGCAATGCCATGTGGTTTTACTATTGGCACAAAAATGACACACTTAAACTTTAAATAATACTAAATGAGAGTTGAGTTTATGGAGGGTATGAGATCTTTTCTGAGGGCTTAGCAACACCTACATGGTCCCATGCTGTTATCAGAAAATTGATTCAGTCAAACAATATTTCTCTGTTTGAGTTTGTTTGCATCTTGTTGCTATTATCTTGGTGCCTGGGAGAAACAAGATAGAAATTCTGCTCTAACCAAGTTGCATCACGCTTGTGGATTACATTGTGCATATACTGCACAAATACAAAGAGGCTGTCAGTGGAAGTTCTGCATCAGCTTTCTGAGAGTACAATGAAACTGGGAAAAATAAAACATGGGAAGAAAATTCATCTTTCTATTCAGGTCAGTGGGAAATGTGTCATGGATGTCATTTAATTTAAAAAAGAGCCATATTTGCCTGCATTTAGCATTCACTGTGGTTTTTGCATTGTTCTGTTCATCTTTTTCTTTTTTTTCTGAGCATGTGCTTTTGTCTGCTTTGGATATTTCTGGCTCTTGCAGAAACTGAAATTAAGTGGACACCCAAAAGTTGCTGTGGGTGGCATTTTCTTTATCTCACTTTTCCAGATAATACGAGCTATAGTATACAGTTTACGGGTGGCGAGCAGAGCAGCAACATTCATGCTGCATGAATCTGTTAGTCTCTTATTTTAAGAATTTATCTGTGAGAGGTTTTTTAAGAGCTTCTTCTATAGTTAAGTTGTCAAATATCTTCAAAATCTGGGACGCCATGCACCCATTTTCTTTTCTCAAGGCAGCACCAGTAGGCGAAAAAAGTCATCATTAAAAACACTTTTTAACACTTTAGTATGTCTTTTTTAAGATTAAGATGTCTTTTTTATTTGCTTGCAAGGGAGTTGTTGTGTATGGTAAGGGCAGGTTGACTTATTCACTAGGAAAAAAGTCACACCCTTTAGGACTTTAATATGAATTCTGCTTGCATAAGAGTTGGTAGACGATGACTGAAGGAAATGCAAATGATAGCAATGCTGTGAAAGGTACTTGAAACACTTGAAAATGTATGCTTTCTGCCTGCGAGTTTTAGACAGACATGTCTTACTTAGAATAACCATTCAACTAGTTCACTTAAAAATGAACATTTGGTTAAAATTTACTCACCCTTGGGCCATCCAAGATGTAGATGAGTTTATTTCCACATCAGAACAGATTTGGAGAAATTCAGATGACTGCAGTCCATCAAGTAATGTCTTGTGAAGTGAAATGTTGTGTGTTTGTGCACATAAATAGTGCATGATCAGAAGAAACTTGTTCACTGGAAAAAGCAATATTATGCATAGAGAACTTGTGATGGATTTGTTTCTTATGAACACGAAGCTTTTTGGTTAAAAAAATGTTAATTAATGGACTGAGGTGGTGTGGATTACATGTTCTTATCAGCTGTTTAAACTTTTTGACAGCGCCCATTCACCGTAAAGCATCCATTGATGATTGATGTACTGCTAAATTTCTCCAAATCTTGGATGGCCTGAGGGTGAGCAAATTGTCTCAATATTTAAATTTTTGAGTGAACTGTTCCTTTAATTGCAAATACGTTTCTTTTGAAAGTTGCAGTTAATAAATATGAATGAGTGAAACTTTTGTACATTTTCATAACTAAAATACGATAATTAAGGCTGGATGATTCTAGAAATAACTGTACACTTTAGTAATCCTGTCCAGTTGCTTCGACAGAATTTGAGTATAAACTACGCTGGTGTTGGCATGTTCAGAACCGTAGATCTGTCCTGAACTCGGCAGCATTATTTTAAAATCCTCATGCTTTTTTTTAGGATCTGAGCTGTAGACAATAGACAATGCAATAGCAGAGCAGCAACTGTGAGCAGTTAAGAGCCTGCGGGCAGGAAAGGCTGTGAGAAACTATAGTAAACAGTAGCACAAGGTCAGGAGATGTCAGCTTATCAGCGTTGTTCATGCACAGTATCATGGTCCACTGACAGTAAAAGTTAGGTCAAAATTGCAGAAATTGCAGTGTTGAACTAGCCATTTAAACCTACAGTGGCCTCCAAAAGTACACTTTTTGGACACCTACGTTTTACTTAAAAATTTCAAACATATATCAACCCAAGCAGCATCTGCAAGCACAGGCAGCTTGAACTATGGTCAAAGACATTTTTGCAATTATTTTTAACCAGCTGGTCTCAAGGTGGTATACTGTTTTTTTTAGAGACAGTATATGAAATCACGTGGAGAAACCCACTGGATCGCACAGTTTTGATTTTAGCAGTGTAATTACAGGTGCAGCCATGTAATGATATTAACTCTGAATATGACTCCCATATATTTTTTTTTAACAACTTGTTCATTAAATAATATATTGTTTTAGCTACCTGGTTTCATGGCATAAATGTAGTCTACCTGGGGACACTTTCTAATGAGATGTGAAATATGTACCAATAAGTGCAGATCATGTTATGACTTCAAAACAATATTAATATGCTGGGAGATTTGAAAACTGATTCTTTTGATTCTAGCATCACACATATACAGCTTCATATCTATGGGTTTTCATAGATGGTAAGTTTGTTCAGTAGCTCACGGAGTACAGAGAGATGAGGAGCTCCAATTCAAATCCCGTGTAACTACAGCACAGTTGCATCAATAAAAGCGTTTTTATATCAGTTTTGCATTTGTTGATACTATCGTGTATGTTTAGGGTTGTATTTGGTGTAGGTCATAGGCTATTTCCAACACAATAGAGCATTAACTTTTAGCCACAGCCCACAGATTTTTGAATTCTGAACCACTGCAATACGTGCCTAATGCAGCATAATAATAAAAACACAGCAATATGTACCTATTTTTAATGTGATAAAAATGTGCCATGATTCATGTATTGAACTTGTTTTAGCGCCACTTAGTACATATCAATACAGTTTTCAAAAGAAATGTTTCTTTTGAAAACTGCAGTGATGTGTACTTATTGGTACGTATTTAGGTGGGGGCCCCCAAAAAAAAAATATATATAAGATGTTAGATAATATTTTGCATATCAATATTTTTATGTTTTAAATATTTCAATAGTTTTCATTATTTTTAATTATTTTCATTATTCATTATTAAATTATTCTTATGTTTACTTTAAGATTTTGCAGCAAAATACATGCAGCACAATTGTACTAAAAGGCTTACTAAAAGATACAATATGATACAATGAATATGATACAGTAGGTTTTATTTTATTATATTTTATAATTAAATAACACTTGGGTTGATACTTTATAGAATTTGTATTGGTTTTTCTGGAATCTTTAATAATTAAAGCTATGGTCATACTAGGCTTTGAGCATGCAAAATGACTTGGACCCTGCAGTGCTGTAAATCATGCAGCTTGCAAGTGTCTTCTTTAATTTGAGACCACTGATTAATCTGTCATGTTTCGTTTTGTTTAGATTTCTTTCAAAAAAATCCTGGACATTCTGAGTCTGTGTTGGTGTTGGTCAGCACATTTACATAAATAACACAACATTTGCACAGAGCCACAAAAACCGTGTTTACACTTGCTTTCATATTAATGTGAGATATTTTAATATTGCAAGATGTGCACACTCAGCTTTAAAAACCAAAGGTTACCCTAGACCTTTAGCTGCAGAGAATACTAAACAGACTAGCAAAATCATCATTAAAGATGATTAAATACCTATCGATTACTGCTGTAATTAACGCAGATGACAGCGATTGCTTAAAGCAATAGGAGCGCACGAGTCACCAGGTGTAACTGCAGAAGCTGTCGCGATCCAGGAATCTGGCCAAGCTTCCATTGTTCCAGGCCTGCCGTGTCAGCACTTTCGACCATTTCTGAGGCTTGCATTCATCACCAAATATTTCTCCGGGCTTTTAAAAGACTTGTAAAGGTCCCGACGAGAGAGAGAGAGCGCGCGCCCTCCTTCTCCTTCCCCGTATACTCTCAACAATCACATGCTTGTCAGAATGTCAACTGGCATTATAGTAACCCCCTCATACAGGCCTGTAGGAGCAAGACAGCCGGGGAACTGGAGCGAAACGGAGGCAGTCACTGGCACAGCTAGAGTGGGAGCAGTCGTCTTCAGAGGCCCGACCTTTGATGGCCTCAGAGGGCTTGAGGAACAGGCCCTGCGTGGGCGGCAACACCATGGTACAGGAAAATCTCTGTCACCGATGATGTGCGGCACAAAGGCTGATGGGAGTTGAAGGTTTGGACTGCGCAACAAGCAGATTCTAAGTCCCTTTGACTAAAAACAGAGCGGGACTTGATTTCGATGAACTCGTCATCAAAATTTAATTAGATTTTGGATTTCCTAGCAAGGATGCATATACCGCCGCCTCACCTTGGTAGTTGCTTTCATTTTGTGAGCATTTTAATTGGCTTATGAAATATTAGCTCATGAAACATGCTTTGGAATGATGAAAACTTTCGACTTTTAATCTGTGGCGATCGCCGCCATTGACCTGTGAATTTAACAAAATTGTAACACAGAGAAACTTTAGAGCCAGAATCATTGACTCTTCCTCATGTCGATTTAATTTCTTCTGTGGAACACGGAAGACATTTTGAAGAACTGTTTATGTTCCACAAAAGAAAGATATACAGGTTTGGAACAACAGTAAGTTATGGAGCCCCTGGGGCTGATGGAAAAAATACAAGATTGGATCCATTTTCATATTCTTTCCCAATCACCTTCCTCCAAAAAAACGTTGCGTTCTCTCGCAAAAATATAGCGTTTTTTGCAAAATCTGTGTTGTGCAGTTTGTATGAATGCAAACATTTTGTGCGAGAACACAAAAGTTTCTTGGAGGAACGTGATGAAAGAAAAGAGATTGAAGGAAAATGGTTTTGCATTTCTTGCAAAAATAATATGTCCTCCAAGGAAATACTTACAAAGGCACTGAAATATAATTTTTTTTCACATTTTTTTTTGCAAGTAAATTCGCAGTTTTATGTAAGTTCTTCAAGGAATGCAACTACTGTATTTTGCAAAAGAGAACGCAAATGATTTTTTAAAGGCAAAGTTTCTTTGGGAACTTGAATCCTTTTTTACAAAAGTATGGCATTCCCTCAAGAAACTTTGTGTTCTCTCACACACCATTTACGTTTCCTTCATGGACTTCACAAGATAAACCTTGTGCTCCTTTGAAAAACATCTCCCCAAAAAATGTGAGAGAATGTGAAGTTTCTTTGAGGAATGCTTAAGTTTTGTGAGCAAATACAAAATTGCTCAGGGGAAACAAATTTAAATACTAGTTTTCCTCCTATCTATTTTTCCCCCACAATGTTTCTTTAGTGGCTCCATATGAGGGTGAGTAAATGATGACAGAATTTTCATTTTTAAGCGAACTATCCCTTTTATTTGAGTAGCTCAGTCAGAGGAGCATCGGTCAGTTCCAGTGTGCCTTGACCACCCACAAAAAAGCCTTTCTCATTTCAGTCACATTTCCTCTGACAAGGTGATGATGTTCCGAGTTACACCTCTCACTGTTCATCTGGACTCATGGCTTCCTCAGGGGTGGTTTTCTGAATGAAGCGCTGGGGAGTCTGGAAGATTAAAAACAGCAACTGAAAAGCCTGGCAGGATTGGGCAGCGAAGCTGCGAGGCTTTGACACACAGGCTCTTGAAGGGGAGAATTTTCCTTTGTCCTGTTCCCTTATTTATATTGTGTAAGCCCTGTTCAATTCCTGGAACATGTTTGGAAAGGCCTGAGGTGTGAATTTGTATGGAATAAACCCTTGGCGATGTGGTGCTGCCAAAGGCTTAGCTGTAGAAACTGTTGACTGGTTTCACCGTTGCCAAAATTATTATTTTGATGAGAAAAATCTCTCTTTGTGTGTGACATTTAAAGGATCAGCAGTTTCACTGTAGATGGCAACTTTGTAGTGAATCAGTGAAACATGGTGCTTGTTCATTATACTGTAGGTCTAACTTAATCATATTCATAAATTCAGTTTCAACTTTCAGTTCCTCAATAAAATTAAATATTTCTTTCTGTTACCATTCAGACAAATGCCTGAGGCCACACTGAAAATCTGGAGTGTGCATTTCATGTATAGAGTCAAAGCTTTTGAGTGGTAGTGTAATTCTAGTTTTAAAAACAGCTGAAATGTTAAAAGAGAAATATCCACCCATTATCACTTTTTTTTATAAGTGATGGGGGCTCTCCAAACTAGCTAACGACAACAACAACAACTTAAAGGAGCCGTATGTAGGATTGACACCGAGTGGTTGAACTAGGTATTGCAGTTCAAATTCAAAATATTGGAG
>JAUMHE010000051.1:16889436-16901928 GCA_032359235.1 Enteromius mattozi | reverse complement strand
ATCCAGGCTATACTACTACTGTCAGCGATATGAGTACTTTTAATTAACATGTTTTCTTAATGCCTGTTGAACATAACGGAGACATTTTATGATTATTACAATAAATTTCTTACATACGGCTCCTTTAAAACTGGTTACAAATGGTCACTTCACTTTTGTCTAACTTGTACAAAATAATATATCCATTGCATAAAGAAAAAAAAAATTATTTGTACCTTTTTGGACAGCCACTGTCTATACAGCAAATGTTGTCTGTGCACACTTGAAGCAATGGCTTAAACTTTTCATTCTACTGATTTTCATGTTCTACTTTTTTTCTTTCTAAATGATCTTGTTTTTGATTCACACTGTTTTTTTGAGGATTTTGCTCTCATTATTCTAAACACACAAGTGAAAAAGTTCATGTATTGTTATATAATGTATGTACCTCAAAGCCTTTTTTGTTGTTATTTTTCCCTTTAAATTCTGCCATCTCGATAGTACATTCTGTTCACATTCATACATAATATAAAATGTAATGAATGTTTTATGATAACATTTCACATTTGAGACAAAATACTTTTTCACTGAAATTGTATTTAGCTTCGTTAGTATTGTCTGCATTTTCAGGCACTTAATTTGACAGCATTAGTGTGTATGTTTTCATACAGTGTTCATGGAAGGATTTGCACTGTCAGTTCACATAACATGCATGGCTCCACATAAAACTCAACCACGTGCATTCTAGCATGTGCTATTTCCATGAGCATTTTTGACGCTTTGTGAGAACATTGTGTTTAAACAAATACATATTCTGTGATGGAAATTATATTTGAAACACTCTTAGTCTTTCATAGCTAGCATGTGTATATTTTAAAATGAAATAACATTTTTAATTTTACATGTTGGATTACATATAAGCTAACTTCTGAAAATAAATGAAAATGAATATTCCAAAATAGCAAGTGTAAGCAGCATTTTTATTTATTATTTATAATTAGACTTAAATGACATCACATGCAGGCTTTCTTCAGCCTTCCAAGTAATGCATATAAATGCTCATTTCAAATGAAAAATGAAAATCTCGCTTCCATCTGATAATGATTTGAATATAGCTTAGATTTTGTTAAATGAGTCATAGTGTCTCAATCAGCTGCTCTTCAAATAAAAATAATTTAGATAATTTGTAACTGTGTCTTATAAGATCTATAAGTGTAAGGGATATATTTTCTCTCTTCAGGGACCTTGTGCAAATAAGATTTCTGAGAATCTTGCATTTATAAAGCACTCATTTTTCCTCTCTCACCCCTCCCTAATGCAATAGATTGATACGGTATGAAGACTCTGGATATCCATCATATCTGATAGAAAAATCGATGTATTCCCGTGGACAGTTGACACATTAAATGTTGATAAATCCCTGACATATCTCTAAACCGAGGCAGCACGCTCTCTCTTATTTATTTATTTTTTTCTTTGCAATTTGAGTCCACATGTTGGGAACAGCAAAATAACATCAAAGCAAATCGATGAATATTGCATATGTTTGTCGGGAATTTAGCTTTCTACAAAAGTACATATCGCATCTGCCTTTTTTTCACCCCTCACAACCATTGTTCAAATGACATCAGAAAGAAATTCGCTCACATCAGAAGACGTGGGCACATACATCATTTTCATTGTAAATGTTTGTGGATGAGAGAGCATAATCCTGGTTTGTGCACCATTTCTGACAAGCCGCCATGAAACGCTGACATGTCTACCATTCATACCCATCTCCATGACAACCAGAGACCTGAGCATAGAATTGTGATCCATCACCCTGATATATCCCCTCATTTCACTGAAATATAAGACCCATATAGTGGCGCAACGCACATAAAATGAATTATGCATCCAATAGACCGTAAGGACCAAACGTTTACAGTGAACACAAAAAAACGAAAGCACTACCTGAATACGGTATCTTTCAGCATCAGGACCGACACAGAAAAATGAACAGGGAAATTAGCTAAAGAGCGGGTTTGAAGGCACTTCAGAAAACACAAGAAAACAAAGCGCTCGTCAAGAAAACAAAGATCGTTCACAGCGAAATCCCTCAGAATTAGTACACTTCGCATTGGCGCGCTTATTATTCAGGGCTTGTAAGAGGGTTTAGCTGCTGATAAAAAATGAGAGCACTGTCAATTCTTCTTCACATGAGGCCATTTCCACAGAGGCGACACTCCAGACATTAAACTAGACCAAACGGGTTTATCTGACAATTTAGTCCCTTGATTAGTCATTCATTAGACATGTTATACGGTTCCTTGAGGGTTTTTTCCAGAGTAACAATCCCCATAAGGGGTTCTGGAGTCATATTTTAATTAGCGGCTGATTAAGTAGAAAATTGTAGCATCTGAGAGGGGAAATAATGAAAGAAGCACGAGGTAAAGGTTTGTGGCAGAGGCCAGGTTACGGATGTTGAGTTGCTAAGCTGCGCAATGCGATATCTAGATACTAAAATTGTTCCGCATCAAAGGTTTTAAACGATGAGTTCTTTAATGTGGATGAAGGGACTAAATCAAGGCCTGACCTAGCAAATGGAATGGTTTGTTAAAAGGATAAGAACAAAGATTTTGGATGGGGACTCGAGTGGGAGGCTGATTGGGTTGTGGAAGCTCTTTGATTGAGGCAATCAGACCTGCTTAAACAGCAAAAGCCTTCTTGTCCCTCTCTGTTGTAGGCCGTATTTTCTGAGCAACCTTGGCTGAAAGATCGACTGAAGTGGGGTTGAACTCTACACAACCCCATTGTGAAGTTCTGCAGCGATCGAGCCTGTTTTAGTTCAACTGTTAAGATTAGTGCGCCGACGATGCTGCCAGATTCCTTCTCCGGTTTGACACGCCGCTTCGCTTTCACTGTTTGCAGTAAAGACACTAAGTCTGTAGATGCTTTGATGAGTATGATAAGATCTGTAAACCTGACAAGCAGTGGAAGCTCATCTATATATAGTCTCCACAGCTGTGATGGCGCAAATGACAGATGACAGCTGCTTCTATATTTGGAAGCACCAGCCAGGATGCAGATGAAGGTCGCACAGCATTGACTAACAACTAATGTTTGTAAATAACCTTTTAATTAACAGCTGAGTTATGTATACTAGGGCTGTTTTGGTTAGAAACAATCCATTTTTTTAATGAGTCACTCTCATTTAGGGCGCTGGCTTCTGAACTCCTTCATATGTAAAGCGTGTCACTGCTTTGTCAAAGAATCACTGCAGCGTGAGAAAACAGCTTTATATATGACGGGTTGGAAAGCAGTATATCATTGAGTGGACGAGCTTACTGAACAAATACAGTCCTTCGCTGAACTAGTCAGTGTTTTTTGTTATTGGATTTGACATCTTGTTTGTGAATAAACTGAAGGTACGAGTCATGCCGAACGACTCTGTCTTCAAGATTTGAATCAAATTGGCCACACTCATTTGAATTTCAGTGACAGGCAGAATTTACTGAATTGTAACTTTAAAAAAACAATCTATCATTCAAATGTTTGGGTCCATATGATTAGAATGTCTATATATAAACATAAAAGTATTATATTGAATAACAGACTTTTATTTATTTGATTATGAATACAGTAGAACAGTAATATTATTGCGATTTAAAATAACGTTTTAATTTTTAAATATATATTAAAGCGTAATTTATTCTGCAGTGTAAAAGCTAATTTTCTGCAGCCAAAATTGATTTGATTTATTGCTCAAGGCACATTATTATCTAATATTGAAAACACATTTGTGGAGTCCATGAAACATTTTCTGTTTCAAGATTCTATGATGAACAAATAGTTCTAATATTTAAAAAAAATTATTTCATGTTCCTTACATTCATATTTCACTTATATCTGTTCATCATATTTGCTATATCTCAATTGAAACCCTTCCATCACAGCTGACCTTTTTGATGTTTCATATTTACAACCCACCATTTCCAATAATTCCAAACACTGTTATCCTCCGTACTGCACTTGTGTTGTTTTCTTTTTCCCCTCGCAATAATGGCGTCTGGGTTGCATATTGAATCAAATGATGAAAATGAAATAAATCTATATATATTTCAAGACAAACATCTGAGTCATTCCGATTCGGCTGGACTTTGAGTGGTTAAGCGAGACTCTCTTTCATTCACCTTGTCCTGGATCATTACCAGAGCCGCTGGTGTCGATGCCATTATCGAGAAACCAGCAGCATAGATGCACTGTTGTGATCGCTCCATCCTCTCACAGGCTCATTAACCAACAGCTTTCAATCACATAAAGCCAACTCATCTTAATATGGTAAGGCACTGCGAGGGCTTTAGAGCAATGCACGGAGAGTTAGACAGCTGTAAAATATTCCCGTGTTGCTTGGTATTCCAGTGAATAGCAGGGATTAATGTTTTGGATCGTATGCCCTGAAAGGCCTGTCTGAATGTCATCTATATCCATATTTTCTGAAAATGGATGACCATGCTTGCCCTTCGTTTGGACGGAACTAACCAATCGAGATTGTGTTTTTGCGAGAAGCATCATTATTAAATCTGTTGTCATTATGTCTTTTAGCTGAGCTCTATTACTCAGGATCAAGATATTGTCATGCAAATCACTCACTTGCCATTTAGCAGATGCGTTTCATGCTAAGCCACTTACAATAGTCTAATCGGCTAGAATTATGGTTCATGACCTGTCTTCTTTGGAAAATTCAGCTCTGGGTTTCTGTGTGCTCTATTGTGTAGCAACGCTAAAAACTTTTTAATAGTTTGACAGTAGTTCAAAATATTGTAGATTTTCTAGTAACTAGCTAGTTTTTTCAGTGAATAGCAGTAGTGTGACATGGCTTTTTCAAAATATCACATTTTTCACGCATGCAGCTTTACTACCAGCGAACAGAGAACAAAAATGGCATCTGCCTTTTTGAATAGTGTGTTTGTTTATTGTAAATTATTGAACCAATTCATTCACTTGAATCTGTTTTTTGGACAGTTCATGTAAATTCCTGATTCAAAAAGATAATTCACAAATCATTATACTTTTTTTTTTGTCATATACTAAAGAGTATGAATCATTCAAGAAAATGACTTCATTATTAATTGTTTATTCATTTTATTCGTTCAAATGAATCATTTGTTTGGACAGTCCATGCAAATGAATGTTTTTGTTTTTTTTAAGATGCTTTCCAAATTGCATTTTGACAAATATTCATGTAATTTCTTTTATGATTTTGACTCACATTTAAAAATTAGGATGCATACCTATATTTATTTACCCTATAGCTATATAGGTTTATGTATTTACTGTATATATTTATATATATTTACATATTAACCTAATTCATTGATAAAAAAACAACAACAACAAAAACATTGTTTCTGTGCCAAAATTTGAAAATCAAAATTCGTCAAAATCAGATTTCTAATTTGATAAAATTCTTTTAAATTGTAGTTTAGCTTTTAGTGTTGCTAACTGCTTTTTTTTTAAAGGTTAGCTTGAAAACTACTTGACGTGTATCTTGTAGCTCGGCAAGTCACCTTCCCGAGTGGCTTCCTCAACACGGCTTCTTTGAATAAACATTGAGTAGAGGTTGTTCCAAATAACAGGTTGAGAGTCAGCGTTTTCATGAAGAGCCGCTCTCACAGCCCTTAAAGAACCTACACGACTAATGCAAGCAGATCAAATCTTTCATTTATAATATAGCGCGCCGCTGGACACCCAGGTGACTTCCATTTCTTAGCTGAGTAAATTGGCACTCCATTGACAGGTCGAGGAGTCAGGAAGGTTGGCGACTGGTAAAAATAATGAAAAGCACCTACTGAGGAGAGCTGCCTCCCATGGACCTGCTGGCTTCTAACTCCTCTCACATTCGCACCCTTTTATTTTCCCTCAGGCCTGTAAAGATGCTCATCTCTGCACTGGAGTACCTGAAACTGGGTCAGGGCTCTCCTCCCGTTTCATCTCATGTCCTCTGTACTGCACTGTCTTAATTGATTCTCTCAGTATCTGGGGTTTTGAAGTGCAGCACTAAAATAAAAGTTAGCCGCGTGAAGAGAGCGCTTCTTTTTCGCGCGAGGGCCTAATTAGCATACAGGGCCTGAGGTAGTTTGTCGCTGGCCTCGTCAGTATGTCTTGGGAGCTTTCTAGGATGAACTGAATGGCTCCATCTCCCCCAAAATAAACCAGCTCACTGTCTGACATGTAGCCCAGTTGAGAGTTCTATTTTCATAAGTGTTGCATTCATTTCGCCCAGCTTCTCTGGAGAACGGCATCTCAGCAAGGCGGTGGAGTGACTTGGAGTCTCTCACTGGTGTAGATGTCTTTCAGGCTGTATTTTCAGTTGACAAATTGCACCAGTGTTTCACTGAGTTCAGAGCCAGGGGAAATCAAACAGCTGCAGAGAGACAGATCATGCATAATATCACGTCCCCTTTATTCACAAAAGCATTGTCCCCGACAAGAGTTAGCCATCTTTGTATTTGGTACACTTCACTTTCATTATCACTCATCAGCTACTCGTGCATTTAAAAGGGTGATATTGATAAAAGGGAGATGTTCATTTTTATTTTGCACTCAAAAAATATTTAAAGAAACAGTTCACCCAAAATGAAAATCATTGAGTCATTGTTTATTCACGGTCATGCCACGTAAAAACAAAACATACATGAGTTTATTTCTTTCTTTTTTTCCCAAAACACTAAGGCAGAATCTAACTGACATAAAAAAACAACATTAGTAGTCCATAAAATTTGACGAAAAGGTTGAAAATCATTAATAATCTTCAAAGACTTTTGTGTTCAGATACTGTACGTGATAGCAATTATTGTCCTGTAGCCAAAAAGGACCAAATTTAGTATATATACATATGCATTTTACATTGACTGAGGTGGTAAAACGCAAAATTTAAGTAAATTATGACAACTTTTAATTTTGAAATGATCATATTAGACCCCATTTCTGACTTTTTTTTATAATTATGTCTCATATAATTTCATCTTGTAAACAACGTCTAAGGTTACGAAGGTAACCCACGTTCCCTGAAGGAGGGAACGGAGACGTTACATCCCATTTGTAACGTCGGAGTGATTCGACTGAAGGGGAACCACAATGTACCAGATTTTATGCCTTTTTGACTGATTAAAGCAACATTTAAGTAAAATATAATAGAATTTAATTTCATTTCATTTTATATCACCATATTCATCCCCATCTCTGGATATTAGAATAAGGTCTTGTATAATTATGTATAATAACCAATCACAATGCACCAAATATTTCTGTGCATATTTGACTGTATAAAATTTAAACAACGTTTGAGTGAATTCTGGCAAATTTCTTTAATTTTTGAAATGATCATTTTAATATTAAATGACCATAACTTTTAGAATTAATCAGTACTTTCTGCACTATGCCTTTAGGACATCCATGTCACATCTTTTTGTGTGAAATAAATGAAATTACTCACTTATATACACTTATATACTGCCTGATCTAATATCAATGCTGGTGCCCTGTCCTTTTTGTCAAGTCTTATGTTAAATTAAGTTTCTATTTCTAAAGATCAAGAAATATGTTATTTTTAATTATGTGACCCTTTATGTATTCTCATTTAATAAAATAAAATGTAAAAGTCATTGTGATCTTTGCAAGTCACATAAATAGAAATGTTACTGAATGCACGCGCTATTCTAATGACTGGACATTCACATTGTTCACAAATAGCCTCAAGGGATTTTTCCTCCATTGAGAGAGAAAAAAAAAACAACAACTCTCCACTAGTTGTTACATAATTAGGTTAATTAATTTTAGGGTGATCACTTGGGCATTTAATTAGACTGTTATGGTAAAATATTCACCTTGCTTTGCTCTTTTGCTCTCATTAGACCAATCCTATATTACCTTTGATGATTCCCTCTTTGCATCATTCTTTCATTAGTTGCCTTTTGCTTTAATGAGAGCATTCCTCTCTTTATTCTGATGCAGAGACTCACAGTAATTTGCACATCTTAAAGGCACAATTCGTACTGTTGGAAGTGCAACTACAAATGCCTTCAGAAAATAACAACGCCCTCCTTATCCTTCTGTGTTGGATTCATACAGGGGTTCAAAGGCACAAAACTTTCCTGTAGGCTCACAGCTAATTCTTGAGGGAAAAATCCGGGCTGTTTTATCAGGTGTGGACTCTATGTTTAAAGGCGTGATTATCAAAAATGCTGGCTTTCAAGCATCCGTGTCTCTCCTACCTTGAGTGCCACAGCTGCTGCAGGTGCACATAGAAATGCAGCAATATTGACCACAGAGCGCTTGGAACTGTTTTCTCATCGTGCTGTGTGACAAGAAACTGACAATTGAATCAAAACACTTTGTACCCAGTACACAGATTGGATACCGCCACTTAGAAAAAGACTGAGTGGAAAAACGCACCGGTCGGAACCACTGCATAATTGATGAGTCTTATCACGTTCATCAACATGCATTCTGCAGCCTGCATTCTGCATTATTGATGCGAGGGCATTGTTCTGCATGGCAGACCTCCGAGACTTTTGACAGACAAGTCAATATGCTCCAATGGCAGCAGTAGAGCGCTTTGATTACCATGGAGAAAATATTGCAGCTTTGTGTAAACAACAGTCCGCCGGAATACAATAAAACAGCAAACGCAATTAAACAAATATGATTAGTTCCTAGATCAACTGGTAAATGACTATTTTGTCAGCTGAGGATATTAGTTTGTAATACATAATGAGTGTACTTTGTCTATTTATTTAATAAGTCTCATTTAAATAAAATGATTCAAAAAAGATCCACAATTCATTGCTTTTCGGGATGTTAATGGTAATCGTATAATTGTGTCATCAAAATAAAATTAGCCTTAACTAAACTGAACTGGAGATTGGGTTATGTAATGAGCATGCGGCTTGTCAAGAGGCTCTCAGAGAGTTACGTCGGCGCACTTCAGTGTAAATATTGAGGAAAATGTCAAATCGGAAATAAATTCAAAACCATAGTGCAAAGTGTGTATTTCGAAGTATATGTGACTTCTACAAAGAGGTCTTAACTGGTGGGCTGGTACTCAAAAATGAGTTGCAGAACAGTCCTGGGAAATAAAAACTAAATTCAAAATGCTAATTCTAAAACGCAACTAGCCGTATAATTGTGCAAAGATTAGGGTAACAAAGCATTGCGAGAAAATGCTGTCAAATGAAACTCTACTGTGTTTTGATGCAAATTCATCTGTTATGGTAACATGGCTAATACATGGAGATTTAGCTCAGTGTTTGTTTCAGGATATACTGGTGAATCATACTTCTGCTGTTGTTTATCCGTTATGCAGCTCTTTCCATACAACAGAAGTTCATGCTGACATTTTTTCATGCCTTTTTTCCTACAAACATAACAAACAATGTAAAAGTGATAAATACGTATACTGCACTATATTCTGGGTCTTCTGAAGGCATGCAATAGCTTTGTGTGAAGAACAGACGAAGATGAGTTTGTGATTTATTAATAAGTTTCTCATCCATAAATACTAACAGGTGTATCTAAATAGTAATGGTTTTGTGATTTAGATGGTTACTGATAGGATTTCTGCAGTTGTTATGGATTTAAATGAAGACTTTTAATGATCTTTTTAATACCAAGTAAAGAAATTTTAAGGAACAAATTTAACATAATACAACAGTATGTTCTCTAAAAATTAGTTGTATTAGTTGTAGCAACACTTAAAGTTTGAAAATACAACTTCCTACATTTTGATTCATTTTACTAAAAAATAGCTTACGGCTCTGCTTCCAACCACTAGAATATGAAAATAACTTGTATTTGTCA
This sequence comes from Enteromius mattozi, assembly GCA_032359235.1. NCBI lineage: Eukaryota > Metazoa > Chordata > Actinopteri > Cypriniformes > Cyprinidae > Enteromius > Enteromius mattozi. The sequence continues at coordinate 16,892,109 of JAUMHE010000051.1, read as the reverse complement.
CGCCCAGCTGGAGCTGCCAGCCAAAAGACTGTGTATGGCACTCCAGCTTTCTCCAGCTATTGTACCTTCTGATAACGCTGCAAAAAAAAAAAAAAGTGATTCATTAGTACTTTAATCTAGTTTTTCAAGCGCAAATGAGATTCTGAAGTCAAGATAAATATAGCAATGACTTCATTTTTGGTTTATTTGGTGTAATATTCATCAATAAATTGTTTGATTAAAAAAACTAGAAAGAAAAAAAAATGATACCCCATCCACATGTATTATTTGTTGTTTAATTTGTTTAATTTCTCAGAAAATAAGATCTTAATTTTGCACCTCGGGTAATTGATTTATGGAAATGTACATATTCGTATTGAAAAACAAGGCGACATACTGAGGAAGCTATACATTTTTTAGCAATGCTTGCAATATTTAATGCCATAACTTTATGAATTTAGTATTTTCCACTTTGATTTAAGATCTCTGAAAGGGCTTAATTTGTGGAAGGGTAAATGAAGACCTTTTAAGACAAATATATTGCAAAATTAAAACCCTTAAATTTATTTATATTGGTTACACTTTATTTTGATTGTCCCCTTTAGACATTCTACTAACTACATGTCAACTGCATGTCAATTAATTTTCATTAATTTGCAGCTACATGTCTACTTACTCTCAGAGTAGACTGACAGGGTAGGTTTAGGGTTAGTAGAATAAGTCGACATATACTTGCAAAGTTTCTGATAGCCATGTTGTATATTGTGGACCCATCAAAATAAAGTGTTAGAAGTTATTAAGCAGAGAGTCTACTAATACTCTAATGACTGCTATTGATATGTAGCAGGAAAGTTGCTTACTGTTAGTAGAATGTGTAAAGTGGACAATCAAAATAAAGTGATACTTTTATATATATATATATAGTAACACTTTACTATTAACTATGCTCATGCTTATTGCTGTTTATTAGTACTTATAAAAGCACATATTTTACTACTATTTAACAACTACCTTACTAACTATTAAAAAGCAGTAATTAAGAGTTTATTGAGGCAAAAGTCATAGTTGACAGTGAGAACCAGACCTTAAGACAAAGCGTGACCATGTATTTCATATATAACTTCAGTGTTTGATTTTGCTATTATCATTTTTTTGTAACCGTGTCCACGCAGTGTACAGTCTGTTTCCTGGAGTTGAGCACCCCTATCTTAGACCTTCGTGGTGATCTTACTGCCGCATACCTGCGGTCAAAGAGGCAGCTGCGGAGTAAATTAGTTTGTGTGTCTGGAGGTCTCTTCCTCTCTCCCTCCCTTTACTACTTTCCTGCTGTGCATGGCTCCTCTGCAATGAGAATTACAGAGCTCCTCCTCTTTTCCCCTGCAGAACATTTGGAGAGTGAGTGTGGAGGAGAGAAAGAGAGATATGAGCATGTCAGAAAAACACATCTGCTTGATGTTGTTTCTTGTCCTCATTTGCTAGTTTTTTCCAAATGTTGTGCCAATGTGTTGGGATCAGAGAGCCGACACGGCTTCCTTTTGAAGTTTAAATAGACGGTTGGTGGTTTCCCTCTTTTAGTGCCACCGAAGTGCGACTCCGTGTGCGTGTTCTGCTGCATCTGAAAACACCAGGAAAGAAATGGGCTGCATGGCTGATCGAAAATATTAATGTGGGGGTTATACTCTATACCGCGAGTGCTAAATGCACTTTGAATGTAATTCCTTGCCTCTGTCAAGACAAAATCATCCTCATTTGATATTCAGCTTGAAAGCATTTTTTAGTTCTCTTTTAATGGCTAAATTTTAAAGCATGTTAAAAGAGCGTTTGCTGTAATAAAGCAAAGACAACTAGATTTGCACTTCCTGAATATAATTCCACTGCTTTCAAGGCAGCAAAAGGAAAAGTGCTGAAGTTTAAAGTAGGTTTGAAGCTTTGATTCTGTGTTAAAGCACCAGTCTTTCTGTAACAGTGTAAAAGGTGTCTCTATTCTGAAAATGGAAGACCAATAACCATTCAGAATGCAAAATGATGTAGGAAAGAAGACCAACTGGAATTTGTGTGCAAATAACCCACACCTAAACCAGGCTGATATTGCAACAAGTAATTAAAAGATATTGTAATTAAAGAGATTTAATTAATTTTTCGTTTACTTGGTTTCGGTTTCTTTGGCCTCATACTTGATACAAATTACAGGATGGGTCTCATTTGTTGACATTTATGCATTAATTAACATTAACAATGAGCAGAATATTTTTACAGCATATATTAAACTTTTAAATGCTAGTAAGTTAATACAAATATTACTTTTCATGTTCACAGTGGATTGTTGTACAACTTTATTATGCATTAGTAACTAAGATTAGTAAATGTTAATTAATGTAGTTAACTAGACAGTGAGTCCTTATTGTTAAGCATTACCAATATCTCTATAGCAGCTTATATGTTCACTGTAGCCTGACAAACTTGTATTATATTATCAAACACTGATTTGGAAAAAAAAAATTACTGATTTGTATTTGATCTTCAAAGAGTCTCTGCATTAAGCAGTTTAGCCTAAATTAATTTGCTGAATTTTTGTGGAGTATAGAGGTTCAATTTATCAATAATTAACAACAGGCCCCAGAACGTCTAGGTTACGAACGTAACCCACGTTCCCTGAAGGAGGGAACGGAGACGTTACATATGGGAACTCGCCAG
>JAUMHE010000051.1:16868929-16882665 GCA_032359235.1 Enteromius mattozi | reverse complement strand
AGATGTTGACCCAGGGACATGATGCACTTGGTAAAATCAGGTTAGCGATATAATTTGGTATTCACATGCTCCATATATATATATATATATATATATATATATATATATATAATTTCTAATGGCATCTTTACAGGCAGGAATTAAATCAAATCAAGTTTGAACATTTTAATAATTCTGAATATTCTAATTAATACGCCAAACTCCAGATCTGAAATAACTGAAAATTACTCCAAATAGAGCAAAAATTTGTAATTGCTTCTATCCACTATCGGTTCCAAGCCTATTGCTGATAGAGACTCTCAGCGCTTATTATATCTCCATTACATCCTCAGACAGCCATGCAGTGTCAATTAACTTTAACTAATGAATTAAATTAACTTCTGTGGTAGGGCTGACACTCCCCGCAAATCACAGCAATGATCGCAGATCATGCTGACAGCTTCATATGGGTCAACAGCCATCTAACAAGCTTGGCTTCGCCTTAAAAATCTAAGGGAGTTTATTAACAACCGGTGTTGTGGAAGTTACTTTGTGCTGTAGCTACTTAACTCAAGCTACAGTCAAGCTAAACATATTTTGTGCGTGCACAATAAAAAAACATTATATAACAGATCTGGTTTTGTTTTTTTAGAAAGTGTGCTGGAATTCTGGAAAACGCTACAATACTATATTTGGAACATTGCTACTTTTAGTTAGTTACTCCCCAACACTGTTAACAACACCTAACAGCAAATCATTCAAGACAAACACCTTTGAATCTAGGCTGTGTTCCATCTCTCACGTGTTTGGCAATGTTTCCCTTAGCTGTGAGCGTGGGAGAATGGAACATGTGCTTCAAGCCTTACCGTGGTCTCTCACACGAACTTTTTTTCCCAGAGGAAGGATTCCCCAGTTCACTCTTTAATATCAAAGCACATTTGCCAACATTGAAAAAGCATTTCAGAGTCACTTCAGAGGCCCTGTTGTAATTCTTTGAAGTGCCTGTGCACTGGAGGAGAAGTGTGGAGCCAGCGTATAGTGTACTAATAGGGGAAGAGGTGGGAAGAGAGGATGAGATAAGAAAAAAAAACTAGATAGAATGAGAGCAGGTCAGTTAGACTTACAAAGGCATAAAAGAGAATTTCTGAGATTTGTCTGTCACCTTGTAAATAAGTGAGGTGAACCAAACTGTGGAAAAAAGATTTGCTGAGATCAAGGCTTCAAAATAATTGCTTAAACTGCATCCATGTTTAAAGAAATGCACAAGATTTATATGAAAGTACTCTTACAGTGTGTTTAGTGATCATTTAAAAAAAATGCAGCACTGTACATAAAAAGCAATATACGGTAGATTTTCATGCTATGTATAACTCAAAATAATAGATACATATGAAATGGCAGAGAAAATGCATCTTCAGTATGCTGGAGGAGGTAAAAACAAGTCAAGCAGTGAATCATGATGTTGCATGATAACGATAATGTGTAGGCATTTAAAATACGGCTAGATCAGTTGCTGTATTTGTCACTTACCATTAAAGCAAATTTATGTTCCAAAGAATCAGAAGCTCAGATACATGCCCATGCATACTGAAAACACATTGGAATATTCCAGTATGTAAATTTTAACCCAATTAGGCAACAATTATGGGGGTAATGATAACAGTGACTGTCAAAGTTGTGGGAAGTAACTTCTCTTCACATTGAGATCAGTGTCATACAAATTAAATCTCGTTTCAAGTAATTAATGACCTCGAGGTTACCCAAATAACAATTCATTCCGAGAACTTAAATATCCTGCGGTGACCGTTGCGGCTAGAGATTAAAAGGTCCGCCTTTTGTCAGTATACGGTGTGTGCAGAACAATTTTCATCAAGCCAACTCATTTTCTTTATCAGAGCTTGTCATTTCAGATGGGGGTAAAACGAAAACAGCACATTACATAGATAATTCTCCCTCGCTGGATCGGAGCTCTTCATTGGAATGCAGCTCCTTCATTCAGAATGTTGAAAAGAGACATGTGGGAGCCAAAGCATATTTCTCTCGACCTTGGGAGCCCATAGCAACGTTTTAAATTCAAACTATAGAGAGGGAGAGAAAGAGAGAGAGAGAGCATGAGAGAAAAAGCAAGCGGGTTTTCAGTAAGATGCTGCAAAGGAAAGTTTAAGGAAAAGAGCATAAGCGCTGCAATGCCCATACTGACACAGAAACATCTGACTGTATCGCCTTTCTGTGGTGCTTACTCATTTCTTTCTTCATATCTTTTTTTTTTTTTTCCAGGAAGGCTCACAGGTGGGTGAAGCTTTGTGTTCACAGCACAAGACCCCCATCCTCCTCCACTTGGAGACAGGGCGATTGGAAACCTAGAGGGAGCAAGGGACCAAAGGACGTATGGTTAACCTTTAATCTCATCAAAGGACTCTAGAGGAAGTTCCTTGACAGGAGATAAACCGGATTGACACAGGACTGCTGGCTAAAGAACCTGATGAGCATTCCATTCAATTTCAAACACATACGTGACATAACTATGAACTTTAAAAGATTGTGCCCCATGAAAGGGTGCCTCCATTGACCCATCAATTCATTTGTGACACATCTCGGATCTAAAAATAGACACGCTTTGGTTGAAACTGCCTTGCTGCAATGTCTTCAGCCATGGGCAAAATGGTTGGATGGAGTAGCCAGCGCTGTCAAGGCTCAGCATTGGTTCTTCTCTACCTCTTCCTGACTGCTTTGGCTGCGAGGCCCAAAGGTCCAGGCCACACGCATCTAAACTCTATCCGAATTGATGGGGACATTTCACTGGGCGGGCTGTTTCCAGTTCACGCCCGGGGTCACGAGGGCAAACCCTGCGGGGAGCTAAAAAAGGAAAAGGGGATCCATCGTCTGGAAGCTATGCTCTTTGCTCTGGACCGCATCAATAATGACCATGAACTGCTTCCAAACATCACGCTGGGCGCCCGAATTCTGGACACATGCTCGCGAGACACTCACGCTCTGGAGCAGTCTCTCACTTTTGTCCAGGCACTCATCGAAAAGGACGGCACAGATGTGAAGTGCCAAGGTGGAGGATCGCCCATCATTACCAAGCCAGAAAGGGTGGTGGGTGTCATTGGAGCGTCGTCCAGTTCCGTGTCTATAATGGTGGCTAATATCCTCCGTCTGTTTAAGGTAAACAGCATAATCATTATTCTATTTATTTGTTTATTTTCTGTGGATTTGGATTGAACTTGATTGTTATGTATTTACTTGTCTGCTTCCAAGTTCAAACTGAATTTCCATGCTGGTCCAGGCTGGTTTTCTGCTGGCAAGCAACAAAAATACAAAAATGTATTTTTAGATATTTAGTATGTATGTAATACCTAATACACACACACACACACACAAAAGTACAGTATATATTTAGAAAAGACATGTATTTACATATATATTTAAATTCATATAATTTATATATATATATATATTTTTTTTTTTTTTCTTAAATATTTTCATGCATGTGTGTGCGATTTTAATAATTAAATGATTAAATAAATTACAATAAAATTAAATAAAATAAAATAGCCAGAAGTTAATGACTATGACATGCAAACTGAGCTTGTTGACAAAATGTAATTTTAATTAAAAGACAAAAAAAAAAAACATTTAAATGAACACGGTTGCAAACCTTTGGCTGATGATGCTTATCTTCCAGATAATTAAGGTCTTGCCACTTTAACAAGTTAAGAAGCCTGATTTGAACACCACTGGACCAGCTTTGCAAACAAAACATATGCTGGAGATGGCTTAGCTGGTCTTTTCACAGGTTTGAAATGAATACACTGATGTGTGAGATTGGATTTTGTTGCTGTAGCAATCTGTATCTTTCTTTCCCCTGTCATTTGGTCTTCTCCTTTGGTAAGCAGATAGCAGTGTCCCAGTGAATGTATAATTGATAAGAAAGCAATCTGGAGGTTCTTACATCCACTTAGCCACGACCAAACAAAGTCAGTAACATTCCTCAAGTCATTCTGTGCAAATTGCGAGGCTCCTATCTGATAATGTAAACATGGCCTATTTCCAGACAAATGTTAACAGAATATTTACGCCATTAAATGGATGAAGCCGAGCTAAAGAGATTTTCGACTTAGAATACAGTACTTCCAGTCTTCAAGGTCTGATTCTTTTCACTGTTATGTTCACATTGTTATGGAGGTGGGTAATTTTTCATGTTGATGAATGTTTAACGGCACACTTTCACACTTTAATGATCACCTCAGGGGGAGAATCTGAATATGCAAATAAAATAGTTTTGTACCCATGATTCAGTTAACATGCAATAAGGGACACAGATCGTAAATGTGGATTATGAGTTTGACATGATGTATTGTTGCATGTCTTATATATGCAATGCATGAATTGTTAATTCAATCTGTGAATTGTGAGCATCAACCTGACAATAAGAATTAGTGTAGCTCAAGGCTGACACTCTTTGCATCCATTGATGTTTTTTCAACCTAAGAGATCAAATGCTTCTCCATTTTACAGGGGACAGTGGTTATGTAATAAAAAATTGTTTGCGTTTGGGGATCAGATTTGCATCTGTTCACAAAGCAGGTATATGAATAATGCAGGACTTCATATTTAGCTCAGAATAGCACTGACCTGGCATCAGAGAGGCCGATTCTCATTCATTCCTCAGCCAGGCTGCCCAGAGACAGATGCCCAACGTTTAATGGATATTTACCCTCTGAAATGCCGACTACATGGTGCCATTCATCAGCCAGAGAGTTGTGATCAAAGACAGATCGCAGGCGGAGGAAACTCAGCAGTGGCGCGTGGAGATGACAGGCCTTGAGCACGAGTGCTGATATAAGCGCATTTAAAGCTCACTGCTAAAACACTGGCGTTATTGAGAAAAAGAGGCAGCAGGTGCAGCGACAGGGCAACTGGGGAGTCCTCGCTGCGGGTGGAGCTCGTTTGCTCATAAATTCACTGAGAGCTTTTGTGCAAACCCTCTTATTAGGATCTTCAGATCAACAGTGCACTGATTTTTAGTTCAGAAGCACACCTCAGTTGCGGTTAATAAAGATGCACCTCACCGTACTGTCATGCACTCTCGCATAAATGCCTCGGTTCCTCCCAGTCATTCGCAATTTCCTCTACTCATGTACAACATGTACTCGTTCCATACAGAGCCATTTTACCGGAAGCCTGAAAGGTTTCAGTTGAAGCTGATGTAATCTTTTTATAATCCACTTAGATAATGGCTTCAGCTTTGACCATCAAAGTACAATGTATAAAAAAAAGGACTGGTAAGAGGGATGTTTTCATTCGACTGAAAAATGTTGGATTAGACTGAGACTCTTCGCTGACAAAAAAGCACCATGGTATTATTGCCGTGGTATTTTGGGCATGTACCATAGTAATATCATGGTCTTCTTTGAAGTGCCAGAGTGTGTAATCATTCAGTACTGTGGTACATGAAGTCCCTTTAAGGCAAGTCAGTCCTTCGCTGGAATGTTAGGTAATGGAGGTAAGGCTCTAATCTACTTGAATAGAAAAGGACTGAAATTGCCAAAGTTGCTTGTCAAGATCACAATAAAGTCTATGACAGTAAAACTATACAGTAATATTATAAAATTGTTTTCTTTAGCTGAACTTGCACTAAAAAGTATTTGATTTATAAAGTATCTGTAGGTATTGTACACATGATTATTGCTTTTATACAGAATCTCAGTTATAAAATTTTAAATATAGCTGCAAGCAGTGATTAACAGGGTTCAAACACTTATGGCATTTAAGCACATAAGGAAAAAAACATTGCATATTATTTATCAAGCCTACAATCACAGCAAATATTAAAGTAGCAGTTTTCACAAAGGCAGGCAATTTACCATAGAAATACAATGTTTAAACTTGTTTAACAGGTGCTCATATTTTGTCAGCCAATGGTGACCAAGATTTTTGATATATGCAAATGTCCTTGTAGACACTTGTGGCACTTTGGACCAAGACCGTGCACACATTGATTTTCATGTTGCTAAGACAAATGGTTGCGTATTTATTGCCATTTTTATGTTTTTCCCCTCTTATAGCACCAACAAGTGGCCAAGCTCTGTAACTTTTTTCTGTGACTGCAGATTGAGCTCTTACATAAGCATTCTCAGTTTGGTGAAGTTTGATTCTGTTCAGAAGTTACAGGGATTTTACTAAAAGTGGCCTTGCCCCTTCCAAACGTTTTGGTGCCCCTTTCCAATGGTGAGCCAAAAGTTAATTTTTTTTTATAACTATTCCAGTTCAGGATTTCAACTACATAAGACACTTGAGCCTGCGATCACTTTTGGTCGCTGTAGCACTCCTGTCAGACCGAATGGGGTGAGTCTGGGTCACGGTATAGGCAGTGTTAGTACTACCATCTCTCAAAGTCTGTACGACTTATATTTTAGTCTGCACAATCAGTTTTATGTGGAGATTTCTGATCCGTTACCATTCTAACATTTACAGTAGCTTTTTTTAAACGCAATACAGCAAGTTACTTTTCCTATTTTTGCTCCACCAAAGAAATGATTCAGTGACTTTCTCATATATACATTCACTTGCTGTGTCTTATTTCAAAGGCTGTGCCCTCTTGAGAATGCATTTGTTGGTCGGTTATGCCACGGTTGATTTTAGAAAAACAACCATTACGTTCCAAAGTGAGAACGCAATTACAGTAATTACACCTTACAACGAACATCAGTCTATTTCATAACAGCTGATTTTCTGAAATTAGATAGCCTCATAGACGTATGCTGTGTTTCTGGACGAATGAGTGTTTTGAACAAATAGGTTGAATGAATGAGTCAGTGAATCATAATGCAGTCACTTGTTGCCACTGGAGTAATTATGTAAAAATAATAAATAAATCAAATCATTATACAAACTTGCAGTGATGTTAGACTGTGAATCCCCTGTGAAAACCTGATTGTCCGATAAAATTTAAGGACCAGAACTAACTGCTGTATAAAATTTTATAAATAGACATTAATAAGATTCATACTCAGCATGCTATAAAGTAATTTTCTATCATTTTTAATCAGACAATTTAATTTAATACCAATGAAAATATCCCAATAGCGAGGGGATAGAAAAACACAACAATAGCTCCTCCTTATACTTTCTCTGTTTTAAAGCACCATGGAATAATTATCTAATACCATTGTGGTACTGCCTCAGTACTCGTGCAAAAGGTGCCTGTATGCATTACAGAGTAGAAAACTGTAAATATCTGCCACATCTGCTCAAAGAACTGATGTATGCTTACCCAAGGCAGTAAAAGAATTTGTGCATCAGCAAAAAGCATTTTTACTCCAGACAGTCTCACTGAATTTAACATGCTCCCTGACCAGATGCAGCTATTGGCCTTTTGCTTGCGTTTCGCCAGTTTTCAATTATGGTATCCGAAGCACTGAGTAACAGGAAAAATGCGTACTTGCATACGCAAATGCACATGCATAGACACACGCAACCGTCGCCCACCACCTCAAACGTGCACACACACACAAACACCAGGGAGAAAGAAAAATGCATACCCTTGCAAGAACACCCTGCTCAAGATGGAAGGTCTGCCACCTGCGTGCAGTTTAGGGGGTTAACAAAAAGCACTTTCCCTAGCATAGATTTGGCAGTCCTGAGCTTTTCATGATTAATATTTCACATCAGCATTACATAACAGCAGCTAGAAGCAGCAAATTACCCTTCCTCAACGTCTATGTATTGAAAAATCCGACAACACATTCAGAGTACAGGCTGGAGTCAGAAAGAAAAAGCAACTTTTGTTTGGAGTTTTGTGAAATTTGCCAGCATCATTTATCTAACAAGAGAGTTGCGGCGTCAAACTCACGGCTGTCATAAATTTTACAGCCACATTCTTTTGCCTTCTCTTATTGTTATTATATAAATTAGAAGTTTGTTTCGGATTAATCACTGATTTTTCTGTGCCAAAAAAACTTGTAATGAAGCATTTTGGATTCGTGAAATGTTTACCAGCACTGATAATGTTCTAGCTATTACCGAGTCTCTTACTTTCATGGCTATAAAGCAAAACTACCCCACTATCTAGTAATAATGCGAACAGTCTGTTAAAAATGTATGTTATGGCAGACCATCAGAATTGCTATTATGGGTCATAGAACTGCCCTGGCTTCACAGCTATGCTATTAAACAATGGCTGCCTATTTTGTTTTAGTGATAATATTGTCCAAATTTATGTACATCATGTGTTCATAATAAATAATGAAATAAAATAACGTAAAAAAATACTTTCCTAATACACATTCCTGATATTATTGTGAATGCTTTGTCATTTTCCTACAAACAATGTCTAAGACAACTTTTCACAATCCATTCATTGTCCAACATATAAAATCTGATCCCACCCAACATTTTTTTTTTCTTTAACTCACAAATGCATCAGAATGGTTTGCAAATGTGTTGACATTAACAGAATACCTTTACTTTCAATCCAAAAAAGGTCAGTGGTTTCAAAACATTTTCAGGGTGATAATTAGATTTAATTAATTACAATAATCATTGCATGCTTGCATTGAGCTTTGCAGTCACGTACATCAACGATCAATGTTGTTGTGCTTTCAGTAGGCTTGTGAATGTTTATGCCACATGGTTTGTAGCTGAGCCTGTAATTTAGCTATTAAATTGTAGGGCGATGTAATTGTCTGAAGAGTTTTTACACCCCCAATTTTAAACCCCCATTCCCGCACAGACACTTTGAGGACAGTCGATTCATGATATAAACTCTCAGTGGTTGTTTTGTCTGTCTGGATGTTTGATTGTTTTAGCGCCAGTGAGTTATAAAGAGTTTCAGAGAGCCAGGGATGGGTCGCTATAACAATTGTTAACACTCACTCTTAAATTGGCCTGCTTACGCTCCTGTCTCACTGTCTGTTTCCACTCAAATGTCTGACATATTGCTCTATTTTCCTCCACCTTATCGTTTCTTTGTCTTCCTAAGTCTTGCTGCCCAGGATTCTGACCTGACTGCCTGCACCAAGTAACTTCAAAAATCACTGCTGATGGCTATATTTGAAGTGATGTTGGAAGAGAAAGCAAAAAGAGCAGTTTTCAAAGAGAAAGTGAGAAAACCAATTAGATCTTCCAGCACGGTTCACCTATTTGTTTCAGTGAGGAAATCTTTCAGCATTTAAACCCTAAAGATGAAGCGTGTAATTTCTTTGGCGACAGGATAGTTTCTTAAACAATCCCCTGCCTGCCATTGGTTAAAAAAGCAGATAGCCACACCCTAATCTTAAGCCATTAAACTAGTGTTGCTGGGCGGTTTAGATGCTCAGTTTAACTGGACAGTATTTTTATAGCATCACAGTATCTACTCTTTTTTTTTCAGGGGAAATCAGCCTATCAAAAGTACATGTCTAGGTGTCTTGGTTTATACTGTATTTTTTAAACAAAAAAATAAATAAAAAATTACACAATTCTTCTTGAAATCTTTGTGTTTGCAGTCCAATGCAACACTTAATTCATGTTCAGGGAAGCACTGCACTGCTTGTGTATTTATTGTAAATTAATTTCTATTTACTTAAGTCACATGTGCAAAGCTACATAGTCTATTGCTTATCAGTCACTCAGTGGTGTTACAGATTTTTTTTTTGCAGATTTCACGAGAGAACAGATGCAAGCACGCACAATGTTGACATTTAAAATGAATCATTGAATTTACCCCAGACAATGGCAATTGCTAGGCTTATAGACCAGGAAAATTGCAATTGATCCACATTGTTATCTGAAGCATTGAAGCTTTTCATAAAATTCTGGGTTTATGGTGAGTTATTTTCAATGTAGTAGGTCTCAGGGACTAGTATTAAGTAGCTTTATTATTCTCCATATATTTTTAATTATTTGTTTAGAGTGCTATTAATTGAATCATTTAAACGGCATTGTGTGATACATGAACTTTCATGTATTCAAAAATTCAAATGCTTTCAACAGGCCTCCATTCACTTTCATTTGCTTTCTTTTTAGTATAGGTTATGGCAAATAAATAGTCTCTCTTCCTGTGTGACAGATGGGGCTTTTACCCGTCGGAAGAAAAAAATACCACACTGGGTCTCTTTGATTTCTGTAGCAAACTTGCCATCATTTGAGTAGCTTGCTTAGAGGTTCAATTTGACATTGCCTTCCATCTCAAAGAGGGTTACATTGTAATAGCTCTCCGTCTAAGAGTGCCTCCATTTTTCAATTACACCTACCCAGCGTGTGATCATGTTTCTACCACCTCACAAACTAATACTCTATTGCAAGGGATTGGAGTGACAAATTTAACATAATTTCCTATTCAGAGGTTTCCACTGGTTTCTCGTCTGAGACCTTTGAATTAATGGGTAAGGTATTAGTAATGTTTGCGTTAGCCCCTCTCTGACCATTAAAGAAGCCACTGGTACACTGACTATATGTTATTATAAAGAAACGGTTTATCCAAAAATTTATTTAAATTTAAATTATTTACCTACCCTTATATCATTACAAACCAATATGGTGTTACTTTTTCATGAATTACAGAAGAATAATTTACTGTCCATTATTGGAACTCAAAAACTAATTAGAATTGTTCTTTTGAAACGAGACTGCGAGAGTTCACAAAAAGATTTAAAAACATTGTTTTTTGTCAAGCTGACATGAGGCTGAATTCAAAGTAGCTGATAATGGATTACTCTTACATTTTCAAAAAGAAATGTACAAAACTGTACCTTTAAGTGTACAAGTGGCCGTCACTGGGGTGGTACCCTAAAGGTTACTGTTTTGTTCCTCTACTTTGTACATCTACTAAAATTGTACCTTACACTGTAAAAAAAATCTGTAAAATTTATGATGAAAAACCGGCAGCTGTGGTTGCAGGAATTCGTAAAAAATACAGTAACAAGGTTTTAGGTTTTACGGTTTTAAGTTACATTTACAGTTAAATACCGTAATTTCATTAACTGATAATGTTAATATACCAACCTATTAAAGTACTGAAATCTGTTTTGCCACCAAATGCAGATGGTGATGAAAAAGTCACATGATGAACCAAACCCCATTACAAGCAGCTTTTAAATACTAACATATATAGAAGTTGCTCAGTGCCATTCACACAAACACTAAACACCATCATGATGAGACTCATTAAACTGAAATAAGCAAAAAACATTAATTTAATTTAGTTACATTTAACATACAACCCATAAACATAACTGGTAAGAAAAAACTAAGAAGAAACTTTGTTATTTCAATGAAAAAAACATAAAATTCTAACTAAATTTGAAATGCAATGCAGGGAATTCTGGGAATTTTATGGTTATGTCGGTTTACAGTTTTTCCCTGTAAATTTTACCATTAACCATTTAACTGGTTTTTATCGTAGCATTTTCACAGTTTTTTACTGTTAAAATCACAGTCATTTTTTACAGTGTATAACTTTGTAACATTTAAGGGACAATTGTTTACCCCAAGGAACAATTGTGCACATTGCAAAAGTATCCTTAGGAGGCCTTGTTGGTTCATGGATCATACACAAAAGCTTCAAAATGTTGAATAGTTTACTTTCAGAAGAATAGAAGTCATGCGAGTTTGGAACAATATGAGGTAAGTAAATAATGTTACTTTTTTCTGAATTATTCTGTATAAAGGGACATTTCCACAAAGAATGATGACTGTAACTTGACTGAAGTTCTTATTCTATGAGAATCATTATATCACAGCTATTACGATGCAGAAGAAAATGAACGAGTAGCTGATGTCAGTCATCTTTTATGTTCTCCCCATAACTGTGAATGTCACCTTTAATTATAATAACAGTAACTGAATTAAATGGTGATATAAATATTACTGGAAAATCACACCTGACGCTACATGAGTGATTTGTACGTTAATGCACCAACAGCAGTTGGAGACAGAATTGTTTTAGTTGCACACAAAACTAAGAAGATTAGCGTCAGTGTAAGACAGTGAGTGGATTTTAAACTTTCAGGTGACACATAGCTCATTTTGTCATCTTACCAGAGCCACACATAAAAACACAACATGGATGTCTTTGTATGTATTTTGCACTGTATGACTCATGGTTCTTTTCACACAGCAGGTGTTCGCCAAATATACGGTCATGAATCCAGAAAATTACAAATGTGAGTTTGGTTATTGAACGCGGTTGTCAGTTTCTATAAACAGCCAGACCGGTTATGAATATAACCGTGTTGAGAGCTCAAATATATGTCTGACAACCGTATTCTTCTGCTATGTGAACATCTCAAAATTGTCACAAACAGTGCTCTCATTTGCCAAGGTATCGAAGTATGCAGTAAGAGAAAATAAAAAATCTTAGATTTCAATATGAACCCACAATGTTTCTTATTAAATTCATCTGAGAGCAATTATCTGAGCCATGTCAATTTGAGTAGCTCTGTACATTTACAATGTTGTGCCATTGCTTTCTTGTCACTATTTTATTTTTCATAGTAAAATGAAAGAGCAGCTTCTGAGCAATACTTTATGACTTTGTAGTCTAACATTTTGATGTATAGAGGCAAACCCGCAATAGCAGTCAACTAGAATTCATGAAATATGAAATGCAAGAGGAAGAACAAACATATGAGCTACATCTTCACAATGCCGCAATCCTGAAGCAGGTTTCTCTGCTTTGCTTGACGGTTTTGCACACGGTTTCCAAGTCTCCTGTGCATCCTTGTAAAAGTGAATTAGTGCAAATCTGCCTGGGGTGATATAGCTAATTCAAGGACTGAATCATGTCTTCTTAAAACAAAACAGACTGATCTGCCCGTAGTCCCTGTCATGTTGAATGAACACAGAAAGTGCTCATGTTGTTTGGCAGGGAGCACATCAAGTGTGATTGCATGTAATGGCAGTCGGCTACCTCTTTTCTTCTGAATGTTGTGCGTTCTGTTTTTTTTCCCCCTTTGCTCCTTTCTTGCATGGTTTGTTTACCTGTTGCATAATGCACATATTTCTATTTGCTGGTTTCTATATTAGCACTGACTCAGCGTGCAATGTGTAGCCCCTATAGCTACATGCCCTAATGGACATCTTATTGGGAATAACAGGGTAAAATCAGAATTTAAATGATGCCTGGATGTGTGGTCCTGTCTATTTGCTAGTGGCTGGCACTAAACTTGGGAAAACTCATTGGAGTGCCCTTCCCTTTAGGGATTTCTCCAGTATACTTGTCACGCCGGTGAAGCAGCTCGAAGATTGACTTCGACTTCCATTCCACCTCGCTTGTCAAGGTGGTCAATTCCCTCAAAGCATACCGACCCTCCCCCCATCCTATTACTTTGTGCTTTTTCCTTCACTGTGGCACAAACAATATCACAAAGGCTAGAGGCTTACGGTCCTGTCTATACCTGATATCAAATTATTTCCTTCATCTTTGAGATACCTACATCCAATCCAAATTCAATACAACCACAGAACCTATTTTAAACATATTTTTTGATGTACATATGATTAGAATATGGCTGGAACAGATTGTGGCAGCATATTTACCTGCATCATGATTGAATGATAGTACCACATCACCAGTGCAGTTTAAATTGGATATTGCACTATTGTATGTAGGAATCACAAAATTGATGTGAATCTACAAAATATTTAATGCTGCTTTTTCAATTTAGTACAGTTCTTTATATATATATATATATATATTGTCACACTTTATGTTTGTTAAGTCTGTTCATCCCCTGTGTTGTATTCTTGGTTTTGTTTACGTTTCATTGTGT
>JAUMHE010000051.1:16841099-16858269 GCA_032359235.1 Enteromius mattozi | reverse complement strand
GCCAGGAGGGAGGCAGGGCGTGGCCTGAGATTTCATTGGACTAGCTCAATGTCCTTTAAGACAGTCAACCAATGGGCGGTAATACAGTTACCGTTGCGGTAATAAATAAATTGGCCTAATAAACTTTTTTAAAAATATTAAATTATGACTGGCAGCCCCAGCCCAAAAATGTGCGTCGGCCCGGCGGGCATTGCCCGGTATGCCCTATGGTCAGTCCAGGCCTGCTGTGAATGTAACTAATGAGAGCTACAGCATACCAAAAACCATGCTTGAGTATGCCAAAGAAAAAACAAAAACAAACTTGTGACCTGCTCATGCTAAATAAATTTGCAGGTCAGAGTTCACCCAACCTGAATTTTGGTACACATTTCATTAACATGCTAACGAATGGAAGTGATTAGAGCAAAAAGTCCAAACCATCTTCAAAAGAAATGTTTAGATCCCCTGTTGAGCTCTTTTAATTAAACAGTGAAAGATGCAATGCATGTGTTGTAAGCATACAACAGTACTTTATTAAATTCTTTATAACTCCTTTGCTGTTATTTTGTATTTAGAACTCAAAGCTCATCTCTCTCGGCAATAAATGCAAAGAGACTTCATATAAACAAATAACCCAGTTAAGCAAACATTGCAAAAACACTCCCGCTTAACAATCCTTCAGATCTGCTCGCAGTGTGTTTGGATATCCCTGCTGGTACGAGGTTAATGAATAGGGAACGACACATTAGGAGCCTTATCGCCATTTCATCTCCACCATCTCGTGTTGCCTTGGGTATCTCAACAAAATTGCATTAGGGAATATTTGGCTTATTTGCGTTTTCTGCTAATGCACAGAATCAAGCAGGGCTTCCTTATGAAAGCGCAGATGTGCTATGATGGCTCCGCTCCAGTGGCTGTGCGGGTTAAGTCAAAGTTGCAGCGAAGGCTGAAATCTATTCATCAGGGTAAAGCTTCAGGCTCGGGGAATGTCCAGCCACTCCAGGCTGTATTATGATGAATGACTGATACAAGACTTCCCTTCCTCTCTCCTGCATCAAATCCACACCGAGGAGCACGATGTGGATTCAACTGGACCACGGGGAATTACGCGCTTCAGTAGTGCATCTGTAAACCCAGACAGGCTGGCTGATGAGTTATGTAGACTATCCTCTCCAAGCGTGTTTCTGGAGTGTGTGTGATAAAACAAAAATATTATCCAAGGCTTTTGCATGGCAATGTATGAGGCCAGATTTCTTGGGAGCAGCATTTGTTATGTTCTCAGGGTATATTGATGAGGAACCAACTGTCTCTGTATCTCATTCATGAGTTGTACAGATGTTATTGCATGGAGCAGAAGAATATGAGAGCAATAGCCTGGAGAGAAACTCAAACTCATGGGAACATGTTCTAACTGTGTTTCATTAATATCGCTGCGCGCTAGCCAAGCCCTGTGAGACGTTTACGCACTTATGTAGTCCAACTGCAGAAACACTGTAAATACTGAAAGAATATTTTACCTTTTTATTTGATCTTCAACTTTTTTTCCTATTTTTGAAAGAACATTTTTATTTTTATAAAACACAATGCATAAAAATGTGTAGTTTTTTCTTTGTAGTTAATCCCGCTGTTAACTTTTTCTTTTTTTTTTTTGGTAAGGTCTTCATAAATTAATTATTCTACATTCCCTTTACATTTTAGAGAAAATGCATCAGGTGTTGAAGATCACACTTGAGCTGTTATGTTAGGTTCTGAAATCTGCGACCCTCATTAACACTCCCGAGTCAACACTTCATATTTCCTTCTTCCCTCTTACAAATGAGCATATTGTTCAACCTGCCATCTTCATCTTCACCTACCTTCATCTTCATCATTAGCACTGACTGTGAGGATGGTGGAGCCCACGTCAGCATCCTCATCGACGTCGACATCGTACACGGACTGCGCAAACACCGGCTTGTTATCATTCACATCGCTGATGAAAATACGCACATACGCCGTATCTGACAAGAGTAGAAACACACAAGATTAGCAATCTTTGTTCAGACACTCTTATCGTTACTTCACTTTTCTTGTCTTTCTTACATTCAAGTGTTTGCCTCTGTCGTTTCCCCGCTTCTCTTTCTCTCCCTCTCTCCTCCCTCTCATCTTTGTAAATATCTGACATTTCCAATTCCATCAAATCTCTGTCTTCTGTTTGTCTCATTCATTTTCTGTCCATCTTCATCTCTCTATCTTCCTCTCATGTGTGTGACTCTATGTTGTGTCTGAAGTGATCAGGTGATGTGAAGAACCCTGGGGGTTGTGTGTTTATTGAGTGCAAGCAAGTGAAATTTGCGATGCTTGCCCCATTTAAATGAGCTCTGCGTGATATAATTATCAGTAGACACATCAATTACAATCTGCTGCTGAAGATAAGAGCGATTATTAAAGGAAAAGTTCACCCACAAATAAAAGGCAAAACAAATAGTGTTAGACGCTATGTTTAATTAGTGCAGTTAGTGTCAGATACCTTTTGCACATCAGTTTATTGTGGTACAATATAAAAAAGCATGCAATATTAATAACACATATTCACACTGTATAAAATCCTCCAACTCCTGCACATTATTTCGTTTTCCAACATTTTCTGCATATTTGAACCCTTTCCAACAATGACTGTATAATTTTAAGATTCATCTTTTTTTACATGGAGGACAATTAGGGGACTCGTACAGAACTGCTCAGGACCAAAGAAGGACTCATGAATAACTGTCACAGCACAGAAAAACAGTCTTAGATCATCCAACAACACAGATTATTACGACTCAAGGGTATGTAAACTTTTGAAGGGGGCTCATTAAATCCAGTTATTAGTTTGTTTTGTGGAGAATATATAAACATTTTGGACATGGCGGTAAGTGATTAAAGAAAAATAAAGTAACACTTTATTTCGATGGTCCACTTTAGACAGTGTACTAACAGTAAGTAACTTTGCAACTACATGTCATCTAGCTGTCATTAGAGTAATAGTAGACTGTCTGCTTAATATCTTCTAATACTTTATTTTGGTGGATCCACAACATACTACATACTGACTATCACAAACTTTGCAGGTATGGGTCAACTTATTCTACTAAACCCTAAACCTAACCGAACAGTCTACTCTGAGAGTTAATAGACATGTAGTTGAGAATTAATGAGAATTAGTTGACATGTAATTGACATGTAGTTACAAAGTTACTTATAGTTAGTAGAACGTCTAAATGGACTATCGAAATAAAGCGTAACCAAAAATAATAATAATTTGGGGGTGGAGTAACCCTTTAAATTAAATAAACAATAGCATGCAATTTTGATAATCCCTCTTATTTTTAACATTTTGCATATTCTGCAAGGGGCATGTAAATTTATGAGCAGAAGTGTGTATGTACTGTATGTGTGTGTGTGTGTGTATATATATATATATATATATATACTGTATATATATATATATATATATATATAAAAGTATATATATATATCAAATTTATTAAAAGTACATCAACTCGCCAAATCGTATTTCTTTCACAAGTACAACAAAGGTGTATTATATTACGCTTGAGCACTGCATTTTAGGAATGACCCCTGTATATTATGTGTAGTATATACCGTATATATGGTGAAATATTGTTGGACTT
This sequence comes from Enteromius mattozi, assembly GCA_032359235.1. Taxonomy (NCBI): domain Eukaryota; kingdom Metazoa; phylum Chordata; class Actinopteri; order Cypriniformes; family Cyprinidae; genus Enteromius; species Enteromius mattozi. The sequence continues at coordinate 16,854,634 of JAUMHE010000051.1, read as the reverse complement.
TATGGTCATAACAGCCGTGCTCAGTATGGCTGGTGTCCACAGAGTGTTAACGCTGTCAGCACTGATAAACAAAAACTGCATCATAAACTAAAGCACAGTGTCTTGTGGGAAATCTGGACAAATGCACACTGTACACAGCGAGAACTCGTCAGGCCTGTGGGGACTCACAGCAACGGTGCTAGCCGCTCCCTTTAGAGCGCTGTCTCATTTCGTGTGGAGTTATCCCAGCGCTGAATCCTGGGCAGGCCATTGGATGCAGGAGGGGGGAGAACATTTCACGCAGGTCTGGAGCAATGTGAGTGATGAGGAGCTTGTAAATGATTCTCTTGTGCCTCATTCTCTCCACCAGCTTTTGCTCCCAACCATCCACAGAGCTTCTTCCAGCCCCCCACACCCGGCTAATGGAGCTGAGTGGCTGTATAGAGGCCGCTCGCTGTGGCTGAATATTCCGCCCTCTGTTTTAAGGATGCTTCTCTGCAATGATGTAAATATTCATTAAGAAGTGTTCTAGCATATGGGTTTGCTTGTAAGATTGGCGAGGTTGCCTCGCGAAAGCCGCGAAAAAAGGCAATGCCTATTAATGTGGTGCAAACATCAATCCCTCATTTTCACTCACTGTGTGATCACAGCACTCAGGCCGGCCAGCAGCGCCACTGAGTGATATCCCAGCCTTATCTATCCTCTGACTGTCAAAGCTATCTGTAGGACCCACCGCATGTGTTATATCCCACACAGCCTCCATAACAACAAATCACAACCAAGATGCGTGCATATAGGGCACAATGCAGTTTTTTTTTCTCGGGCAAGGATCGGTCTCACGTAATGGGATGTTTTGAGTGGTTATGACTGTGTTTGATAATTATTAAATGTCAGCGAGGGGCATGTAATTGGGCTTTTGATGGATTCATTTGATGGTGTATGGTCTCAAAATCTATGTGCATATGGCGGAGCCACTTCTGAGCTGTCACTTTTAAGGGCTTAAATGTTTAGATTTTTACTAAAGAAGTGATTTTCTTAGACCCCATTTTAACCTCCTCCTAATGTTGAAAGCAGGGTAGTTTTTAGTCATCAACTCAATCATCAATCATGCTATTACTATGTTAATTTTATGCACTTCTAATATTATATTAGAATTTTATGCACTTCTAATATTATCTAATATCTAATATTCCTTATAGTTGCGAATGTGAATAGCAAATGTAAAAGATGCTGATTTTTTTTTTACTCTACAATCGATTTTCATTGGGTCTGATTGTCTATAGAATGTAAAATAGCTATTATCCATGCTTTACTTTTACCTTTTTTGTTTTATTATTATTATTATTATTATTCATAATAATCTCATGGACCAAACATATAACATAAAAGTAAAAAAACATAGACTAAGTAAAGAAAGTGACAATATTTATGTGTGTCAACATTAAAACACTTGGACAAACAACATTTTTTAATATAAATCTTGCTTGCTTGATGAGCCAATTTGTGTCTGCGTTTCGGACATTTGTTCTAAAAACAAACAAACAAACAAACAAAAACTAATAAACTCAGGAGAGATCTCAAGAGAGATCACAAACTATTCATAGATTTGGCAAGACATCAAAGTCAAAAAAGAAAAGTAAAACATTTAATATGAATTAAATACAAAATGAAAAATAGTGATTGTTCTCTTAAGAATCTTTTTCTACGACTTGATCTCAATAATAATAATGATAAATTGTCTGAATTTATTCAGAATTCAATACAGTTAATCTTAACCAAGAACATTTGTGACTTACCATCTAATTTTCTTAAAAATAAATGAAATAATTCAACATTGCATTTCTGTCATTTGCAATGGAATAAAATAAGAATTGTAATGTTCAAGGATTGCTACACATTCACTTCCATTGTAGATGCCTTTCCTTTTTTCTTTCCGTTTATTGTTACTTACTGAACCCTAAGGCCGCATCCACACAAAGCTTTCTCTATTCAATCTTTTTTCCTTGTCTCCAGAAATATCTGTGTACACACGAAACCACTCAAAATAATGTAGTATACATGCCAGACCAGTATGTGGTACTGTAAATTTGCTTCAGAAATACACAGAAAATGGAACGCCGGATCCATCTGAATGAAACGCTGATACAATACGAAATCTTTACATATACAGCTAAATGCGTCACCTTTTGGACGAGGCCTTAGTGTTGCAAAAGTTACATATTTGATTTAAATAAAACCAGTAAATTCAGATGTTTAAAAAAATATATTCAATATGTCCTTACCTTAGTAGAAGCAAGCCACTAGCTCTGACAATGCTTGACCATTTAGGTTAATTTAAGAGCTATTGGTATTCATCCTTTGTATCATTATTCATCCGCATTGCGTAACTTGTAAAATAAATGAATTGTGTTTTAATACAGGAACCTCATTTTGTTCTTTCATTCAGCCATCTGGGTTCATCCATGGCTCTATCGAGAAAGGGAATGCAATCTCGCTCTGAGCCAAAGAACATATACATCACTACAGAAGAACAGAGTGGTGATGGAAATTATTGTGTTGGGTTTTTCAAAGGCATGCGTCTACATGAAAAATGCATGAGCCTTCCATAGGGAGGCACTCGGCTGAACTCGGTCGTGATGCTTCCTCCATCTCGAGCTGCTGAAATGGAACTCAGTCGCACATAGTTGCCCTGTGCTTAGAGATGAGGGAATCTGTCAGACAATGCTATTGAGATCTAGATTAACGCTGGTTTCCGTTCAGCTTTGCTCATGTAACGCAGAAACGCTTCTGTCTTCTTCCTGTATCCTTGAGGGGTCTATAAGAATCACAGAGAGCTCTTGAATGGACTTGAATCTATCGAAAAAAGTGTGTTGCGTTGACGCACACTCTGTGCTATGCTATTGGAGTAAAGGTTTGTTTGCTTTCATACAATCTCGAGGGAAATGTTCAACCGGAGACTTTCCAAGTATCAAGACAGATTATGTTTCAGGATAAAAAGACCGTCCCCTAACAAGGCGCCTCTCCACTTTGCTTCCCATCTGATCCCCAGATTAGGGAGAAATTGAACTCAGTTTACATTACGTTTGCACAACACTTTTGTAATGTCTACGGGTTAGCTTTCATATTTTTCTCAAGTGCATATCGGCTTGAATCTCAGGTTTGCCAGGACAACTATTATCGGAGACAGTGATACATAGTGATATGTTATAGTTTTGTACAACTTTGTCAGACAAGTGCCAGTCAGAAATAATCTTTGTCAGCAATCCAGACACTCTTACCCTTACGAATATGAATTTATTCATGCTATTAGTATACTTGTTTTAAACTAAAAATAGGCAAGTACACTTTCAGTCTACTTTGTATGTACTTCTCAGAAATGCGCTTAAAATGACATTTAAGTATACTTGACTTATACTTTGAAAAAGTCTACATTTATTTAAGCTATACTTGTGCTCTGAGAATGTTTTCATTGTTATATGGTAGGGGGCGCTATTACTTATCTTCTGTACAGAATTTCCAAAACACAGAAACAGCGAAGAAGAAACTGAAAAACAACAGATGCTTCACATGTAATCTAACATGATCATCAGCTTTTGGACTCTTTTTTCAGCTTTTTGTTTAAAATGTTGTTTATTTCTTTCTTTCTTTTTTTCCGAAACGTACTCGCATTCAAGTGTTTGTAAAAAAGAAGGCATGAAGCTAGAATATTTTTTTTTTTCTTTACAAGCTAACAGCTGTAGACAAAGCAGCTCTGAGCTTACAAACGCTGCCTTACATGCAGGATGAAATGAAAATGTAATTTTCTAAAGACAGTATTCCTTCAGAAATACAGTGATAGAAAAATACCCATGCCTCGGTTTGATTTTTAAACGTGCGTTACATGGTTGTAGCCGTGTAAGCCACTAACCAGACCGATAAAAAAACACAGACCGGAAGTTAACTTAGGTCCAGGCGTGTGCGTCCGATGAAACCGTCTAATACTTGCAGTATAAAACTACTGAACTAGTTGTTTACTGAGACTATACTTTAAAGTGTACTAAAAAAATGTCTTTATTTTGAAAACTGTCTTTCGTAAACCTTTAAGTTAACTTTTAATATAGTTGCAGTACAAATTTGATAGAGATCAACTAGTTGTGTACTCAAAGTTTACTTCTGTTATACTCAAAGTATACTTAAAAGTATAGTTTTATATAATATACTAGTGGGCCAATTCAGTCCCGAGGAGTATTGAAATAATACACTTACAATTATAGTATAGTAACTAGTACAATGATATTTGCATACTTTGTACATAAAGTATACTTAATACACTTGAACTTTACTTAAGTTTACTAACAAAACAAACTTAAAGTATACTTCTTGGTAAGGGTGTGCGATCTTTTATTTGTAATCAATTGGATAAAATGCTAAACTTGTAATTTTTTTTTAAAACAGAGAAAGAAAGAAAATAAATTTTTTAAAAATCGGTCACTAGTAAACCATCTATTGAAATATATACAAAACCATAATCCTATGACAGTAACTACATGGTTTATTCATGCTGCAATGCATGCTGGGAAATCGAAAATTCTTAACATTTCAGAAATATGAAATTGTGTTTGACTAGACAGCATTTTGGGAATTCTCTAATGGCCTCTTGATATTGGTTTTTATGCACATTCCACAAAATAACATTTTTTAGTATTTGAAACTCAAAAGGTTTCATGGGATTCATTAACTAGAAAATATACAGTTGCATTATCTATAATTAAAATGCTTATTAGTTAGTTTACAACACTAAAATATCCAGCACAACTTAAATTTTTTTACATGCTTTGTGGTTAAAATACAAGACCAGCAAAATGTAAGTGTCATTTTTTATGTTTATGATTATTTTCACTATGTTTTCTTAATATTAATGTATTTTTTTTAAAACAATTAAATAGAAAAATACATTTAAAGTAATATTAGAGTCAGTAATCTCTTCAACTATAGGAAATCTCTTATATTATACTATAGTATATTAGTAACACTAAAGTACTGCTTAATTCTGATAATTATGTGATTGGCTACAATGTGAAGATGTGACAGTGACTTTTAATCAGGCATTACAACAAAGTCCCAAGGGGATCGGATTCCTCAGGACATTAAGGACGAATTCCCCCCCCCCCTTCATTGAAGGGCAGTGTGGGGAGTGGATGCTCAGAGCCATTAGTGAAGTGTACATATAATGGTCACTTCAACGAATGAGTCACTTTGAAACCTGAGGTAGTTTAAAAAAATTATGCAGACTGTCATCGTCTTTGTCATGCGCCACACGTACGCATCAGTTAACGTCTTGAAAAACATGTTTTAGTGTTTCATGACCTTCAAGTAGACAGTGGGGATTAGAGGTGGATCTGACCTGCCCTCAGAAAAATGGCAGGCAGTGGCAAGGAAGATGGGAAAGATTTGATTAGTTGGGACCACTGAAATAGTGACAAGGAAATTGAAGTAGATGACACGGGCAATTGCTAAAATGACAATGGGAGTAACCGAAAGGAAGGGCAAGGAAGCAGATGATGTACTTTTTCTGAACACAGTAGATTGTGATGGGCTAATTAGCGCAGCTGGGAGGTTATCGTCCTGAAGGAGCCTTGCTAAAACTCTCATTAATTGATGTTTTATCTGTCCTGTCTGTGTTGATGTAGTCGTGTCTTTTACACTTGCAACTTGCAGTCTTACTACATGCAAGCATTATTTTCCAACGTCGATTACTAATTGAGCTTGGAAATAGGCTTAACAAAGGATTAAAAGATCTATGTTCCTTTTAATGTGACTTGGGTCCCTTAATAATTGTAGGGACCTGCTCAGGGACTCAGCAGGGCAGTCAAACGAAGAATTCATTTTACAGAACCCTAATTCACACACACAGACACACACCAGTGTGCTAATGTGCCTTGTCAGATAGACCAGCATTAATACCAGTCCGTGTCTCTAGTATTCCCACTGCAGCGGGTTACTGCTGTGTAATGTTACCCTTGGTGAATTACTCTAACTTTTGATGACCACGTTTCATTCCAATCTTTTTTTTTCCTCTCTTTCATCTGATGTTCAGACTGATTGAAGTCATATATTTTATGTCAATTCAGATGCAGAAAATTTACTGTATGGCTGCATGATTATGACACAAAACATAGTTTCTTTTGTATTGCAATAATTACAATAAAATGTAATTAAACAAATTTAAATGGAAAGTGTACTTTTTTCAGGATTCATTAAAGAATAGAATGTTCAAAAGAACAGCATTATTTTAAAATATGAACCTTTTGTAACGTACAGTATGATATAATTGTCCTTACTGTCGCTTTTGACAAATTAAATGCCTCATTTAAGTAAAAAAAATGCAAAATATCCTGTTTTTACCTATTTAGTATATGCTAATGACATATATGTATTGTTAGTTATAGCAGAAACATTTTTCAATTACCTGGAGAATCCATAATCATAATCTTATTTATTATTATTTTTCAATTAATTTTGCAGCTTTAATCTACAGTGAAATGTTTACTGATTCAAATACAAATCTCTACTTTAAATAACACCTTGCTTTTATGAAGACAGTTAAACTTATTTAAAAAAAGAATATATACTCTAGTGATATCACAGAGGCAAAATCATCCGAAAACTTATACATATCTCATGCTCGCAAGGCTGCTACTGTTGCATTTTTTTATCGTTTACTCTAACCATTCTAATCTTAAGAGGGAGAAGAAAGAATTTGAATGTGTTTAACAAGGCCAGCGGGGTTATGCAAATACGTTTGTCTTATTTTGGCCCCGCTGATTTGTTTTTATTCACACTTTTGGGTTTGCACATTTATCTCTATACTGATTACAGCATTTACTTTAACAAATCACAGCCCGAGACGCAGCAAAGAAAGAGGTCAGATGTAACAAAAACAAGCGCGAGTAATAAAAATCATTATCCATTAAAGATATCCCAAGCACGAAAAGATCAGAGCGTTTGAGAAAATGACATTAGAACTACCAAGTTGTGACTGATCCGCTGAGAGTGAAAGCATTAGGAAGCCAAATTGAATATGGATTACCATATACACGTCAATTCACCTGCCAGGTTCAGATGACAGCTGTAACAGCTTCAAGAAGTTCAAACGTGATATCGATTGACCGTTATGACGGTGAAAGCTGTGACAAGAAATTGTCTCGCAGGTGTTTAACGAGTGCGACCAATTATTTTTACGTTAGAGTGTAGGAACAAGATCGATATCGATATAAATATATATTAGCGTAATTATTCAGGTGAAATCTGCACTGCAACCGAACGAGAGTGTGTTTGCCCCATATTTTAGCCTTAATCACCTTGAAGACAGTTATGTTGCTATCAGCCGTGCTTTAGGACTTCTAGATGTAGACACGGACAATATTCTGCACAGACCAGCATATTTCAGTTGAGTGAGTAAGACACAATGAGAGCAATACTGAATCCACTGCCCTGGGAGAGGGGAGTCTATACTGTATCTAATTGAAATGGCAACCTAAGAGACAAATCAATGGTTGCAGGCAGTGTAACAGGAAATGCCGGCCACTGGGTGTTGAGTTTATTATTAGGTTACATCACAATCTGATAACCTCTTGCTTTTTGACTGTTCTATTTGCCTTTAAAGCCGTTGCACGCTGGAGGCGATGAGTGTGTACGGAGATACCGTACTTGAGCTTGTATCGAAAAAGACAACTTCCACTAATGGAGCATCAGACTAGCATCACTGACAAAAAAAAATGGGGCTTACGAAACCACAAAAAATGGATTTAATTTTTGACTAAACTTTAAAGGGGTTTTATACCAACCACTGAGTTGTAAGAGCTGCGATATGGATGTTATTTTAAAACTATGCTTTTATTTTTTCAGACCCTCACTTTGGAGCCCTGTGGGTTTGTCGTCTTGTGTTGTGTCTGAAGCATCTTTGTAGCCCTTTAAGCAAAAGAGTGAATTAGGAGGAGTGCATTACTGCACAATAAGGTCTATGTTGCTACTGAACTGACTGGCTGCATTGACTGTTTTCAGAGGAATACTCCTAAAATAGGTCACTGTTGTGTCTTTGCAGTTCTGTAGATTAGTTGTATATGATTGTAAGCGTCGAAATCAGGGTCAATCAGTTGCATTCATCCCAAATTTCCTCTACATACAAGTTTATTGCCAATTCAATTAGATCTGTCTCCAAATAGACCTTGATTCACATTGAATCCAGCTTTATTTTGTAAAAATAAAATCACTCAAGTTGGTTCCAATTAGGTTATTTGCTGGTGTGAATACATTCGCTGAGCAGCAGCAGCTTGTGTTCAGCCTATTGTCATAGTGCCATTGAGAAAAATTGCAACATAATGGCTCTAGGCCCAACATTTCTCGTGTGTCATTTATAGGAGACTGGGACGTGCCAATAGAGAGCTTCAATTCCAAATGTCAGAGATTCAGTTTTATATCGATTTTAGTGATTTAAACCATTCTCATGCCTGATAAGGTCCATCGCTGGATGAATTTGAACTGTAATTGACCCCTGAATTGCATGTGAAATTGGAAGCAGCTTCAATCTTGCTTTTACTTATCTAATGATTCTGGTGATTGATAGTGTGATTATCAAGAGGCAGTTAGTCTGAAGAAACGTAGTTCATGAAAAATGTATGCATTCTGCTTTTTAGTGTGCCTGGATAGCACACAATATCTGATCTAAAAATAGAACGATGCTTATGTGCATCAAAGTCGTTCTACCAAAAATATCGAAAATTCTGTCATCATTTACTCAGTATTTACCGAGTATGTTTTCCAAAGTGGACTTGCTTTTATGTATAAAACAATGGAAATTTTGAAGAATGTGTGGATATGGATTGTATGCTTCAGAAATAGAAAGATGGTGTCTTTACAAACCATGCAGCATATTATTAATTCTATTTCACTTCACATGAGGAACAGGTGGATAACCTTGAATCATTGAAGCAAGTTAAACTTGAGAATAAGGTCAGCATAATTTGTTATGGTGGTTTTTTTTTTTTTTGAATCAGCTGAAAGAATGTATGACTAAAAGAATGTATTGAATCACATTGAGCATTCAGCTCCTATTCTTCAGAATTTCTTCTTTCTACTTAAAAGAAAGTCCTACAGTTTTGGAATGACATGAAGGTGAGCAAATGATGGCAGAATTGTCGTGTCAGGGTGAAGTATCCCTTTAAATCCAGAATAAACCCACGATCAATGCTATGACAACAGGATTGCTAAGACATTGCATCCTGTCTCATGGGAAAATGCATAAATAATACTGTAAAATCCTCTGTATTTTCTTCCTCACTGTCTTAAGAATAAAAAAGCTATAGCTTTAAAAGCTCTTCAGAAGCTGTTTCTTAAAATATTTCAAACACGATGAAATCCATTACCGTTTCAACACATTTGTTACATTTTTGATCATTTTATATAATGCAGTGGGATTTTATTTATTAATAAATACCCTGGACCCACACACCTAGGACGTTTTAATGCATTTTTACGTAAAATATTCATCAGTTAGAGCGCAGACTATAAGCTTTGCAATATTAAAAAAATCACATTATAAGGCAAAGTTTGACCATAACCTACAGTACATATATTTCAACTCCCATTCTGCATGTAACAAGATTTAAAGCACTCATTCACTCCTAGAATTTGAATGAGTTTGCGCACAAAGGCATTATTAATTAAAATATTCCTATTTAAACAGCATAGCCTTGCTGTTGCATAATAACGACTTGCCCCAACCCTGCTGATCCGTAGCAGGAACATGATCACTAATGAGCTTATGGAAATCCAAAGTTCCGGGTAAAAAAAGTGCTTTCAGGTCTTAATGAATATACCGAGGGCTGAATTATGATTTGAAATAAAAAAAATGAAATAAAAAATTCCCCTCCAGTTGATAAACTCTGGGTAACCGCTGAAATAGCTGCTTGGCCGGTCCCTTTCCCCTGTGTGCAGTTAGCAGAGCTTGGAATATTGGCATAACAAAGACCATTTATCAGCTCCAGCATCTGAACGTTGCACCCGCCAACACGAGCGAACCGTAAATACTGTAGTTTTTCTGATAACAATGATAAGCCAGCGATAACGCAGAGCTTTCACTGTGACAAAAGAGCGCTGTTAATGCATGACAAATTACAGATTCTGCTTCACCGTACTCTTGATTGTTATGAATTACTTAAGAGCCGTGACTTTTCTAAGCACCTATATTCATTTCCGCTGTCACAAGAGCAAATAAGCCAACAGTTTAGCTCTCTTTCAACAACTGCCATCTATCATTATGTTGTGTGTGGTGGTTCGAGTGCTTATGAATCAGGGGCAGTTTCATGAGGCAGAGGAGCTTGGAGTGATCTGTGACACTGTGTCAAAGCCTTGCAGGCTGACTGTTAAGAGCAGGCGCTTAGCCCCTCCGGCGACTTGTGAACTGTCATTCCTCCTGATGGGCCAGCTGCCCTCTCTCTAGTGATAAAGTCAACGCTGATCTGCTGACTCGCAGTCGATCACCATCCCACTCCGTATAGATTTGCAGGGCAAACACGGATGCTTTTTTAACTACAAGAACATGCAGAGAAAATGTTCCAGAGCTGTTCTCCAAAAATGCCTGACAAAACCGAAAACAATGTGCTTGTGTTTGCAAATGCGCGCGTATTTATGCTGCTGTTGACATTTAGAGGGGCATTTTAGCACTTGCTGCCGTGCTGAGATCTAAACGTGTCTCGGTTTGGCAGAGCGAAAGGGCTTGTGTGCTTTTCTTTTCTAGAATTTCCTCTATCTGGGCTCGTTTGAGGTTTTTGGGACACGTTTTTATTAGGATTTGCAGCATTTCTAATTCTTAATCAAGCTAATTGCATGTACAGTTTATTAATTGAAGCTTAGAAAATATTGATGTATTACTTATATTATTAACATTATTACATTTTTTGACACGTTTGGTTTTTACAAGGACTCTTAATCAACTATAATTTTTAATCAAGTTAATTGCATGCACAGTTTTTTTCATTTCTTTCATTTGGAGGCTGATATATTATTGTGCACATTAAAACATATTTGGAATACTGTACGGGTCAGGTGGCATGATTAATTGTTACTTTTTATTGTGTTATTTTCTTTAATTAATTGCGCTAAATGAATGTGTTGAACTGAACAGACCTCATACAGTATAACAAAACTCTTGCACAGCCCTCTGTAGGCTCTACATTTTACATCTGTTTGTACAGAAAGCAGAAATCACAGTGGGTTGAATGGATGGAGGACCTACTGAGAGAGCAGTGCAGCTGTGTGAAGGCATATTACAGTCTGAAAGGTCTGTGACAAGAACACAATAAAAACAATGATGAATTCAGCACACTGGTCAGTCTTTCCTTTTTTGCTGGGAAAATGTCCAAGGTGGCATGACCTTCCATGAATGATAATGGCTGTTCTGTACCGAAGTGTAGAACGAGAGGAAATGGCTAGCTGTGGAGGCACAGACTTAATTACCCATCCAGAGGTCGAGAAGGTGGAGGTGGCATGAAACAAATGTAAAGAAAATATGACTACAGGACTCTGGAGGGCAACCGAGCGGCTGCAGTATTTCAGCAGAGGCATTCGGTTCTCACACATGATTTGTGGTAATGAGCGTGAATGCCTGGACAAGAGAGGAAATATAAAAAAAACAACAAAAAAACCAATTCATAACTACTTTAAGGTAATATATATTTATATACTAGTGAGCTATAAAACTAAATAGTAGTTCTGTGAAATATTATTATTATAAGTAAAAATAAAGAGTTTCAGAGCAACATGATTCTTATACTGCTGTGCTGAAGAAAAATTGTTTCCTCCTACTTACTTATCTAGAAAACAGTTGTGCTGCCTAATGGTTTTTTTTTTTGTGGAAACAATAATATTTTTCTAATGATTCTTTATTAATTTTATGTTCATTTATTTAAATAGAAATCTGTTGTAACATTAAACAAGTTTTTGTTTCTGTCAATTTTGATCAATTATAGCATCCTTTCTGAATAAAATGTAAAACATATATATATATATATATATATATATTAAAATATGCAAAAAAATGCAAATTAAAATGTAATATAAAGTCACAACAATGTAGGAAACATTTATTGTTGCATGTTATTTATATGAAATATAACTGTATATTTATATTTTAAATTTTGTATTTTGGTTTTTAATGTAGAATTTTATTTTAATGTTAAAATATTTAATATATACAGTCAAGTTGAGTCCATACATCATTGCATGCTTTGTTCAGTAGGAATATATAAGATATAATATATAAATTCTACTATAGTTTGTTAAACCAAACTGATTGTGAGATATTTATTTCATTAGAATCTGCCGTTTATGGTTTTTAAATAACAGTGGTGACATGCTATTACACCAACATTAAGCAATTTCCGAGGGAAGATTTGACCCAGCAACAAACAGATCAGCAACAATCATGCTATTAATGCTTCATCTAGAGTGGTTCAATTTGCAGTCAAATAGATAAGTAAGAATGTATGGTTTAGGCAGGCTGAGATGGCCCCCAAAGCTAATCACCATAATTAAGCAGGTGGTATTTTCTCTTGCCAATATTTCACCGACATCAGCCACTGAGAGCTCTAGAGCATCGAGGCAACTCTGAATAATTGATGCCGCTTGTGAGCATTTATAATTTACGCCTTTATCCATCTGAGAAAGATTGCAAGGCAGTGTCGTTGAGGAATTCTCTAACATTGGGTTTACACCGCACATCTTGTTAATGGCAGCTGTTATAGCCTCCACGGCCATCCTTTTATTGAAGGGCTGTAGCAACATCTCACACCGCAGGAGTGGCAAAATGCAGATTCAGATGAGCTATATAAAGGCATTTTCCTTTGGGTGTCTTTCATTGGAGCTGAGTTCACAGTCGACTCATTGTTTCTCATCATATGTCATGCTTTTAATGAAACTAAATGAGATTTTTCTTTAAAAGAAAACAGGGGAAACAAACAAGAGCAGCTAACAAGTGTTTCCGTTAGCCATTGTTATCATGTTGGCTGTTCCACCAGGATCTTATTAATTTATTCGGTGCAGCCGACTGTAAAACCATCACTCATCGATGGTCTCTTAACTCTGTATGGATGATTTGACATTTCTCACTGACAGTGCTGATTAACACATACTCGTTGTTGAACGAGTGTCTAATTTCTTGATTAATGTTCTTTAAACAAAGTGGTTTTAATAGCATAAAAATAGCACACAGCTTTTCTACAATATTAGGGAACATAATGTGTTGTTTATGTGACCTATAAGCACAAAGGCAGATGCTCTATTTGCTATAACAATTGCTCTATTACATTTATTCTTGCAAACAGGGGCAGAAATTGATTTATTTTTTAACCTTTGTAAGGGTATTTTGTGTGGGGGTTTTTGTTGTTGTTGTTGTTGTTCAGATATTTAGATTTAAAGGGTTAGTTCACCCAAAAATAAAAATCTGTCATTAATTACTCACCCTCATGTCGTTCCAAACCCATAAGACCTTCGTTCATCTTCGGAACACAAATTAAGAT
>JAUMHE010000051.1:16829471-16840999 GCA_032359235.1 Enteromius mattozi | reverse complement strand
TGATTTTAGCAAATGGCTGCAATATAACAAAGAGTGAAAAATTTAAGGGGGTCTGAATACTTTCCGTGCCCACTGTATATATACAGGATATATAAACTTATAAGAGGGTGAATTTCTGAATTAGTTTATTGCTTTCTATGGGTTAGAAAATCATATTTTTTAAATTGGTTAAGCAAAACAATTACTCAAACTGGGTATAAATTATATAATGAAAGCGAGGAAAGAACACTGAAGCAGTCCTGAAGTCATGCCCTTTCAAAAAATTTCTCTTATAATCACTGAAACTGTTTTCAGTATTTCTGCACTTTGTTGTTTATGATAATGAGTGAAAATTCATGAATGCAGATTCAGAATTCACACAATGAGCGCACACACTAAAGAACTCTGGCACAGCGACAAATCAAATGCTTGTGAAAAGATATCTGATGCAACAAGAGAACATCTACTGTAAATGTAATCCCAGTCCACACTTTTCCTTTATTTCACTTTAATTATGAATGTCATAATACTGTAGATCTAGCTCAATTGAGCAGGTTTTTTTTACCCCCTTATGCTGATTTTTTGTCTATTTTGGTGCCATTGTTGCCTCTAACTCCCATTAACTTTCGACTTTTGCTCCCAAATACCAGGTACTTCCAAAATCTGCAAATAGCTGTTCTGTCTTTTATCGGTCTTTCAGGAAAAAACAAGCTGATGTGTAGAGTCGATTCTTTTTAGATTGCTTGGTTTCGGCTCTCCTGTGGTGCCTATATCCGAAACTCCTTTGAGCCTTTGCTTCGATAAGCTCCTCTCATGCTGTCAACCTTAACAAGTGACATGTTGATCTGCTTGAAGGAGATAATGAACTGACAAAGCCTTACTGTACCTTCTCCAACTAGAGGCCCTTCCCAGCTCGTACATTTTACCTCTGATCAGTAGTTTGACCTTTTCCAAATGATATTCCCAATTTCCAATTCATCACTGCGTCTGCCTGAATTACCCAGCTCTGTGCTACCTGAGAGCCTCATTACTGTAGAAATATATAGAAGGATCTGCTCAGTCAAGCTTTGGGAGTTCAGTCCGAAAATGAATCCCATCATAATTTGATTGACCAAGGAAATGCCATAAGGAAGCGTCATGGTGACAGTCTTCCCGGGAGAGAAGAGATGCTAAAGGAGATAAGCATGACTAGATGCCATTTTCCAGTGTGCAAAGGAGCACTAAATCTACAAAGGTCAGGACTGAGTGATGGAGATATTAAATATAGATTCAAGGCATGCTGGGAAATATTATTCATGGTGAGACAGTGTCTTCAGCTTTAGAGCAAGATCTGCTTGTTAATGAACAGATTTTTGTTTGACGTATTACGTGATGAACGTTAAATTTCAAAATGTGTGAAACTTCAAAATTAATTAACCACTTTTTTTTTTTCACACACACACGCTTCCTGTTTCAAAAGGAGCCTTTCAATTCATGTGGAGGATGCTTTTCAGAATTTCACAGAAGCATCAGGTGAATTTAGTTTCAAGGTCAGTGGTTCTCAACCGGTGAGTCAAGTATGTTCTGATAAGGTCAAAACAAAGCTAAACGTAAGGGATTAAATGCAACAAACCATATAATCGTTCATTTAGGAAAGGAAAGAGATGGGAAATTGCCTCTCATGTATTTGGTTGTTGATGTCAAAGGCTGTTTGTCCAGCCTCATCTCAAAAGAATGTAGTTATTTTTACATAACGCTTTGTTTACCTTTTAGTTACATGCAGAAATGTACAATGTATGCATACTGACAGCATCTAAAACATATTTCAATATTGTAATTATGCACACCCAAATAATATATTACATATATATATATATATATATATATGTGTGTACTGTGTTTATTTATTATGTGTATATATAAATACACCCAGATGCATGTATAGTCCTTGTTTCAGAAAAAAAAAAAAAAGAAAAAAAAAAAATATATATATATATATATATTAAATATATTTATATGTAATATAAATAATATGAATATAATGTAAAACAATGAACATATTTTTAAAAATAAATACTGTATGTGTGTGTATTCATACAGTATATACATAATATATATACACAACATACACATTATGGAATCAAAACTTAAATTTTATGTGATTAATTATGTACTAAATATGCAATAACTTTCTACAATAAATAAAACAACATTTAGTCCCAAAATACATTTATTAACATATTTATACATTGATTATTTATTTTATTTCTTTCAAGGAAAGCAGTTGCCAGTTGATGTTCATAAAATCTGAAGCAAACCAGTTGAGAAGCATGTTTGCAGACAAAGCAATTCATTTGTGAATGGAAGTCACTACAGAGACATGCCATTGATGGCTGAACAGATTGTCACACTGTCAGACATGAGGGAAGCTCGGCCAATACACCAGCAGATTTCTCAATTAGCTTGTGGCCTTGAAAAAGGGAGGATTGAGTTTCTAAATGCCTCTGTTAGCACCAGAGATACTGCCGTTTTGTGAATGGCCTTGTCTGGTAATGCAGTATGAATAAAGAGCCATTGATTCTGCATCATCAAAAAGCAATTACAACATTTGGAATGCGGTGATTTAAGAAAAAAGGTCTAACTTGATATATTAGAACACCTCGCAACCCTCGTGCTCATGTCAATATACAGTGATAAAATATGCTCTATATTTAGAGCGACACTCCTCCTCCCTCGTTATTCGGGCAAATATTCACTGAAAATTGAGCCAGGCTTATGAAATTGTTTCAATGACTGTAACACAATTTGCCTGGCTAGAGTATGTTCCAATCTGTTTTGTTCAATAATTACGCAGCGTTTTTTGTCATTCTGTTCTCACAGCTCAGCCATTTGCTGCCCTGCTCAGCTTGACAGTAACAGATGTGAAAATTGCATTGACTATCAGTGTAAACAACAGCTGATAAGAGTTGAGAAGCCATTAGATATGGAAGAAGGATATTTGTTTCAAATTAGTTTGTCCACAAACCTTTTCAGCGTCGCCTGATGCCACCGGCACCAGATACAAATAGCATATTTCTTGCATTTCGCTCATTCACTGACAGACGAAATCACAGTATTTAGTTGTTATCCAGCTAATTATAGCAAACAATGCAATAAACTATTTGCTCTTGATGCACTTGATGTAAAGGAATGCATGTTGCATGCACTTTGCATATGGCTATTTATTAGACAACGTTAATTCTGACCTTTGCATATAGCAGTCAAACATAATTATGCAAACGTGTGTGTATACACACATGGCTCAGAGCAATGCATAGGGATAGTCGCATTAATTTCATACAAAGCTGCCGCCTATGATTAGGTGCCCTTCTCCTAGACCGTCTGTTTAATAAATCTTATTTTAAATTACTTCTGACATGCACATGTTAGGAGAAGCAACAGCTGTAACCTTTGGTTCTCTTCTCAAAAACTCCTCAGAGGTCTGGACACAAAGAAAAGAGATTCATCACGATCCTCTTTTTGTCCCTCGTTTCAGCATGGAATATTAAATATTTCTTTGTTAGAGAAATCAGCAGGGTGACTTGAACCATTTCAATGACATTTACAAATAATTCAGCAATGCCAAGGTTTGGTGTCAGGTCGAATTCAGCATATAAACAAGATTTATTTTTTTTTCTCAGTTCTTACTAATGGTTCCCTTTAACATTAATGTAGAAATGGTAATTTTACAGCTGTTGGTTAAGCTACAGAAAATAAAAGCATTGGAAATTTCCTTGTGTCATCTGGAGTAATGTCAGTCAGAATGCCTCAGCAATATTTTGAGTCTTCATTACTTGGTGTGCACACGTCCGTCCGCTCTTGTCACATTCGATGCCATGTGAGTTAGCTTCTTCTCTGTTGAGTAATGCATTAAGTTATTGGCCCTGACAGAATTTGTATACATATATTTTAGCATATCCCTGGCTGAAAACATCAACATGTGCTGCATATATATCATGTAACAGATCTTCTCGTAGGTGGTTCTTTGTTTTCAAGATGTAAATGTTTGCTTCTTCGTATTAGTATATATATATATAAAACGTTTACCTGGAAATTTATTTGAATACTAGAAGAATTGTCCTGATTTAAAGTAAAACACCTGATAATTTTATTTTAGGTACCTAAAAAAACTTTTTTATTCTTAAGTTGGTACTACCTTGAAGAAAATGTGAAGGCTATATTCCATTTTCATAGAATTTTTTATTATTTATATTCAAACTTTTGGTCAGCAGCATTTTTTTTTACTTGTATTGGTGGAGATGATTTCTTTTCTTTTCTTTTCTTTTTTTTTTTTTTTGGTCTACAGCTATTTGTTACTTGCACAGATGTGTGTGGTCCTTACCGAAGTCATACACCCTCTGCAGACTTGCAGGTGTAGGTATTTCCCATCCAATGCAATTTTCACTCAAGATAAATCACCAGACTGTGAAAAAAGTGTTCAGTGACATCAAAGAATGAAGAAAATGTAACTTTTAAACTTATTTCACCAAAGAGTTTACACTTACATTTGCATGTAAAAATTTGACATGTGCATTTATCCAGTTCTTTTTCCTGGCATTGCTAGTGCCACGCTCTACTGTTTAAACTATAGGAAGGCCATAAGAAACGTCCCCCTAGCTAAGTCAGCTAAGAGGAACATTTGGTTGTCATTTTTAGAGATTACGTTTGCGTTTCTGTAACACTGTGTAGGCAGTGCTTATTGAGATGTCTTGCCAAACCAAACTCAAACTGTCATGTGGTGCTCCATTTAAAAAGTGTGTGTTGCAAATTTAACTGAAAAAAGTAACTGTACAATTTTTCCAGATGTAAATAGCATAACCATTTAAAAGGATTTACAATTTTGCGTTTTGATTACCTATAAATAGTGCAAATCCTAAATATTACATAGTTTTATAACTTTAAATTTGATATTATCAGATGTCAGATGTTTGGATCCTGATGTAAAGGTTATGTCTGCATATACTGAAAGGTAAATATTTAACATGCATTTCTGCCGATGTCAGTCAGCTGCCAATGAAGTTGAACCAATGAACTAAACATGCAAAGGACAGCAGCCATCATATTTGCTTACTGAATGCCAGCATTGCGTGACCTGCCAGGCAGTAAGAGCTGCTTTACAGGGATCCTTTCAGCCTGTCTCTATTCCTCTGACCTGCAAAATTGTTAGCATGAAAAGCAAGACCACTTGCTACCCAGAGGCAGTACTAGCATGCATATTAATCTTTATATAGTTCTACATTAGGATACAAAATTTACATTCCAGTATTTTATTTACATAAAGATTTACATTTATATTCATAAATTAGATTTCAAGATTTGATTGGATTGATAAATGGCTGAATTAGAAATCTGAAACTGTGACATAACGCTTAAATCAAATTTAAGGCAAAATCGGTCCATTTTAGACAACATTCAGCATTATGTCTACCTCAATACAAGTTCAAAAATAAATCATGATTCAAGCATGATTTGTACAGTCTAAATAAATGTTTCTAGCCTGTGTCAAGGTGGATGCTGATCGACCTGCAGTCTGTTCGGATTTTGAAAGAGCCTCTCGTTTGTTTATTGTTTTGACTGATATTTTGTTGTCCTCTGCGCAGATGAATTTATGATCCCTTTTAATGGAGCCATACCGCTAGTATTATGTCTGCAGAGAGTGGGCTTAAAAGCCAGAGTATGTTCACAATAGCCAAGTTAATAAACTTGTATAAATTACATTCTTGGTGGTGCAAGCCATCCATTATGTTATGTCTGACATTAGCTTAATGTATTCCGAGCATCACCAGCGATCCATTTTATGGTGATTGCTTAAGTTTCACATCACGCCTGATTTGTGTGTCTGTTGTTCGGTGTAGCCTGTGTACGAATTCCCAACACAATTCAGTCAGGGAGACCCTTAAGGGGTTAGTTCACTTGTTTTTTTGTCATAATTTACTCACTCTCATGTCCTTACTTTTCCCTAAGAACTCAGAGGTTGACATTTTGAAGTGCCTAAGTCTATTGGGTTGTTTTGAATTATTAAAAAACGCCATAAAAGTAGTCCAAGTGAATTTTGCATTGCTGGCTTAATTGTGTGACAAGTGTCCCGGAATTTAAGATGATAATCTGATATTCTTTTACTGTAGTTGACAACTTGAGCGGAGGTCAAGAGTCTGGATCATTCAGAACTGTTTTATGAAGCGAATCAGATGATTCATCGAAAAGATCCGACTCAAAATAATGATTCATTGACAAGTCAGATTGTTTCTCAAGAACTCCAATAAACATGCCAAAAAGAGCTATAGCAGTTTCAATTCCAAGATGTTCTTCAGAAATGCACTTTTTGAATTCTCATGCGAGTTTGGAGAGACATGAGTAAATAATGCAGAAAATCTCGCTTAAAGTGAGCTATTCCTTGAAGAGACTCTCATCTCATTGGGGTTCCTGTAAACTAGTCTGTGAAAGTGTGGTAGTTGTTGACCAGCTTGTTGTTGCTTTCCACACATCTCATTTCTGAATGGACTGCGCTCATCCCCGCGGTCTTGAGTGTGCCACCTGTGGCTGTGTAAGAGAGAGCTTGGTAGGGGATGTAGTCTGGGATGATGGAGCATGTTATAATCTGTCAGAGGTGAGCTCAGAAGCAGCAGGGGTTTTTGGGAATTGTGTACTTCAATGCCTGAATGGGATTTATGTTTCTGTCTCCTCCTACAGATTCCCCAGGTGAGTTATGCCTCCACGGCTCCTGAGCTGAGCGACAACACCCGTTATGACTTCTTCTCCCGTGTGGTACCGCCAGACACCTATCAGGCACAGGCTATGGTGGATATAGTCAGGGCCATGCGCTGGAATTACGTCTCCACAGTGGCGTCGGAGGGGAATTACGGAGAGAGCGGCGTGGATGCGTTCATCCAGAAATCTCGAGAAGAGGGTAAGAGTGTGTTTGCATTCACTTTGGGAATATCTTTGAAATGTTATATAGTCTTACTCTGCCCAAATTTCATCATGCTGCATAGCCTGGTCTTCATTGCAGCTTTTTACGGCCAAGAATTGGCCACTCAGACAGGAAGAGATCGTCTGACTGGGAAACAAAGCGACCAACCAAAGTATTTGCAAATTAGCGCTGACATTCCCTTGTGAAAAAAAGTGTGCGTAACTGTATTTCATGAGTTCGCGCTTCCTTATGATAAACAATTTAAGCATGTTTGGCGTGCTGTCCAGGGGGCGAGCCGGGAGGTCGGCGAACACCGAGCCCTAGTTGTTTGAACCCTAGCGAGGGCTGAGCTCGGCATCCCGCATCCCCGGTAGGAAGACGCAGAATGAGGCAGAGAAGGGGTGGAGGAGGGATGCGTAACGAGATGTGGAAGGGAAGGAAACGGGCTTATTTAAGGGGAAGGCTTATGGTTTTGTTTGGATGAGATGGAATTAGATTGGTTAGGAAATGCGGTTCCAGCTGCGGCTAATCATGCGTACGCGTTCCTCTCGAAATTTGTTTACCAACAGCACTAAATGTGCAGTTGTTGTGTGCTTCAATTCTTAAAAGTATATATTTTTTTAACTGATAATATTATTGAAATACAAAGACACTGAAGTGTACATAAAGAAAAGTACAGTTTCTTAACACACTTTAAAAAGTGCACTTTGTAATAATATTAGATTCAAAGTTTGCTTAAAAGTACATTTTAAATCATTGTTTTAATAACATAAACTATATCCTTTTAAAGTATATTATTTCTTTTTATAAATATGCTAAAGTGTACTTCTTATTGTAATGGTTTCCTTTAGAAAATACAAATTTATTAGCTTTTGTTTTTTCTCCACAGCCCCTCCACAGCTTTTTGCAATTAACTGAAACTCAAACTTAATGTACAGTCCCTATCCGCTTTTGCATAATGAATTGCAATGGACTTCTTTCTGGCATCTGTCTATGCGTCTGTATTGCATATTGCTATTGATCTCTCTTCCTTTCTTCCTCTATTAAATTTTACTTTATGACATTTTACCCTAAAACCTTAACACTATTCTTTTGCCATTGATATTTGTTTCTGCAAATGCACATCTAGTTGTTTTGTGAAATGAATCCCATACTTTAAGCTTATCAAAAGCAGCAATATTTTCCAAAGCTTTTCTTTCCCAACTGCATTTCCTTCCTGAGAAATTAAACTTCAAGTGCACTCCAGGGGGAAAGCGGTCTTGCGATTTGTGTGAGGAATACTGAGTTCAGCCATTGATTTCCTTCTAAATTTCCTCCCGAGTTTCCAAGTCTGTTACTGTCACTAGTGCTTCAGGTTAAGCTTAGCTGACAGCCTGGAACCAACATGTGGCCCCTGGGCGGGTGGTCCCAGGTTTTTGTTACTGGGTAATATCAGAACTTTTTGCATTGCACAGATCAGAAAAAAAGATTTGAATTCACTCAGTCTAATTTGTTGTAAATTTAGATGCTACAAATATTTAATATAGAATTTGTCATTCATCACATTGTACAGTTATTTGGATCTTTTCATAACCCTCAAGCACTGGTGGATGCAAACAGATGGAAGCTAAAATTGTTCCAGTCAAGTTCTATGAATAGTCTGTGTGAGAAGACTCAAAACCACCTAGAGGAAGTTCTGAGGGAGATGGAGTCATACTCCTTTCTTTTCTCTAGGGTAACAGTGTCCTCCTCACGTGTCCATGGTTTCTCCTACGCATTGAGGCTATCAACATCTGTTCCTATCTTGAGATTGGCTCTTCCTCATGAATGGAGAATCAGTGTGCTTTTACACTCTGTGCCAAAAGCTCAAGTTTGTTTGCTTGGTGTGAAAAAGTCTAGAAGTCTTGAAAAGTACATCTGAGCTTTGTTTCTTGTGAACTCATGGTTCAGAGTTGGAATAAATAGCTGAAGTCAACTGCTGTTGATGACATCTAATTGTCACCTGCATGCTTCCTGTCACACTTACTGTAGAACACTTCTTTTAGGATCCGTTGTAGAAAAATTCCACTTCCCCTCTTTTAACAGGCACAGCAGGGCTCAAAAATGTGTGTCCAAACACATTTTGCATGTCTGTAGATGTGCAGTGCATAATGGATTAACTCATTAACGCACATGTTAGTTAAATTACGTGATCCAAAAAATATTTGGTGTTTGAGAATGGAGAGCAAGTTTCATATGAATGTATCAAATTGCATTCACCAATAGGAAAGACAATCAATTTGGAAGAGAGGGGACATTTAAAAACCATGAAATGAAAAATGGGCTTGCATTTGGAGAGAGTTGAATTAATAAGAAACTACTCTGTTTGGAATGTAATTGTGGAATTCATATTCGTCAAAAGGAGAGCTAATAAAAGTAGTCAAAAGTTCATTTTTTAAAGGTCATATTTACTTTTGCTGATAGAAAAATCATATTGAGTTCATACTATGACTTTCAGAATTTTAGCTATTTTATAGTTTGTAGTTTCAGCTTAAAGTGTACAGACAGAAAATATATGGAGTAAACACTGAGACTTGGTCTGTGCATTGGTCTGTTTGAGCAGCTGGAGACATCTACAGAAGCTGTGGGTTTAGAACTGGTCTATGTCTAAATAAAATTGTTTAGACATAACATACATCGCAAAAATTACATCATATTTTAATATATGCTTTACTGGAGCCTCTTTGTTTTTATCTTATTTATATTTTATATTATTTTTATTTAATATAGGTTTTTTTAGAGTTAAGATTTATAGTCATTAATAAATGGATGATGTTTTTGAATGTTTTCAGTCATGTCATCTATATATTTTTATAGTGCATCAAACGATTAATCGTGATTAACCTAATCCAAAATAAAAGATTTTGTTTACATAATATATGTGTGTATTGTGTATATATATTATGAATATATAAATAAATACACACACATACAGCATATATTTTGAAAATATTTACATGCATTTACATGTATATATTTATATTCATATAATTAGTATTGTATATATTTAATATATAAGTGTAACATGTTTTTTAAATGCACGTGTGTATTCACATATACACATAAATATACACAGTACACTACACACACATATATTATGTAAACACAATCTTTTATTTTGGATGCAATTGCGATTAATCATTTGACAGGACTAATTATCATAATTATCAATTTGGTGATGCAAAAAGTGTATTTTTAGGAATATTTCGGTTAGTCTTGAATATGGAACCAAAATGTTATTTATAATCATTATTTTAATCTCTTACCATAATATAAGAGTGTTTTGGTTGGATGTAGTGAAGGGAAAAATGTGTTGTAAAATGGTGATATAAAATGGCAGCTTTAAGATAAAAAAGCATCCACTTTCTACTGGTTGCATCAGCAGTCAATCAATTTAACACCCAATCGATAAATGGTAATCCTTATATGGCTAGAACTCACTGGGGAAACATTTTATGACCTAATTAATATTCATGGGCCATGTTTATAATGTGTCCCCCACTTTTAAGGTCATTCCCAGGGTACAGACCACTCAGATTTTTATGCTGTGACAAATTTAGCCGTAATATGCTAGCATAGAAAGTACTTCAGAAGAAAAATGCTAATAGCACCTCCATTGCACCTCCATTCCATTGACAGTCATTCATGCTTTATGATTTTCTTAATACACCATATAAAAGTCCCTATTATGTAACTTTGGATATCCAGACCACTCCCACAGCTGTATTTAGAGGATGCTGGACGGATGGCGTGAGACTTGAGGGCCGTGATATGAATAACCATGAGCATCACTGCAGTGCCATGCCGTCTCCTTATAGCTTCACGGGAGTGTTTGCACATCTGTCCAGGGCGTCGAGAAAGAGCAAGTGCCAAGACGAAAGAAAAGGGACAACAGGGAATGAGGAAGAAAGGCTGAAACAAACAAACAAAGATAATTAATAGCTTAAGTCTGGGCTGGGTGGGTCGATAGAATGTCTCCCATGGTGCTTTGCTCACATATATCTCCATCCTGTCTCTGGACTGCAGTAATACAGTAGATGAGTAAGATGTCTAGCTGAATAATCCTATTATATTTTCCCCATCAGTTACGAATACAGTTTTTAAAGTGTCAACAAAAATATTTTCAATCATATTAGTTGTCTTTGTTCCAAAGAATGATCCCTAAGTGTAGGATCTTCAATTATAGTGGGAGTCAAACGTCTGGGACTTTTATTTATGTAGTTATACTTTTCTTTCTTTATTTGTTTGTTTTTTGCTTGTTTAGTAGCCTAGAAATTGTACAGAATGTAATTTTCATTTTACATCATAGTGTGTTTAATAGAATAGAAATGTATATATGTATATATGTATATATATATACATACATACACACACACACACACACACACACACACACACACATATACACATACAGTATATACATACAGTGGGTACGGAAAGTATTCAGACCCTCTTAAATTTTTCACTCGTTGTTATATTACAGCCATTTGCTAAAATTATTTAAGTTCATTTTTTTTCCTCATTAATGTACACACAGCACCCCATATTGACAGAAAAACATAGAATTGTTGACATTTTTGCAGATTTATTAAAAAAGAAAAAC
>JAUMHE010000051.1:16812785-16828472 GCA_032359235.1 Enteromius mattozi | reverse complement strand
TTTTGGTCCAATAAGTAATATCTCTGTCTTGTCTGAGTTTAATAGCAGAAAATTATTTGTCATCCAATCTTTTACATATTTAACACACTCTGTTAACTTCGATAATTTAGACGTTTCGTCTGGTCTTGTTGAGATATATAGTTGAGTATCATCATCAATTATTGGTCAACAAATCTTTTTATTGCTTAACATTTTTTCTTTTTTAAAATAATATATGCATTAATGCACAAAAGTAAGGATTTATATTATTAAGTAATCTGCCATCTTTTATGTAGCCATCTTTTTTTTCCTACTGTTTTTACTTGTTCTCTCTCTCTCTCTTTGTTTTTTTTAATGTGAGCGGAGGCACTGCTTCTCTATTCTCCTCAGAGAAAACGCCCCCAGTAAAGAGACCCTGTTATATTGAGGGTCTGTAGGCTATGGATGTTTGATTACGGTGACCATATCCTAACCTTAGCCCATACATTTTAAATGATGGACATGAAGAGCCGCCTCTTTGGCACATAATGTTTGATCGTCTTATGATTTGTTCGTCATTCCCTGCAGACTCAAGCATACCTATAGAGCGTAAGACAGGGCTCTTCAATTCCAGGCCCGAAGGCATTGCCGACTTCATTTTTTTGTGTGTCTATGTGTGTATGTGTGTTTCTGCCCTGACCAACACATGATTCAATTCAGTCCTGCCTTCAGGGAAAAAGCAGAAAAACACTATGTTTGTGAAACACCTCACTGTTTTTCTCCTCTGTCTTTCATGGTGTTTTCAAAGGAGGGCTTTGTGACATCTTAACCCTGTATCGATATCAGTTATTTGCTTGTAATGTCTGTAACCGAGTGTGTGTTATCTAATACCGCAGTAGGTTTGCAGTAATCAAATTGAACAAGTTTGCGTGCGATAAGTAGTCTACCGCAAAAAGATCATCCGAAGCATTGAGGAAAACATGCAGCACTGGTTCTCTTTGTTGACTCTGCTTCAAGCAGAACCTCATTCGATATTTTCAATATCTTCTGGGTTCCAGTAATGGGCCAAATTTATAATGCGCCTGCTGCTGAGGGACCTTGAAGGGTCGAATTCTGAAATGAAGGAATAGATTTGGTGAGTTTTGAAAGGTGACTGCCACTAGCATACATCACCATGGAAAATGGTTGCCCAGTGGTACCGTGGAGTTGACTTGGGCCACCGCTGAGTGATGAGCAATCTTCAGCCGCAGCATGGCACAATAACAAAGTAAACAGCCTACGCTGCTCTCAGCATACATAAATCTCCAATATTTGATAAATAAGATTTGCCTGCTGTAATTGATTCCATGTGGAGATCCAAATAGAAACCTCGGAGGCCCTAGTAAATCTAATCAAGAGGGAGGTTAGTCATATGGTGAGTTACCTAAGGCTTTGTAATAATGGATCAACAATTATAACCTTCATAATTACTGGAGACAAACATGCAGATTATTATATATAGCGCACGAGATTCGGTCTGACGTTTGCTTTTCTTTTTGCGATTCCTCTCTGACAGGCTGCTTTCAAAAACCATGCGTGCCTGATTCTGGGTGAAGTGCAAATGCAGCATGCATTTTTTTGAGAATAAAAGTGCCCTGCTAAAAGGGATTTTTGAAATATATTTCTAAGTTAGATATCCCAGTCGACACTGTGGATTGCTGGGGTTCTTTATCATGTTGAAGTCTGTGGGAGTTCTTGAGGAAAACATGACAGACATCCACTCACTCGTGAAAATGCGACGCTGTCGCCCCTTTTAAATCGAACATGGTAAACCCAGACAGAGGCATAAAGTCGCAAATCCAAAGCCAAAACTTTTGCTTCAAGAAAGAAGACAACTTTTTTTTTCCTCTGTTGTGTGCTGCTTGAGAAATGTGTAGAATAATGGATCAGCTTCCTTTTCTCAAGCGAATATAGAAATTGCAACAATAGAAAATATTTATGACTGGATATGCGCTATTTAAATAAATGGTTCATAAAGAAATAAAATGTTTCGTCATTTACTCAGTTTTAATGAGACTTTCAGTCAACGAGGACTTTCATTTCAGTGTTTCTCACGCAAAGGCTTCGGAAGACTTGAAATATAGCGCATGACTTGTATCGACCAATTTTATGATACCTAGAGTGATTTCTTGTCATTTCTTATGCGTTGGTTCATGTTTATTATAATTAAAAAAAGAAAACAGCCACCAGAACATTGTTCGAATTTCTTTTCTCTTTTTTTCCACAGAAGATACACAGTCATAAAGGTTAGAAATGACATGAAGGAGAATAAATGATGACAGAATTTTCATGTCTTGGGTGAACTGTCCCTTTAAGTGTTACTGAAGACAGGCTGCTTAAACATATGGATGCTTTGTTAGTATCTTCTCTTTAGCTTTTGTGTCTGGAAAGGATAATTGAATCTGCCACAAATCAGAGGATCAACTTTTGACATCCTGTTACTTTGGGCTCACTCAGGGCTTGACTCTGAATGTGTCATTGCTATTATTAGAACCTTCTTACAATATTAGTTTGTGGCTCTTTGTCCTTGTGTTTTTCTAAAGACTCTATTAAATGTTTAAACATGCAATTTTCCTGCGCTGTTGTATTTATTTGTGGAAATAAGTTTCATTTCATTTAATTTTACATTAAATTTTATTTTATTAAATGCAAATAAATTGATGCTAACCAGTCAAACACTGACCTATGGGTATAATAAGAACATTTTAGCCTATATAATCAAATTATCAAATTATTGCTACTTCTTTCTGGAAGTTGTTAATACATTGTGCATGCCATTCGTTTCTATGGACACAGTGGACAGAAAGAGCAAAGCCTCCTTTCAAAAATCTGTTTTGAATACTGGTTCCAAAAAAAGAAGTTAATAAATAGAAAACTGACCTTCCCACACAAAGAACTCTTATAACTCAGTCAGTTCCTCCATCTTGTCAGTACCCATCTGTTCTCAGATCACCCCTCCTACTGTTCATTATTTTTGATTAAGCATCAAATATAACCCCTCTGGAAAAGCTTGTGGATATTTTGGTCAATTCGCACAAGATATGCTTACAAGAATGCATCAAAACACCATTTGTTCCTTTTTGAAAACCATTTATTCCCATTAAAATTAAATATGTTAAATTTGATTCATGTAGAATTCTATTACAACAGCTTGACGACCAGAGCCAAACTGACACTACAACCAGTGGTGTGATCAATGGCAAATGGGTTCAGGAATTCTGTCTGTATTATTTGCAGTTGCATTTACTAGCAATTTAACAATCTATTTACATGTTTTTTTAACTACTGCAAAATACTTTCTGTACTTTCTGTAAAATATATTAACACAGAAAAGAGTTCCATACACACCCACCCACCCTCTCTGCTTCTTAGCTGTCTCATTCAGTGACATGTGGAGCTCTTACCTTGAGGCCTTCAGTCATTCAAAATATCTCCTGACTCAAAGTAGCATATGCACACAGCAGAGGGCTGCAAGTGACTGCAAGACTCCCGCCGTTAGGAAGCCTCTCCATATGGCATCTTTGAGGGTTCTCTTTTCTGTCTAATTAACGCCTTTGATGCAAATCAGTGTTCCTCTCTCAGCGAGGACAGGTCAAACGCTTTGAAAACGCCCTCTCCTTGGAACGGCAACCATCGGTTTGTGTGGAAGTTTACACGGGCTCTGTGTTTTCTCGGAAAGGATGTGAGAAGTTTAATGAGCTTATTATTATGCGGTTTTTTTTGCAGTTAATCTGCATATGACTATTTGCTGATATGACAGGAGGTTAATTCAAGGCATCTGTGAAAGGAAGATAGATATGTAACGGTAGGAGATTGTGAAGATGAGACTTTCGACAACAAAAGAGTTAGGGCATTTGTTAAACATACAGTAACGTACATGATAACAAAACAAAAAACTGATAATGAGGACTGATGCAATTTAAGAACCCAGCAGAGCGAAACTTTAACACATTGGGGTTCCAAAACTAAACAATGTGTTTTTTTGTAACATCCAGATTTTCCTACCGTTAAGAAGATGGAATGCTAATTATATTCATTTGATTTTGCTATTCGGGACTGTTGAAAGTACTTGTTGTCAAGTGGGATTTTGGTGAGAGAAGCCAATAATTTGGTGAGAATTCAGAAGCCTGAGGCAAGATATGACATGACCATAACAGCGTAATTACCTATGCTGACATCCTTGTTTTCATGGTTTTATATATAGAGGGAAACAACCTATAGACAACACACATGCTTTTGTTTAAAGCAACTAGCATTGCATACAGAATTTTTTTTTTAATCAGTTTTATACATTCTCATCATGCTTTACTGTTTGAGCTACATTGCACAGGATTTTTGATCAGTCAAATACATATTTGATAAATATAAATATATGGCTACGTTCACACAGCAGCAGAATACGGTTGTCAATCCTGTTTTTGAGTCCTTAATACGGTTACGTTCACACACACTTCGGTTATTTACGGGTGTGACAACCGCATTCTGTAACCAAACTCACACCTGTAAATTTTCCGGACTCACAACCGCATCCTTGGAACACACGCGCTGTGTGAACGGAACAGGATTGGACAGCTAGTTGTCTGTCAAGTCATACACTGCAAGAAAGAGCCGCTGTGCTGCACAAACGCACGTCTACCGTGTAGTGCGTGTTTTCATGTGTGTTTTCGGGTAACTTACAGTGAAGGAGAAGTAAGCTGCGTGTGATCTGAAAGTTTTATCCCGTCAGTTTTTCACCGGAGCCGCTCCCCTGTCAGTTTTGAGACATTTCGAGACTCACACCTGTAAAGAAAATACGGTTGCTGTGTGAACGTAGCCATGCATGTATCAGATATATGTTACTTAGTATAATTACATTTTTTTTAAACTCAGAATCTTGTATCAAAATGCAGCTTTTGGTCTGGATATGGTCTCAGCATATGTTATCAGAAAAACTCAAAAGGTGATAATTACCTCCAGCACAAGGTGGCTACAATATCTTGACCACTGCAGACGATTCCACAGCTCTAAATGGCTACTTAGCCACTATACGAAGTGGCGTAATGTTGCAATAAATTCAGTATCTTTTATTTTTCAGCTCCCTTGGACCAGCAGGTCTTGGCCATAGTCTTAAGGGGTCTGGTATTGATCTCAGTCGGCTGTGCAGAGAAAATGATAAGGATAAAGCAAGTCACTTGACTTCAACGGAGTGTATACACACTCTGGTGCATTTAAAACATTGTTCTGTTCGAGTGCACTGTAAAAAATGTTTTGTCAAGTAACCAAAAAATGTGGCAACTGTAAGTCAAAAATATGACTTAATATATCTGGATAGACTTGACTACACTATGGCCACAACAACAAAAGTCATTTTTAAAGATCAGATGAGGTAGAAATAGCTCCTTATGATAACAGTTGCCTATTTTTACAGCATATATTTTAGCTGACAAACATAGCGTGTCCCTTAACCAGTGCATGAGTGAGTTTGGACAGGACTACTCATAATAAGCTGTTCAGCTGGGAATTTTTCAATGTGTGATTCCATATTTTGCAACTAGTAATAATGCCACTTTTTCTTTTTTTCCCCCCTACAGGAACTGTGTGTATCTCACAGTCGGTGAAAATCCCCCGTGAGCCGAAACCAGGGGAGTTTGATAAGATAATTCAGAGACTGGGAGAAAATCCGAATGCGAGGGTTGTTATTATATTTGCAAATGAGGACGATATAAAGTGAGTAGCTTTTGTTGTTTTTATATTAGCATCTATCTTGAAGAATTATATAGTATAGTAAGTTCTTTTATTATAGCTACAGTAGTAGTTAAACTTATT
Organism: Enteromius mattozi; assembly: GCA_032359235.1. Lineage (NCBI taxonomy): Eukaryota > Metazoa > Chordata > Actinopteri > Cypriniformes > Cyprinidae > Enteromius > Enteromius mattozi. The sequence goes on along the minus strand of JAUMHE010000051.1, from coordinate 16,822,670 downwards.
TCTGCTATTAATTCATTTGTGCAGAGTTACAAAGTTAATAAAACAAACACCTAAATGGCTATTGCTTTCTAAAATAACATCTGAAATACACGACAAGGACTTTGCAGGGAGGTGAAAAACTCATTTCCCTGACCTCTATTATAACACGTTTAATTTGCCCCATGGGAACGTCTGAACGCCCCAGCAATGAGCACCTGGAGTATCTAATCAGAACTATTAGAACCCAGCTGTTCTCATGAAAATTGACAAAAAGCCTTCACTTAAATCTGTTATTAGACATCCATTGAATAATAATTGTTTTAATCTGAAGGAATAATTATAGTCAAACTTTTTCAATTTGTTGCTTGCTTAAGTGTTCAGGATGACTGTTTAATCATGCTTCTCTAATTATTGTTTGTCAGCCATTGTCCTTGAGTTCATAATGGCTTGTTTATGTTCACATCGATACACCTGTAATCGAAAAAATATGCTTTTCTAATAAATAAAAAACTTCTTGATAACATGAATATGAAATCAAAATTGACCTTGTGTACTTCAATACATATTTTTGAATTTATCGTGGATGATATTCCACAGATATCAATCATCAGAATTTAATAACTTGTTTTAAATTTCCTTTTCAGCTGATGTCACCTTGACCATGTAGATTGTTGATTAAAATTAACCAATAGCCAAACAGCTATTTGCATTTAGGTAGTTAATGCTTCATTTTGCAAGTAAAATGAGTTGTGAATGCATGTTTAATGTAGGTAAATAAAATGCAGCGAGGGCGTAGCTGGCAAAGATGTGGGCGATTTTTTTTAATGCAGTTATTAAAAATATTGATAAGTTACTGGCATATAAGCCCAGAAAATGAATTCCAAGGCTTACACTGCGAGTGAAGGCGCTCTAAGTCTGTTTCTGTTTAAAAGACAGCAAATGATTTTGTGTGCACCGCCTGAAACATACTTTATTGAGCCATTATTATCTTGGGGAAATGCTTTTGCTGTCAGTTGTGCATGACTAATTTTGACATCAATTGCTGCCGTGCCTGACGGAGAATGCTTAGAAATTTCAGCGCTGAGCAGTGTCAATACTGACCTTTCAATAACATATTGATTTGCAGTTACTGTAAATGGAGAATCACCAAAGCACCACAGAATACAGACAATAATTGCAAACAAGTAATTAGAGTTGATGTGACTCAGAGCATGGGAGCAAAGCCTATATTCAACTTTTTTTTTATGGCATCTGCCACTCGTCTCTTAACAGGCGGCTACTGCAGGCGGCAAAAAAAGCCAATCAGACGGGTCACTTCCTGTGGGTGGGGTCAGATAGCTGGGGCTCGAAGATATCGCCAGTGCTTCACCAGGAGGAAATGGCCGAGGGAGCTGTCACCATCCTACCCAAACGACAGAACATCAGAGGCAAGTGACAGATTAAATCTTCCACTTGTCAGTGGTCGCTCTCATCCATTAGAGACCAGTTCTGAACCGGAGCGTGTGCTTAATGTTTTCTGACAACACTTTAGCTACTGGTGATGCATTTAATAAGCATAACAAGCTATGGTGCATGCATAGTGTTAAAGGAATAGTTCACTCAAAAACAAAAAATCCTCCAAATGCATTTGATTTTCTTTCTTCAGTGGAACACAAAAGAAGACCTTGAAGTATCTTTATGCATGCAGGCCTGTTAAGTACTTAAAAACACACAGTTCCACAGTAGAAATGGTCAGTGTGCTTTTATTCTAAGTCTTTTTAAGCCATGTAAAAACATTTTGTTTACAAGTAAACTCCACAGACTAGGCTAAGCTTTATTTTAGAGCCTGTGAAATCTGATTCCACCTTTTTTAATATTTTATTTTTTAAAATAATAAAAACAAAAACAAATTTACAACAAAACATTGAGTGTTCGTGTTTATTATTATTATTATTATTATTTATTGTTATTATTATTTGTTATATTTTACTATACAATAGTAATATATTGTCGTGTCGATAAAGTAATTTATGTACATTTCTTGATGTTAAACCAGAAATGTAATTTTTTTTGGTCTGTTTCGGAGCTTGACTGCTTCAAAACTATTAACTGTAACTAGGAACTATTCTTTAAACAAATTCTCCTTTTGTGTTCCACTGAAAAACGTCAACTAGTTTGAACTGACATGAGGACGAGCAAATGATGACAGATTTTTCTTTTTTTTTGTGTGTGAACTATTCATAGCAAAAATAGAACATTCTCAGTGAGACGAAAATGATGTTAGATGCAAATGTTCCGTCAAATCATGTTGCTCTCTGAAGTTCATTGGCTGAGAGCTTTGACTCTGACAGAGCGCATTAAAGTGACACAGATCTCATCGATCTACCCTCAGGCTTTGATCGCTACTTCACCAGCCGCACACTCGAGAACAACCGGAGGAATATCTGGTTTGCAGAGTTCTGGGAGAACAATTTCAACTGCAAGCTCAGCCGCCATGCCTTGAAGAAGGGATCCGGCATTAAGAAATGCACAAGTAAGAATCTCTCCCTCTCCCTCTGGCAACACTCAATTTCCAGAGCACCATAAAAGAGAGAAAGTGAGCAAAGGGAGAAGCCAAATCTATCGTAAAAGACTTGGCCTGCTGTTCTCAGATCGCCTGAAATGGGCTTTTGTTTACACCAGAGTCTGATTAGTCATACCACACAGCAAAGCTGTTTCACGTCTGATGTTTTCTGACGCACAGCAGCAGCAGCAGCAGCAGCATCCATGCGCTAAGCACACGGAACCAATACGATCCAGCCAATTGGATAAGAGATGATGATTTTAATTGATTCAAGGCTTCTCTCGTGGGAAAGTGTCACCCGTGGCGGCCCCGTCAGCCACGAGTTCAGCCCGTTCAGAGCCTGTCCGTTGGGCTGTGGAGAAAGGTTGACTCCTAGCAACACATTTCAGGTTTGGTCCAATCAGTGCGGGTTGTGATCTTACGAGGAGGGGTTTCCGCCGGCAGACCTTCTCGAGGGTGGCTACGGTTGCGCATCTAATTCTCAGCATGCAGCCTACCAAGCATTACAGCGCTTACTGCACTGCACCAGTAAGCAGGGCAGGATATTAACCTCTCGGTTCAGTATCGGTGCGGTGACCTCCTACAGACGGCGGAAGTCAGATTATGTGCGACTGTGGCAAAGGGGCTCACTGTAACGTCTGCAGCGCGCTAAATGTCACCGTGCATAATCCCTGTCAGTGGGCTTGCTGTAATGGCTGGCCTTTAGTGTGCTGCAAGAAGTATCTGGCCTGAAACAAAATCCATCGCTCCGCCACAACATAATAAATCACTTTTTCTTTATGCTAATTGCTGCGCCCACAAGAAAATTCATCATTGTTACCTCACATTCTTGAATAGCCATTGGTGATTAAATGCGCTGCTTCTATTCACTTGATTAAAAAATATGGTGGGCTGTTTTTGCGTGCGTGAATGAGATGCAAAACATGCCACTCAGGACAGCTTTTACTTTCTTTTAGGGTAGTTTTGCAGTCAAATATATTTCCTGCATGCTTTTGCTACACCCAAGGGCTCACATGTGAAATTTTGGCAGCTTAGTTCATCTTTAAAAATGCCATCAGATGAGCCACTTTTTATAACAAATGTTTTTTTATTAAAAAATGTAGTAGGCAGAAAAATTCACAGTGCAATAATTACAGAAATATTTGTATTTTTGTGTCTATGTAAATATTAAAGGGGTCATCGGATGCAAAATTCACTTTACGTTGCTTTAACATAAATGTGCGTTGGAAGTGTGTGTACACATCCACCCTACAATTTTTTTTTTAATTCCTATTTTAAAATCACCTTTCTCAAATCAGGCTGTTCTGAGATTCCTGTCAAAATGATGTAGTTCTGCACAGGCCCCTCCCACAATAGTTGATTGAGAAGGCCGTCTTTCTTTAAGCCCTGTTCCCCACCAAGCACGATAACTTCAAAGATAACGATAACTATATTTGCATCCACTCCAGCGAACGATATCGTCTGTTTCTTCTAAGCTCAAGTGCGTCTATTGCTTTATATTCTCAAGCTCGTGAGAACAGGATAGATTCTGATTGGCTGTTAATGTCCATCAGCGGGAAAAAATAGTTCTGGAAAATAGTTCTATACCATTTCTCTGTGCCTTTATCGTAATAGTTGTGGTGTGGACACTGCTATTCTTTAATATTGAGAACAATTTTTATCTTTATCGTTATTGTGCTTGGTGTGAACAGGCCTTTAACCCCGCCCTGAGTGAGCTGTCATCAGTCCATCATTGTGTCAACTCTGGTGCAGGGGAAGACAAGTGTTTCTGATTAAACGATTGAAGTGTTTAGTTGTTGGATGTAATAATGAATATAGCAGTTGTCATTTACTCCTGACATCTGAGCCACTGAAGACGCAGAGGATTAATGTAACTTTTGCTTTGAAGGGAATGCACCGATCCCTGATCTACATAAATGTATGTTATAGATTATGTGATTTTTCTTTAGGACCATAAAAAAAATCATATCAACTGTAAAATGGGCATCTGATGACCCCTTTAATAAATTTATATTATGTAAATTGAAGTCTGAATGATTTAGGATGAATAGAAAGCAAAGGATAAAAATACATTATCTTACTCTTTACATATAAGCTAATTAAACAATAATTTATAAATTACAGTGACAATGATGGATGAACCTTTGGGTATGCAGAGACTACAATTTATAAACTATAAATTAACTACATTTATGGTTCATGATGCTTTTTTACTGTTTACTTAATAATGTATTATTATTATTATTATTAGGTAGCATTTTCCTTATTCTAATTTCTGCTTCTGCAGAAATTTGTCATTGTTATCATGCATTCTTGAAGTGCTTCTATTTGCTTGATTTAAAAATCATTTTAAGTTGTTTTTTTGTTGATGTTTTGTTTTGTGTGTGCATAAATGAGAAGCACAACTCAGCACAGCCTTTTCTTTCTTTTATGGTATAGTTTTGCATTCAAATGTATTTCTTGCATGCTTTTGCTACACCCAAGGGCTCTCATCTGAAAACAGAGTTGTGAATGCGAGCAGAACTGCACATGTGCTGACATCAGGCTTGATTATTCATGTAAAGAACAATTTGGCATTTGCCATGCACATTGTAGCAGATTTATAATGCCACATGGGAAATGAAAATGGTGTTAGACTGTTTACACAGCTTTATTAGTTCACGAGAACGACCACACATTGAAATACAATGCAGCCTTAACTGGGTCGCATCCTCTAACAGCTTTGTCTCAAAGGGAGGATGTAATATTTGTCTGGAAGCACTGATTCAGAACCGGAGGCCACTACGACTGTGGCTTGCTAAACCTTTATCATTCGCTGTGGATTCTGGAGTTAGCATAGCGACAGTCTCCCGGGTCTGGGTGTTTTCGGTGCTGTAATAACTGCTGACCGAGATTAACTGTCAAGATCTGCATGTATTTTCCATTAAGGTTTAGCTTGCATGGTTGGATTGTTATGATTAGACAAGGAGTTGTTTTGTAGTCTCCGAGTGAGTGCGGGATAATTATTAGCACCCAATGATATTGTGTAGTGAAAATGCTAAGTGTAAGTCTCCTAGTATGCTGTGTGTGCTGCCCATAGAAAACCTGTGCTTTCTGAGAAAATTCTGAGTCTGTTTTGCACATTGTCATCGGCACAGTGAGGAGTTGTTGTTTTTTTAGTCATCTAGACAGACTACAGTGTAAATATAGCCTCAGAGGGACAATGCTAATGCATGAGTCAACAGGCACCCACAGATTTGCCCGAATTCCAGCTGACATTTTCGATAATGACTAATGTGATGGAGGATCTGTGAAACATATTTGGGGTATGAATCAAAGCTTGATTCTGTGACATCACTGCCTTTCATCCCTTTCAGTAGCTGTGAGCTGGGTTTTACATACAATATGCAAGGTATTATTTGCAGTGTTCCATACCAGTGGCCTGGACTTCAGGAAAAAGTACATTATTTATTTATTCATTAAATTATTTATTTATCTTGATGTTTAAACCTGTAGTACACACACACACACACTACAGTTCAAACGTTAAGGATTGATTTTATTATTATTATTATTATTCTGCACTAATTTTATCAAGAATACAGGAAAGCAGCTAAAATTGTGAAATGTTATCTTAATTTAAAAGTTTTCTATTTTAATATATGTGACCCTGGACCACAAATACATATAACATAACTTAAACATATAACTAAAAAAAGCTAAATATTGAGAAAATCGCCTCTAAAGTTGGCAAAATAAAGTTCTTAGCAATGCATATTTCTAATAAAAAATATTTTTTGATATATTTACAGTAGGAGATTTACAAAATACCTTTATGGAATCTTTACCTAATTTCCTAATGATTTTTGACATAAAAGAAACAATAATTTTGTCCCATAGAATGTATTTTGGTTATTGCAATAAATATACCCCAGCAACTTAAGACTGGTTTTGTGGTCCAGGTACACATATGTACAAAAAAAAAAAAAGTTTAGTCCAATGATGGCAAAACTACATTTATGAGCCTTTAATGTCACATGATATACTTCATATATATACTTTGATATATTGATATATACTTTACATGAATGTATAATATTGTGCTTTAAATGTTATGCTTAAATTACTATATTTTGTGTTTTCTTTTATGTTTTCTTTTTAGTTTAGACAGTATAGTGTCAGCTATTTAAAAGTTATAGCATTAAAATATATAGTGTACACTTTGTTTTTTTGTTTTTTTACATGGGCTAAAATTTTAACATTGGTGCATATCTAACTGTAATATTTTTGTATGTTTATATTAAATCCATGCTATATTAATTTTTATTTATTGATATTTATCATTATAATCATTCTAGTCACTCTTTGTTGTACACATTGCAGGTGTAATGATGGTCACAGTCACAGAGATGAGGCTTCAGTTTAACCCAGCTGAGTGCTCGCTGACAGATCATTTCTAGTAATTTGAAGTTCACATTGATTGGGACGTGCCTGAAAGTGGTGTTGACCAAATGAGAGAGTTGTTTACTCTGTAATTAGTCAGTCCTGTTCCATCAGTTTGACCTGTTGAGGTGGATTTGTGCACTGATGGTGTAATCAACCAATCCCAGAAACGTTTGGCAGTGTTTTACCGTTCCCTCTTCTCATTGGCGTCACGCTCTAGGAGCTCAGGGAGAGCACATCAAGCTCAAGGGAGGTCCCCTGTTGAAGCTTAATCCATCCATGGCTGTTGGAGAGTGCTACTTTAGAAAAACCACTGATACAGAAGTCATTTGATGTCATATTTTTCATTCATATTATGTTCATTTTTTGCAGAAAGGTCAACAGTTAAAGTAAAACACAAACAGCACATGTATATTTTTAACCTTAAGCCTGGACTTTATTGGCCTGTTGTCAGTTTGTTCAAAAGGCTTCATTCATGAAACGCGCAGGACAAATTACTGTGTAAAACATTCAGAAAGCCATTGTTTAGTTTCATGTTTCAGTGTGTGCATTTGGCCTCATTCATGAAATGGCCTTGTTGAAATTGCTTTAAAAACTTATAATACGGTTTAATAATGGACTTTTGATTAACAGCATTCTGTTGAAGACGCATACTGATGCGTTACTGAATACACTACCTTTCAAATATTTGGGATTTGCATGATTTTTTTTTTCTTTCAATGAAACTGAATGCTTTAATTCAGAAAGGATGCATTAATGAATCAAAATTGACAGCAAAGACAAAAAATCTGTTCCTTTTGAAGTTATTCATCAAAGAACCCTGAGAATAAATAATTTCTGTTTTCACAAAAATATAAAGCAGCAGAACTTTTTTCAAAATTGATTAAAAACTGAGCTTACCTCTTCTAAATAAAACAAATTTTAAGAAATAAGATAAAAAGATAAATAAGATAAGACAGTGTTCTTGATATTTACACATATAAGAGGTTATAAAAACATACTGCAAGTTTAAAAACCCATAACTAAGTTAAAAATATGATTTTCGAGTATTGTGTAATGATCAGTATGCGTCATTGTCTATGTAATCAGGGAAGTGCATTCTGAATAATTCATGTCTGTCCATCAATCACAAGAGTGATACTGCTGTTAGATAAAGAAAGACTTTATAAACTTACCTTGAAAAACATAACAATCTGAAATTGCATTTCATGAGCATCATGAACTATGTGTTACTGTATGAACAGTAAAGGCCCATGTATAGACCTTCTTTGTCGCATGAGTGAATCAAGCCAGTAAACAATTAACTTCACACTGTTCCATGAAAACCATTGGCTAATACTGTGATTCATTTATATCATTCTCTACATAATTTCTGCAACCTTTAATGCAATGGGAGCACCTGTAGTTATAATTATAATGCTATAATCAACACTTTTCAGTAGTTGGTGGCTGTTATAGTAAAAACACAGTAAAAGCTCTCAAAAGAGTTCCACATGTAATGATAATATTTACCGTATATTCAAAGATATTAGCCAGTCAGAAATGTTTCTTGAGATCTGCATATCAGAATTATTTCTGAAGGATCGTTAAAGAAAAGAGTAATGGTGGACTTTCAAAATCATTAAAAAAATCACACCATCCCCAATTGTTACTGGTTTTGTGTGTTAGATTTAGTCCAAAAACACATCGGGGCATCGTGTTGAATTTAATTCAGATAATGCATTAGATAGCGAGTTAATGAGTACAGGAATGTATAGAATTGCTGCTTTATCAGAGAGAATGCAATGTTTAAATATAAAGACTGTGTTGACCCCCACGCTTATCGAAGATCCAGCAGCCAGAGATAGCAGAGAGCGCTACATCAATGCTGCGATTTTCCAGCCCTCACAAAAGCCCTCTGGTTACTGTCGGATTAAAAGGCTGGATATCTCCGCGTTCAGCTCTCTCTGCCTCTCCTCCTCTCTGCCTCCTTCCTCTTCTCTATCTCTCGCACTCTGTCTTTCTCTGTTTGTAGCACTCGGCTCTGCTTTTATCAGGGTTGAACATACAGGAAATTCTCCATGCAGAGAGCAGCTTGTGATTATGGATTGCACATGTTGAGATGGATCTCCGTGATATCAGAAGATGGGAGGACAAAGTTTAGCTTGTTGACATCTGTTTGCTGTAGCTTCTTGATTTCACTTCTCTCTTGAGTGGGGGGACATGCACCCTGACTTTTGAGTAGCGTTTTCTCAGTGGTTTTGGTAGGGTGTGACACTTAAGCTCCAAGTAATCATGCATTGATAGAATCAGAAAATAGATAGGCTTCGCAACTTATAAAAAAACAATGATGTTTTATTTGTGCAGTTTTGATACTCATCTTGGATTCTGAAGCAGAACTGGTTGAAAACCACTAATCTAGTTTGCTTGCTACTCAGCGGCTTAATCAAATTGCATAGCACAAGTCTTATTCTTGCCAATTTTTTGAGTGCAATACGCATCAGATGGTAAATGAAATATTTATATGCACATTGTCTGAGTAGCATCAGACCAACTGATGCTGGTGAATATATATTAGCCCAGTTATTGATTGTACACAAAATGCCTCATTTAACTAGATTCAAAAGGAATAAATGTTGGGGGAAATGTATTATCCCATTGCTGCTGGCAAAATTGTTTTAATTTGATCCATGATCTTTCCATTTGCCAAATTTAAATGACCGGAAAAAGCAGCTCCAGTGCCAGCAATTAAAGCTAATTGTTGGTTTAACCTAGAATTTTCAATCTGACTTGTTTTTGCAGAGTATATATATGGTGTAGAGGCCCAAATGTTGCCCTCAAAAGCGCTATTTGCAGTATTTACAATAAATAATATACTTTTATAAGCAGTGTTGGGAGTAACGCGTTACAAAAGTAATATATTACAGTAATAAATTACTTTTTGCTGTAACGCAGTAGTTTAA
>JAUMHE010000051.1:16802590-16812685 GCA_032359235.1 Enteromius mattozi | reverse complement strand
ATTTTGGTGAAAGTAACTCAAAAGTAATACAGGATCATGTAACGCATTACAATTTTGAATCAGTAATATTGTAATGTGAGGAATTACTTTTAAATAACAGTAACAAGTAATATATAATCTATTGCAGTTTGGAAGTAACTTGCACAACACTGTTTATAAGTTATAATAAACTTGTGCATCACATTGGCATTTTCTTCTTGTTATGTATGTCTCCTGTTACAAAGTAATGAACTATTCAAAACTCAGCTTCTGATTTAATTCCAAACATATGCGTGTGTATTAAAGGAATAGTTCAACCAAAAATTTTAATTACCCCCTAATTTACTCACCCCCAAGCCATTCTAGGTGTATATGACTTGTGTATGACTGCTGGTGGATAGTGGCCCTTATTTTGAAGCTCCATAAATTGGGTATATCCATCGTAAAACTAACTATAAGAATGAATGCGGCTTATGTCGTACGTCGAGTAAGAGTTCAGCCAAGAAACCGGAACCTCGACTCTCTCGCGAACCCGCATATGGCTGATCGTGGATTTGAGTTATTAAGAAACATTTTTGTTGCAAAAACTCATCGACCTAATTCAGAAGACATGTGTTAACCCCCCGGAAGCGTAATTTTACGACGAATATATGTGATTTATGGAGCTTCAAAATAATGGTCACTATTCACCAGCATTACCAAGCTTGGAAGAGCCAGGATACATTTTTTTTTAAAAATCTGACTGTGTTCCTCTGAAAGAAGAAAGTCATATACACCTGGGATGGCTTGGGGGGAGTAAATTATGGGGTACTTTTTATTTTTGGGTAAGTTATTCCGTTAAAATAAATGCTCAAATCAGATGCAGTCATCATCCAGGAGTTCTAAAATTAAATTAATTATACGTAACTAATTGAAAACGCATTAAAATATAAGCTATAAAACTGAAAGATTGGTAATTGATGCACTGCTTTTACACTTTTCCCCTGACATTCTAAGGGGAGGTTGTTTTTAACGAAAGCATAGATTTCTTGGCTCATGATAATTCCACTTGGGCTTGTTCTAAATTGCAGAAATTGCGTTCTCCGCAATTTTATTTTGAAGTAAACATCAATGTCTAATGCACACTTAGCTTGAATTGAGTTGTTAGTTTGGCAGTCGATTGGACCATTGGTCTGTGGAAACATCTTTTGTCAGCTGCCTGGATCAGTCTGATCATTGGTATTCATGGACGTAGGTGTGATGACGCTGTAAAGATGCACTCAGATGTGTTGTATTGTGCAGAGCTGTGCCACTTAATGCTGACAGCGATCACTTTGATGGCCGCCTGTGGCCTTCCCAAAATTATGAAAAATACTGTTGCAGTTCAGCATTTGTTTAAGAAAATGGTAAGCAAGTTCTTTCAGTGGTCTGCTGCACAGCACTTATAATGCAAAAATAACTTGTCTTCATCAGTGTCTTTGTTTTATTTTCACCTAAAATATCTAAACAATATTTAAACTGTAATTTAAATCTGTCGCCACTTAAAGGCACAATATGTAAGATTTTTGTAATACAATATCCAAAAACAACTTGCACAGTGTTATATATTTTATGCAGTTATGTACTTACGTTATTTCAAAAGTTGTGTAGGATTTGTAAATTCAAAGAAATTCCAGATTTAAATAAGGAACCGTCCCTGTTCATTGTCCGCGCACCACGCTATCCTCAGTTTCCGCCTGTGAATACCACGGCAACACGCGTAGACAAATGCGGAAGTGGTAATTATTTACTGTGCATTTTGATATCGTGGATCATGGATCATAAATACACTCTCCACAATTCCAAAAAATGTAGATGTATACAAACCGAATTGGATATTGGAACAGAACAGAAATAAAGCGAGAACAAATATCGTCGTGGCATTTCCGAAATGAAGAGAGCTCTGTGAAGACCTCGGACTGGACAGAGACTTCACTCTCGTGTGTGTTTTAATAGACGGGTAAGCAGAAATATGTATGATTCATCGTGCAAGTAATAGTCATGTACAGGTGGTTAGGTGATTAAACAGATATAAATGAGTTTTTCATCCGTGAATAGGATTTGTGAAAAAGACATGTCCCAATGTTCAACCCTCCGTCATTGCGTCATCGAACTTCACCTCTGTTATTGTTTTGAAAATGCGACCTCTAGTGCCGAAAACTTACATATTGTGCCTTTAAATCACCTGTCTGGATACATATGGAAATTATATGCAGATGAGGCTGTGCATAATAAGCTTTTAAAGCTTGAATGCACAGTCTTCTGCTAATGTGGATATAGCATAAGAGTATGGTTTTGTAAATCTAAAAAGTTATGGATATATAATGCATATTGCCATTATAACATCTCCGGTCCTGTATAAGTAGCAAAGAAACTCATTTGAAACTGCTGCACTGTAAGAAATAACTAATAATAAGCATAAATGGAGTATAAGAAAATACAATTTCAGTCATTCTACTTCAAAATTCCATGTTTAATTCAATGTTACTTTATATTTTTTATGAAATGATTTGTGAAATTCTAGCAATTTCTGAGTGGAAATTCTTTCAAAGGCACGAGTAGCATGCTAAAATGTACTGTAAATTATTTTTTTTCCACCATACGTAATCTATAGTGTTGACAGGAAGCGAATGGAAGAAAAAGACGGTCACTTCACAAACATTTGCACAGTAATTGCTTTTGAGCTAAGCAATATACAGCAAAGCAAACTCTTCATGTCTACGTTCACAACCTCAGCATAAGCTCTACTCATTGTTTGTCTCTCTTCTTCCTTGCAACGCACACTTACTGGGGGTTGTAGGGCAATATTGTCTGTGAAAACTGCGTTGGAGTTGGTGCTTATTGTGAAAAGTGGTATATACATTTATATTTAACATTTAATTATTTAGAAGAAATTAATGAATTTAGATTGAATTGAAAATGTATTCAGATTATGTATCTACCATTAATAGTATGTAGAAAAATATAATATTTTTAGTTGTTTTTAATTGTACACAATTTTTAGATTATACTCAGTACAAGCTGAATTTTGTAAATTTTTATATTCATTGAATTGAAAATGTATTCAGATTACGCATCTACCGTTAATAGTGTGTATAAAATATATATACTGTATATGTTTGTTTGTGTGTGTGTGTGTGTGTGTGTTTGTGTTTGTTTCTTAAATATATATATGTGTTCATTACAAGGCTATCATTCTAATCTGAGACCTTGACATGAAAGAGTTTGAATACCCCTGAGGAAGCTCTTGTATATGTTTTAGTATATTCCATGCAGTGAAGTTAAGCGTTAGCTCATTTTTAATCTTTAAACAGATAAATGGCTCCCACAATTGGGCTATTTTAAAAACAATGATGAGACACAAGACAGCCTTGTTTGTATTCAAAAAGTGTTGAAGGATGTCCCCTGGGGACAATTCATGGGATTTGGATTGCCAAGCTTTAACAGAAAAACTTGAGGTGTTTTGGTTCTCTACAAAACCTCCCTGAGGCTTGTGTTTCTCAGAGAGGAGTGGCAGAGGAGACGTCTTATGTCTTAAATGTTCTGCATGGGAGCGTTGATCAAAAAGCTGGACCCATTTTTCATCCAGTAGAGATGTCTGATAAATGCAGAGGTGATGCAGATTCCATCTATTATCACCATCCCACCTAAATTGGAGCGTTGTTTCGTATAGATTATAGAGGTGGGTTTGTAAACAAAAGCATGTTGGTTTGATCCCTATGAAGAGCACACTTGAGTCATCAACTCTGTGCCCTTGAGCTGGAAGTCGCTTTGTATAAAAGTTTGAATTACAAATTAAAATATTTAGATACACTATTAAATACAGTTAATTATTATTTTTTTTTACATATACGAAAAATACTGTTAACATTTAGATTGTCTGAAGAAACGCCTAAAACCTCTCAACAAATAATACCTGAATTACTTCTGAAAGGCCAGAAATAATTACCCTTTTTCATTGATTGCTGGAGTGATTTTGAGGTCCGAGATCCAAAACTAATGAATGCAACATCTAAAGCAGTCATTCTGTCTTTTGAATCAGTTATAGCAGCTATCTCTATGCTGAATATTTTAATTCATTCGCCGGAAGTTAATGGATTGCTTTTATACAGTAAGTGCATTCAGAGACTGACGCTCCCTGAGTTGCACGCACAGTCTTTGCTATTTCTTTAGACCGCTTGCATTGCGTCTGAATCAAAAGCACTATGTATCACGATTTTTTTGTTGTTGAGGTTAAGGGTACAGCAGAGTTTCCACAAAACCCTTTGAGAAGAGAATCACTCGTCCGAAACCACAAACAAGAGACTTAAGTGAGACAAAAGGCTCCGGAGGTTTTTCTGGCAAATGGGGATAGTCAAAGCCATTATTCCCAGTGAGAGCAGAGCCCTCGGAGCAGGACAGCTAGTGTCTTTAAAACCCCGGAGCAGCGTGAGGTACTGCAGGTTACGTACGTGCTACTCTGTCAAAGCCCTCGTCTCTGCCACCTTTCAGCCCCCGACAAACTCTCTGAGATGCCTCCCTTAATTGGAAAGGATTCCTCAAAAGGTGCAGGGCCCAGTGGTATAGAGAACGTGGATGTGCTTAGAATGAAGGATGAGGAGTTTGTGCTTGTAACTGTGCCGGATCTGTAGGAATTCGTGTTTTGTTGTTGTTGGTTTTTTTTTGTTTTTTTTTGTTTTTTTTGGTTGCTTGTTTTCTTGTCGATCATTTACATTGCAGTATAGTTAAATTGAATTAAAATAATTAAATAATATTTAGTGAGAAAATGCCCCATGAACTTATAATCTATATAGTTTTTTTTATTAGTTTGCTTTGCTTACTTTGTTTTGCCAGTCAATTATTTTAAGTTTGTGTAATATTTTGTTTTATTATTATTTTTAAATGTTATTATTATTTTATTATTAACTGAGCTGAACTGAATTGAAATCAAATTGAATATTTGGTGAGAAAATGCCCCATGAAGGTAAAATCTATATACTTTTTACTTTAAGTTATTTTACTCCAATTATTTTATTTTATTTTTTGCTTTGCTTTGTTTTGTCAATCGATTAATTTTAATTATGCATAATAAAGTTTATTTTATTTTATTATTTTATTATAAAATTAATTGAGCTGATGTATTTGTTGAGAAAATGACTCATATGCAAAATAATGTAACTGATGTAATAATGTAATTATTATTATGTATTATGTCAATTTTATTTTATTTTACTGGTTTTGTTTAACTTTGTTTTGCAAATCAATTTAGTTTCAAGATCAATTAGATCAATTCACTTAATCTAATTAAATTGAATTGATCTGATATATAATATTATTTTTTGATAAGAAATTCCTCATATGAAGATAAAATAAATTTTGTTTGTTTGAAGCGTGTTCTGCATTTTATTCATAGAATTTTTGGGGTTTCACTGTTTTTACATATTATGTAAGCTAGTTGAACAGTAGCATATGTGGAAGCGCTCACACTATTTGTTCAGGAGTTAGTGCTTGTAACTATGTAGAATCTGTAGACTTTTGTGTGCACATATTATACAAACAGCATGTATTTGTGTGTTCATCTGCGAGTGAGAGTGCTAATGTGTTTGTGTGTGTTTGTGTGTATGCAGAGCATTAAGAAGCGTGTGGGCTGACCATCCTCCCCCAGCAGAGATTAACAATGGATTTTTTCTCACAGGCAGACCCACAGAGGAACTCAAACAGACACCCCCCCCCCCCCAATACCACCACCAATAGTTATGCTTGTGGTGAACAATTACACAAGCATAACCTTCCTCTTTAATTTAGGGTTTTCAAGATGCAAAGGGACTGTCGAGGATGCTAAATTGCCTTTGGCTTTCTGTTTAAGGCAAAGCTGAAGTGCTGGTGATTAGAAACCCTAGAAGAATAGGACATTTCTTTACTAACAGCAGCTTTTAGAAAAAAAAAAATGCACTGGCTTTGTTTAGATAAGAAAAGGGTTGAAAATGTATGGGTATGGATGGGTTTGTCTTCGGCAGAACAGAAAAGAGTATTGAGCAAAAGAGGAAACCAGGCTTTCAAGCAAAGGTACAATACTGCACTAAGCGACATTAACCTGAAAGGCATTCTATTGTAAAGAGTAATGATTTCGGTTTTTGCAGTTGTTTGAAATACTGTAAATGTACTGTAAATGCTGGCAGTAACCCAAAATGACAATGGCACAGGCTTTATTCTGAATAGTGTACCCTGCAATCTGCCAACATGACATCTGACAGCTATCTCCACGGTTTGTTCTGGCAGGGTCATAATTGAAACAGCTCCTTTGCAATTAAGACCTTACAAAAAAAAACCCAAGCTGAGCAACTCCAGCTCTAATGAATATACAGCTGTCTGGCATGATTATATGAGCGCTGAGAGATAATTAATCTTGCTTGCTGTCTCCCTGTCTATTATTCCACCCTCGTGTGTTACCAGACCTCTTTCATTTATCCGTGGCATGAAGAGCAAGATACGGGACTTGGATAAACTGAACATGTGAGATGACAACTCGTGGCATATTGTAGACATTTGATTATTTTCCCCACCCTTTCTATTTGAATACAGTTTTTTTAGAGTGTCACATGTAAGAAGTTATGCAGCAGTTGTTTCAAATACAACCTTTTACTCATAACAGTGCATCTGTAAAATCAAATAGATGGCAACTTTTTAATTTAATTTAGTGCTGTCAAACGATTAATCACATCCAAAATAAAAGTTTTTGTATACATAATTTATGTGTGTGTACTGTTTACAGTATACTTATTATGTGGAAATAAATACGCACACATACAGCATATATTTAAAAAAATATTTACATGTATTTATATATATTAATACAATTTATATTATATATTAATATATTTAATATATAAATGTATCATTTTTCTTAAATATATTGAACATATACTGCATGTGTGTGTGTTTATATATACATAATAAATATACACCGTCCATACACATATACTATGTAAACAAAAACTTTTATTTTGGATGTGATTAATCATGATTAATCATTTGACAGCACTAATTTAATTTAAATACATTTTTTTAAAGTATATTTCCTTTTTTCACTAAACATTTATTTAAAAAGTTATTTAAAAATTTTGTTATAGATTATTTTATTTATTCATTCATTTATTCAATTTTTATGTTATTACTTAAGAATAAATATTCAATAAATACCACCTTTCAGCACCTCACATACTATTCATGACCAGAGCTGTACCTGAATCTAAACTGTTATATCATAGTTGCCACAGCAATGTTTTCCACTTAATTCTCAAATTAGACAAAGACAAAAATGCTACGATAATGCTGCTTTAAACTTTCTAATAGTCAGAATGGTTTTACAGCTCTTAGAAACTTCAGATTAGAAGTTTTAATACAATTCCGTATGTGTCCATTATCTGTATGACAGGACTATACAACATTTAACTGCTACCTTGATAAGCATTTGCACTTTTTAGTGGAATTACATCCTGTTTAAATGCCAAGTTTACTCATCATTCAGGAAGGAACTGCTTTGTGACTATTTGTGTTTAGCCATGTGATTCACTTATGTACAGTAGGAACGTCCTGTAAAATCTACTTTCATGCGACTGAAACACAACATTTCCTTAATGCATTCTGGTTTTGTTGCTGGCAAGCTGATTAAATTGGTGTATAAAATGAAATTGATTAGTGTTTAAAGTGCATCACCCTGTAACACCGCTGTGCACAGTGCTTATTAAAGAAGCAACATGCTCTAAATTATTATGTTTTGAATTGTTTTCGTAGTATGTAAATGACAAGTATGATCCTCTGTTTTGCTTAATTTTATTCCAATTAAATTCCAAATATTTTATAAAATAAAGCACATTCATGTTTGACTCAGAAGTAAAGTGCACATTAGAGCAGAAGCAGTCTAAATGGTTTGATTGCATCAGATTACAACTACTACTAGTGTATTTTTGGTAAACGAAACACCTGGGAAATGTAACTAGTTTGGTGTTCCACTTGTCTAAAATGAAAAATGCTTTCAAAGTAGCGTTTATGTTGCAACACAACCAAAGTAGGCTGCTGTAATTACAATCAGTAGGCATTTCTACACTGCACAAACCTGATGAGGCCGATGAAAGCTCAGATGAATCTATTTTTAATGTGTTGCACAGAAACTACAGCCTCTTTCTTTGTAAGTCTGATAGTCCACTTTAGACATTCTACTAACTGTAAGTAACTTTGTAACTACATCTCAACTAACTAATTTGTAACTACTGTACATGTCTACTAATTCTCAGAGTAGACTGTTAGTGTATGTTTAGGGTTAGTAGAATAAGTCGACATATACTTGAAAAGTTTCTGATAGTCAGAATGTAGTATGTTGTGGACCCATGAAAATAAAGTGTTAGAATATATTAAGCACAAAAGTCTACTAATACTCTAGTGACTGCTAGTTAACATGTAGTTGCAAAGTTACTTACTCTTAGTAGAATGTCTAAAGTGGACTATGGAAATAAAGTGTTACCAATTTTATTTATGGTATATCCTAAAGAATTCTGAACAAAAACATTATTTTATTTTATTTTTTATTTTATTTTATTTGAAAAAGTCCCAAATAAAGAAAATTTCAACACAATTTATTATTTTATTACATTTAAAAGTCTCCCAAAGTGCTCCAAGCTCACATCTGATTGGTTCCTTATTAGGCAATAAGGCAAGGAACTTCAACGCATTTGGTGTAGAACACGTCAAGATGTGCAACATCAGTCTCTTCCAGTGCTCTCCTGGTGTGAGTGTGACAATTCAGTCAAAATCCAGTGACACTTCAGTCAATCTTGATGCAAACTTTTTCTTTCGTCTGTCAGATCAAGAGAGGATCGGAAAAGACTCATCCTACGAGCAAGAAGGAAAGGTGATGTTCGTGATTGATGCGGTGTATGCGATGGCGCACGCCCTCCACAACATGCACAAAGACCTCTGCCCTGGCAAGGTGGGACTCTGTTCCAAAATGGACCCAGTTGACGGAACCCTCCTGCTAAAGTACATCCGCAATGTCAAGATAGCAGGTAAGCGGTACACCTTCTGCTTAAGCGCTCTTCTGTTTGTCCTTTGACAGACCTGCTAGCTAGTAGCATAGAGCAAGCATCTGTTTATGGGTGCTTAAGAAAAGGGATTTTTGCATAATTAGCCCTCTGACTGTGAATTTAAGTTTCTTTATTGCAACATAACAATTTTAAAACGGCTCTCTCACAGGATACATATTTTTTGAAAGTTGTCCAAAATCCTTTTACTAAAGCCCCACCCTGGCCGTAAATTGTCAACAAATGGTTTCACGAAGATTAGCTGCTGGAATGGATTAGAGTTGTGAGAAACAACAGAAGCCCTGAGGAACGACAGGCTGCTCCCCAGAAAAGTATTTTGATATGTGCTTAGCGTACCCAAGCCAAGGTTCCTCCTGAGCCATGTATGTGTTAATTAAAGCAGTTTGCAGTGGGCTCACAACACCCTTTGGACATGTTCTTCCTGGGCTATCAATGGCAGTATGACTAATTAATTTACTGAGTATTCACATTTACTCTGAAGACCATGATGATGTGGCCTACAGTTCTGAAGTGTAACCGGCTAATAGAAGATGACTTTCAGGGTCGTAAACTTTTTTTTTTCTCCCCCAACTGGGTCAACTGTTATGCAAATCGATCTGTCACATGGTTCTCTGACCATGTGCCCTTCAATCATTAGTGCGTTTGATTGAATGATTCTCTACTGAGCTTTACTGTGTCAATAGTGTCTGCTGTGGAATAGGCAATGACAGGGTTTTTTCTTTCTGGGGGAAAACGTGCAGATCTAATTGAATTAATGAAGTGCCTGACAATTACTGCGGGAGTTGAATGCTAGTTCAGAACATAAACACTTGATTGAGGAGTCCTTCGGGAAACAGTTAAGAACTGATTTTAATGAATTATACTCCATCGAACTGAGCCAGTAATCGGTACCGGAAATTCTGGTAAAATACTTCAATTTTCAATTCATCAAAATATCCACCATCAGCAGCTATTACAGCTCTGCATAATCTGGGCATCCGAGCTGTCAGTTTATTCAAACATTGACTTGATATATTACTCC
>JAUMHE010000051.1:16770064-16802490 GCA_032359235.1 Enteromius mattozi | reverse complement strand
TTGTGTTTTATTGTGTTAGCTGTTTTTTATCTAATCAAAATAACACAGCTGCAATTGGATTGAGATTCATGAGAATGCACACTAAAAAAAAACATTTATATATTATAGAAAAAACTTTTCTATAATATATATGTAAAGCAAATGTTTGATTAACTTTTTGAACCATTATACTCTCTTTAATTTTTTTTTTTATGTAAGTAATAGACAGTGTAAGTGGTAGCACAGGGATATACACCTATTTAAATTCTTGAAGGTTATAAAAGCTCATAAACTTTGATGTGGTTCTTTATAATTGCTTATTATAGCAACACTACATTGTTTCCCACAGCAGGCAAATTATAGTATATTAGAGATGACAGTACATTAAAATATACATTAGGATTGTTAATGCATGTATGATTAGCATAATTAAGCTTACATTTTAAGCATTCTGAAATCTGGCTTCAAAATTGCTTTTTCTTTTTAAAATGAAGAGGATACAGTGTATATTTTTGAAAGAAGTCTCTTATGTTTACTAAGGCTACATTTATTTGTTCATAAATACAGGGCAAGCTGAATTTTTAACATCATTACTCCAGTCTTCAGTGTCACAAAATCTATCAGGAATCTTTTCTAATATGCTTATTTGCTGCTCAAGAAATATGTATTACTAACAGTATTGAAAATAGTTGTGCTGCCAATATTTTATAGACACTGTGATGCATTTTCTAAGGATTATTTGAATAGAAAATTTACAAGTATATGTTTTGAATACATACTTAAAATGAAAATAAATTTAAAAAAAGGGGGAGGATCCGAACTCACTTATAAACTGAAACTGTGATGATCCTGACGACCCATTTGGGCTTTCTGTACAAAAACATTAATTTTGTGAGTTTGTGAACATGGATCCAGCTTTTATACAATTTTCTACCTATAACCCTGTTTACAGCAAAACAACAGCTTTTATATTACTCAGTGTCATCTTATTCCTGTTAATGAACAGATATGTTGATAATTATAATTGTGTTCAGAACGCAGTCGGTTTGCAACACTTCTCCTGCCAGTTCAGAAGTGGCCATGGCAGACGTTCGCAGCAGATGAGCTGAGATTCAGTGTCTGGCAGCAATTTACTGCTATATACCATGAGCCTGATGAGAGAGACTGTTTTGTGAGATTTGAGACCTGCTGTATGCAGCCAAAGCTGTTTCAGAACTGTCTAGGAACTCTGCATCGCAAGTTTTCAGTGCTATTTTTCACACATAACCCCGTCCTCCCCATTCCATGTGACTTTGAGTGAGGCTAGTTAGAGACATGAATAGTCTGAGATTGAATAAAGTGGCCCATCACTTCTCTGTCTGTGTAGCCATCATTCTCGTCCAGAGTGGTTTCATCTTTGTAAGTTTCGTAAACTGCAAGGCATTGCTTCCAAAGCTCAAATTGTATGTTTCCTCCACATTGTCTTTTTAACAACATAAATTACTGGAGAAATGGGTCTAAAGTCGGCTGGTAAAAAATGACAGAACACTTTCATTTTCAGTTATACCTGACTATATATATTGCTGTGTTAGTTGCCTAAAAAAGTGATCTGTAATCAGATTATTATATCTATCTATTTTCGATCTATATATTCTAACTAGCATTCTGTCTATCATTCTGTCTATCCTTCTTTTTATTGTCTGTTCGTCCGTCCATCCATCCATCTATTCTATCTATCTGTCTATCCTTCTTTTTATTGTCCTACTTTTTATTGTCCTATCTGTTTTTATCTATCTATCTGTCTATCTATCATTCTGCCTAGCATTCTATCTAGCATTTTGTCTATCCTCCTCTTTATTGTTCTATATATGAGCTATGTAGCTTTCTGTCTATTTCTCTATCATTCTATCTATCCTTCTGTTTATCATTCCATGGTTCCATGATGCTATCGGTATGCTTTTAGGTAATCTTTAGGACAAAGACTCATTGTGATGCTGGCAGTGACCGTGTGTCTTCTCCACTGAATATTATGGTTGGAGAACAATCTCTTGGCTGAGTGGTAAGCTCTGTCTCTGGAGGTGGAAGTCTACCTGTGTTTCTCCCTGATCCCATTGTTTGAAGTGCTGCACAATGTCTCATCAAATGAACCTCAGAAGAAAACTCTCAAACCTTTGATGCTGTGGAGTACACTCACAGCTCTAATAAGGATATATGTCTGGGGACAGTTCACTGTTTAGTGGCATCTTCCAAGTAGTCAGAAGCCTATAGTGAATTATAAACAAAGTCATAACACTGGTTTCTGTGAGTTTTGCTCTGTCTATATCATGTTTAGAAACTAGATTTTTAAAATGTCACCACCACAGCAGAGTTTGCAGTGTGTTTGCTAAAGTCTTGTGGGTAGGTTATAGCATACTGCCACTTATGAGGGTTACTAGGGCATTGCTTTTTAAATATCTTATATTTTATGATTAGAAACATGATAGCACACCGCTTTTTAATAACCCGCAAAATTTGAGCCATCACTTATGTCCATAGCACAAATGTGTGGCACAAGTTGTGCGCTGACATTTAGCATTTAGGCTCAATTTTGAGCAATGCAGATAATAAATTCATATGGTAAGGTCATATGCCTGAGTGAGTCAGTAACTGAGTGCTTACTTTGGGAATCTCAATCACTTCATATGCACCCTCTTGTTTTGATGAATATTTTGTCCTTATGAAATTCTCATAATCCTTTACATCTGTCTGCATTATATGGTGAGCTGCACCGCCACCAAGCATGGCTGTAAAAAATCTTAATTCCCTAATCCAGAGCGGTTGACTCATCAGAGTTTGAAATAAGCCTCTCGCAGCTTCCAAGCCTGCACAAAGAAGAATGGATATTCATCAACAGAAATCCACCATTGCTGATAATCAGCCTTAGATTTTAGTGAGAATTTCATGTGGATTATGCCTCAAAATACTTATAACCCAAACACAAGTAGTGAAAACACAATTTCTTGTGCTATTGTTCGGTAGACTCGGCTGCACAGGGTCCAGGGAATTAAGTTGGACACGGTCAGGTGCTTGGAATACAGATAGCTTAACCAAAACTTTAAAGCTCAAGACAGCAGGGTTTTCCACAGAATAAGGCACCTAATCTAAAATGCATCATGGGATGCAGCACCATTGTTATCCTGTCCACCTCGCCTGCCTCTTTCCATAAGCTATTGCTCTCACAAAATAGAAATTGCACTCAATGTACTTGAGCTTAGATATCAGCAAAGGGAATTTCAACTTGTTTATACAGAGCTAAATAAATATGCCCATGCATTTTATACTAAGCAGTGGTAATGCATTTTTTTCCCCAATTTGGTTGAAATGAGGTTCTTTTTGTCTTCCTTTCAGTACTATGCTTAGTGTTATATTACAAATAAGTGGTTTTGAAATGCGCATTGTTATTTATTATAGAGTAGATATAGCATTAAGTAACCGCTAAAGCAATATATTTCACAAAAGTTCTATTAAATTGAATGCTAGCACATTTAGTCCAGCTTAACATATTGCAGTTTCCAGTTCACCATCAATCTCAGGTGAATTTCGTTCCTGGATTTTGGATGCTGACCTGGATATGTCTGTACATGAGCGTTTGCTCATTACTGTGAAGCTATATGGTGTAACACTTTTTGCATGCTTTAATCAAATTTCTCTGCTCACATCTTCAGGCATTGCCGGCAGTCCGGTGCAGTTCAATGAGAATGGAGATGCCCCAGGTCGTTACGATATCTACCAGTACCAGATAAAGAACAAAACAGCTGAATACAAGACCATCGGTCACTGGACTGACCAACTTTACCTGAATGTACGTATATATATAAAAAATTCACCCTCCAACCCTGTATTTTTTATTAGTTTTGTCTAACACAAATGTCTTTTTGAAAAGAATCTTTATCAGTTATTGCCATACGACAACGGTGATTATAGCTTTTAAGCACCAAAAAGGGCAAAAAAAAATGCTCTAGGAAAATGTGTGTGAATTGTCTTCTTGACAGTTGAAATGTGTGAAAAGATTAGACTTCTGAATTGCTTTGTGTGACAGACCAAAATTAATGTCGCTATAATCTGAAAGTAGTGTCCAGAATTTGAAAAAAGGCATGCCACATTGTAAACAAGTGAAAACCAGTTAGTTAGTATTAGTATTATTGGTATCATAAAGACTTAAGACTTGAATAATGATCTTTACCTTAAACAAATGGCTTTATATTATAGCATGCAAGTCAAATGGCCCACTTTCGTTGTTTCTGTTTTTTGGGAGCTTTACAGCTTCTAATCACTTTTTTTGTCATTTTATAACGAGCTGCACAATAATTTCCCCCCAAAAAATGTATTCCACAGAAAAACAAGCAGCATATGGGTTTGGAGCGATGTGAGAGTGAGCAAACACTGACAGAGTTTTCACTTTTTGGTGAACTTGACGCATACATCGCTTATAAGAAAGGACTGAAGTATAGCCTTGAGGAAAACTGCTTAAAATTGCTCCTTTGAGATCCGCGAGAATTCATTTAATGAGTCAACGGATGAGGAAATGAAAACACTCATTTGAGATGTTAAACATTGTTTCGTCCTTAGCCGAGATAAATGGTAAATACTGTTTGTTTTTTGCGATTCAGATGCGGGCGATGCAGTGGCCAGGTGGAGGGAAGCAGGTGCCAACTTCCATCTGCAGTCAGCCCTGCAAACCCGGGTGGCGCAAGAAGATCGTTAAGGGCATTTCCTGCTGCTGGCACTGCGAGCGCTGCGATGGTTACCAGTATCAGCACGACCTTTACACCTGCAAGATGTGCCGCTTTGATTTAAGACCTAACAAGAATCACACAGGCTGCCAGCCCATTCCGATTGTGAAGCTGGAGTGGAGCTCACCCTGGGCAGTCATACCGGTTCTCATCGCTATTCTCGGCATCATAGCCACTCTTTTTGTTGTGGTCACCTTCATTCGCTACAACGACACACCGATCGTTAAGGCTTCCGGACGCGAGCTCAGCTACGTCCTGCTTACGGGAATCTTTTTGTGTTACGCCACCACCTTCCTGATGATCTCGACCCCAGACATAGGGATCTGTTCGCTCAGGCGAATTTTCCTGGGGCTCGGAATGAGCATCAGCTATGCGGCGCTGCTCACCAAAACCAATCGGATTTATCGGATTTTCGAGCAGGGGAAAATGACAGTGAGCGCGCCACGCTTTATCAGTCCCGCGTCGCAGTTGGTAATCACCTTCAGCTTGATTTCCGTTCAGCTCCTAGGGGTGTGCATTTGGTTCGCAGTAGACCCTTCCCAAGCTCTCATTGACTATGAGGACCAGCGCACGTCAGATCCAGAGATGGCACGCGGGGTCCTAAAGTGCGACATTTCTGACTTGTCGCTTATCTGCCTCCTGGGATACAGCATGTTGCTGATGGTGACGTGCACGGTTTACGCCATTAAGACGCGAGGGGTGCCTGAGACCTTCAACGAGGCTAAGCCCATCGGCTTCACCATGTACACCACCTGCATCATCTGGCTCGCTTTCATCCCCATTTTCTTTGGGACGTCGCAGTCGACGGAAAAGGTAAGAGCAGATGAGTGAGTGCAATTCCTCAAGACCTTGGCGATCAAACGTTTTAAAGTAATGACAGCATTTACCGCCCCAGCTTCCAACCAAACATGCCATTCAGTGCGGTCCATTTTCACCAAAAAACAGACCAGCAGGAACAAATCGACTATGTTCATTTGGGCCTCACGTCAAGCAGAGCGGTAAAACAGACAGTTTATTTCAAAGAGAAATCGAGAATCATGAGGTTTGGCACGCTACAGCGCAGAACTCACGTGGTTTCCTTCGAATATTGAAAAGGACATGTGCGGCTGGGAAAAACAAAGGCACTCTCTTTTGCCCATCTAGCACTGCGCTCTCAAAGATAAAAGAGACTTTGAAAATAGCAAGGAGATTGAGCGTCAGCTTTTTGTAGATGATGTAATCAATTGACAAGCACTGACTGACTTAGAATACGGAACAAAAAGGCTCTTCATTTTGAGGCCGAATTGTATATGCAACTACCCTGGCATTGGCTGCATTACTCATTTCAATTAGAAAACCTGGGACCTTCTGTTTCTGAAGCTTAAGATAAGGGCTTTCTCGTTTTTCAATTTGAGTTTTATTTAATTAGTGTCTCCCTTAGCAAAGCCTTGAACAAGCAATTTTAGCAATTTGAGTATTGTTACACTTGTTGGTAGGGAGCCATTACTGCTTTAAACTCAGTTTCCCACTGTGCCTTTTTAACCACCGTTTGAATGACTCATTCAGATATAAGATTCCATGAACCGACTTAGGTAATTGTATGTTGCCTTAAACTACGTTCTGCCTACACCAATCCCAAAGAAACAAATAACTATATTTTCGCTGATCAGAGAAAATCATAACGACGGTAACTGTAACCCTGTATCACATGCTCTTTCCTCTCTTTTTTTCCCACTGTTTCCCGGGTATCTGATTCTTTAATCTACACCATATAAGGTTTTAGTGTGAATTTACTGTATTCCTGGCAACTAGCTGAAGTACTTTCACAGTCATTTTTACAGTAATTTTTCAGTGCAATTTTCTTTGAGCAGTCTTTGACCGATTTAGCAATTAGTGGTGATAGTTTGAGTGATCGGACTGCAATCTGTCATTTTTTTCTTGGAATGCATTTATGCTTTTCACGATTGGATAGTTACAGGATATGATGAGTAAAAAAGCATGAAGGAATGAAGTTATGAAATTAAAAATGTGTCAGGTTCCTTTCAGCACTTGAATGAATGGCTTCCTAAAAACTGAAAACTTAGTTTTATGTCAAGAGGTATCAATTCAGTGAGCTATTAAAATTTCTAATTGTAATGTTATGGTTTACATTTTAATCTTTACTTGAGCAAATGAGAAAATACTCTCCTATAGGTATGATTTAGAGGCTATTGCAGTATGAATAAATTAAACAGTTAGTATTTTTATCACTATTTGCTTTTATCTTGTTTTCGTTGCTGTAGAACAACAACAGCTCAATACTGTTTATATGTAAAGCGATTTGCTTTTTATAAAGTAATGTAATTACCAAAGAAAATGAGCGTATGCTTTGATTTCGAAGTAAAATTATCAGTCCTGTAAAATTCTGGTAATTTTTGACAATAGTATACTCTCAAGTTCTATCAGTCCTCTCATGGTGTAATCAGAGCTTGACGTTAATTCTGCTCTGTACATCACAGGACTGAAGAAACAGTTTTAGCAATTAGTTTTGCGCATAAAATAAAGCATGCATCGTATGACAAAATCCCACCACTGTGTGCGCAACAAACAGTGTTTTCAGAGGGGAATTAACATATCAAAACAAGAGCACCTCACAATCATCCAGGCTGGCAAGCACAATAAAGCCTGGCGAGTCAGAGATGACATGTCTTTTTAGAGCAATTAAATGCCTCACTTCCTCCTGGCCTGTGATTTACCTTATCTCTCTGCCTGTGCACTTGTCACACGATTTCTGCCAGACGCCTCATCAGCATGCCGGCTCCATCAGTTGTTTGTCATCTTATGTCAAAGTGAATAATGAATGTCTTTGGAGGCTTTCTGGAACATTTGAATGTGGGCAGCTGGCCTGGTCCCTGCTGAATCTGATCAGCCTGTCAAATGATTAATCGGAGGGTCATCTTATTGTGGTTTAACCAACAGATTCTTAAATGAGGTAGTCTGGCAGGTAGGCCTCATTGTGGTCTAAAGGCTTTAGCATGCTTCCTTCCTGGATTTTAGATGGATCCAGATGGATTTTTGATTGCTTTCTTGGGTAAACTTAAATGCATGTTCAGAATCTGACATCGATAAAAACCTGTCCATCTAAATCTAAATCTCTTTTGTTAAAAAAAAAAATCTTTTTCTGCATCTTAAAAAATGAAAGTGTGGATTATAATAGATAAAAAAAGCAATAAAATCAATGCAATTAACTACCTTTTCCCAGTAAGTGCTGGCAAAAAGTGTAAAAAACAAAATTGGAAAGTGCATCCTGAAATTTCTGTCATTACTCATTATGCCTGCCATTAATTGAAATGATAAATCTTATAAAAATAAAAAAACAGATATTGGAATTTTGTGGGTATGTTTTAGAAGAAAATACTGTTTCAGCCTTTCTTAAAAAATGTTAAAAAAAAAACAAACAAATTAATTAATTAATAAATAAAAAAACATTGCATTTAATCCAATGTGTTTTTGCTGATTATTTCTAATTATATAATAATTACATTATTATATCTACATGTACATATAGGGTCCTATGAAATCTGTTTATTTAATTAATTAAAATAAGTAAATATGTATCTTAGTTTAAAAAACGTGCTGGACTTACGAAAATAACGAAATAAACGTGTCCCTGCCACGAATAAATACCGTGAGACTGGGTAGTATATATATATATATATATATACATATAGAATATCATGATATATTTCAAACCCTCATTTGTATAAATGGCAAGTTGCTGGCACAGCTTGTCAGGAGATCAAAACTTCACAGTGATGTGGCTCTGCCAGATTATGTGAAGATGCCTTGTTTTTATCATGTCCCTGACAAGTTGATATTACAATTTGTTTAGTGCAATGAAACATTGTAAGCAAAACTTACAAACCTTTCTTTCTGATGCTGGATGTTATCGCAACCTCTCTCATGTTGGATTTGAGGAAGCTTGATAATATCTTAAGTCAAGCATTTCGACTTACATGGACTGCTATTTGTATGCATCTCCGCCCTCCAAAACTGGAAGCTATCATTACAGTGCCATCATGTCGTTAGGGTTCACTTGCAGGGGCTTTCCTCCTTTGTGTTGCTGACAGAGTAATCACTGTCTCTTTCTGAGTGAGGTCAACATCTCTTATTTACATGCAGGTGTGTGTCAGCGATGTGACAGGTGTGGTAGCGGGGGGGCCCTGACCTCTGTTAAATGTCAGTTTCTTTGACATTCCCGTTATTGAACTCCTTCAGTCTTGTCATTCATTTGCTGTCACCTAAATGAGTACCTTGTGAAGACAGATACATGAGTGCATTTCTTTCTGAAATATATAAAAAAAACAGCTTCTCACGGATGGATTGAATACATGAATATTACTGCGAAAGCCTGGTATACTCTGCTATTAAATATAGTAAAAGCTTTTATTATTACAGTGTGAGTAATAATAAAAGATGCTCTTTATTATGTGCTTTTGGCCAACGCTCAAACTTTTCCCCCTACTAACCTGTGAAGCATTGCTCAGTCAAACAGGTGGTTCTGCTCCCAAACTCACACAATTAGTTGAGCCAGAATTTTATAATACATAGAATAACATGGGAACAGAGACAGAGTCTGTTAAACGAATAGTTCACCCAAAGCCATCCACGAGTTTCTTTATTTTGACATATTTGGAGAAATTCTGCAGATTTTAGTAATTTAGCATTTTGCATTCATCAGTGAATCATCTGCATGGGTGCTGCCAGTTTTGAGAGTCTATACAGCTAATAAAAACATCACATTAATCCAAACCACTCCAGGTCATCAATTAATGACTTAAGAAAATCTGTGTTGTAGTAAACAAATCCATCAAGACGTTTTAATTAATTTAGCATTGCTTCTGACTAAAATATCAGTCCGTAATCCATACCTATGCTTTCTCCAGTGAAAAAGTTCATCCCCTAATGTGGATTTTCATAGGAAAATCCACCAACATGAATGTGCTTGATCTGTGCATATTTCTCTCCTGATTCAGGCAATACAACTTTTTTCACTGGAAGAAAGCAAGATAGCAACGGTTTGAAATGTTAATGATGGATTTGTTTATTACAAACATACAGCTTTTCACTTCACAAGATGTTAACTGATGGAGTGGTGTGGATTAATTGTGGATTATTGTGATATTTTGACACTCATTCTCACGGCACCCATTCACTGCAGAGTGAACTGCATTGGTGAGCAAGTGATAGGCTATAATGCTACATTTCTCCAAATCTGTTCTGATGACTAGCGGGTGAGTAAATCCTTAACAACTTTTCATTAATGGGTGAACAAAACGACATATAGAATGAATTCATTCCAATATTCAGGGATGACCTTGATACATGCAATCTTTCAGTGAAGTGGAACATGAAACTCCATCAAACCTTGCTTTGATTGGACTTTGAAAATACAACCTGTTGTTTCTGTTTTTTATTTTATTTCATCCGAAACAGCATGTAATCCAGCAGTGTGACATTTTTTGGTGTGCAGCATATTAAAGGATTTTAAATGTGGATAATACATAGTTCATTTGAATGACAAACATTCACATCCCTTTGAACTGTGTTTTCCACAGCACCTCTATTAACATGAGACCTACTTCTTTCTTAAAAAACCTCTGATGTTGACATAAAACCTACTTCCTTTTTAAAAAATGGCAGTTCATTTTTTTGTTCTTTATCCCAAGAGATAATTTGGCAGCAGCAGGTGAAGAAGTGGCAGAATCAGTTGTTGTATTATTAAAGTTGATGGCGTTCCGGTGTACGTTTTATCAAGTCATCCATTTATATGTGGGAGTGCAATAACAGCAGCCTTTTTTTAACTTGTAGTTTCAATTCGAGGGCAAAAAAGTGGAACACTTTGTATGTGTTGAGACAACAGAGACCGTCTCAGAGGACTAACCCTGATTCACTGTCTAGTTCCCATCTCAGTATTTCTCACAAGCCTCATTAGATGCAGGTGTGCTGTCTGCACATACAGAGCCCGAGGCGGAGGCATTGATGAGATACCGCTATGAATCGTGTGTCGTGTGCGTCATTAAATCCTCATTTGTGACTGTAATTGCAACTTCAGGTTCAGCAAGATTAGTGTGAGATTTCGACGTATAGACCAAAGCCAATCATTTCAGGCTGTTTTAATAACTATGTATGGACCATTCGCTTTCCTTTTTAAGTGATTTGTTGGACCCTTGCAATAGATTTTCTGGTTAAATTTGGAAGTGTGACTCTGCTGACTAAGTGGCCAAGGACTGTATTTTACAATGGCTTTTGTCTGAACCACGGCCTTGTGGTTAGACCTCCGACATATTGAGCAGCGACAAGCGACATATCTTGATCCCATCATTTCCTGTCCTCTTTCTACTATGCTTTATATTTCAGTGAAGACAATTTGAGTGGTGCTTAAACTCTTCAAGACAGTGCTGTGGGTACAGTGCTTTGCTATTGGTTTTCTGGGTGATTGCTGCTAGCCCAAGTCAAATGTAATTCTGTTTGATTTTGAAACATGAAAATTAATGCAACAAGTTTGGTCTGATTGACAGGTGGCAGCTTTCCATGCCTACGTACATCATGCTCTGTAATCGGCCCTCGTGCCCCGTGGTAATACACTCTACGCATGAATGGTCAAATGCACTTCTTAGTTAAAGTGTCTTGGCAAGGTATAAATGTTAACAAAGTCAGTTTATCATACGTGGTTGTAAACTGGTGTCTGACATTTTGTGAGTCAAAATATAGCATCATCCAAATCATGTAAACATCCCTGCAGCGTTATTTTAGTATATATATATTTTTAATTAGTTTTGAATTAGTTAAAAAAATATATTATATAAATGTATATAATATATTTGCCAATAAATAAAGACAAATTTTATTTATGTATTTATTGATTCATTGCAATTAGTGCTTTGGTTTTTTAAAATCTTTCTATTATCTTTAATACATTATATAAATTTATATTTCAGTTTCAGTTTTAGTCATTTTAGTGCTTCAAATTAAACTTATTTTATTTAAACTTATTAAAGTTTTTTTAATTAGCATTTTAAGTTTCTAATATTATTAAAATTTGTACTAACAAACGATTTATTGCGATTAATCGCATCCAAAATAAAATACATTTTTGCTTACATAATATATGTGTATTCGGTTATATTTATTATGTATATTTAAATAAACAAAAAAAAATTATATATTTCAGAAAAATATGCTATGTTTATATGTGAAATATATATATTTATTATAGAAATTATGTGAATATAAATATAGACATGTAAATACATGGTAATATTTTCAAAATATATACTATATGTATGTCTAATAATAATAATACACAGAACACACACATATATTATTAAAAAAAAAGTTTATTTTGTATTTGATAAATTGTTTGAGAGCACTAAAATATTAATTAACCTCAGGTTTATTTCAGTTGAAAAAAACTGTTTATTTTTTTAGTTTTACTTTTAATTTTAGTTGCATATATTTTTTTATTGCATTTTGTTGTCATATATGTCCACCAATTTCTATTACTGTTATTTTTAATTCAATTGCATTATTGACCAAAAAAGAAAAAAAAGAAAAATCTTAATCTGTTTCTTCATTTTATTATTACCGGTATTTAAAAGCAATATGGCATTGTATTATAGTATTATTAAACAGTTATTCATAATACCTAAATATTATTAAAATATTCAAAACAAATTAAAATTAGATATAAATTTGTGTATATTTATGAAGTCTATAATATTAATATTATTTATAAAATAATAACATTATTTTTTTTCGTATTTCTAATCTAACATAACAATCAATACAAAATAAATATTTTCAGATATTATTTTAATTTATGTTGGCTTTTAATGGTTATTTAATAATGGAAACAACAACTAACTGTTAACTGGTGTCGTGACTACCTAAGAAGGACCTGTTTTTAAAGATACCACATGATTTCAATGGCAGACTTTAGGATTGCCTGTAGTGGCCAGTGTTGGGCGGTAGCCATCTGTCTCTTCTTCAAGAAGAGCCCCAGCACAGCTGATGTGGTCCTAACCCTTCCTGTCGACTTGTGCTGAAACTGCTTTCCAGTCAGTCCCTCTGGATGGAGATCACAGCAGTGAGTCACACTTAATCACAGCACACAGAGGAGCCAGAGCCGAGGTCACGTCCGCCAGAGCCAAAACACACAGCAGCGTTCTAAAGCAACAGCAGGGGGTTCGCAGCAGTGCCATGGAGTGGCTGGAGCCATTAGTGCTGGGGTGTGTGTCTGTTTGTGTGCCACCGAAAACATGTCACAAACACAGCCCCTCCAATGGTTGGTTAAAAATAATCACGATTACCCTCTCATTATTTAGGTAATAATGCCTTACACCGTGTCCCATGCAGGCACAGAGCAACAAAGCGTCCAGCGATGAAAGCAATCACTTGCAAGCTAATCCCAGTTACTGCGCTAACTAGCCAAGACAAATGACACAACAGTTTTATCAGTCATTTGGTTTCTCTTTCTGTGGCATCGTGCCGGATAATCATGCTCACAGCTGCTCGTTATATACAGTGGATAGAGTCCAAAAACCTGAGAATGAAAATGGTTTTAATTATTATAATTATTTATAGTATATCATTTTAATATTTTTTCCTTCAGAATTTCATTATTTATATGACATACAGTATTATTATTATTAATATTATATGTAATGATTTATATATATATATATATATGTATATATAAATCTTTATCTTTCAGTAATTCTTATTTAAAATAATATTTTCACAATATGTTTTATTTTTATAATATATACTGTTTTACTTTTTTTTTAATTCATTTTCTTTTTAGAGCCCACTATATATTATAAAGTCTATTATAATATATAACTATGAGCATTCATTTATTCATTTTTATATTTTTTTATTTACTTTTAGTTATTTAGTACTTTTAAATGAAAGCTAGAAATTTACTTTCCATTGTAACCCAGCCGAGATAAGTTTACGGAGAAAATTATACCTTTTTCTGGTTTTAGTTAACTGCAATAACCTTGGTTTAAACACTTCATAATCTCAGCAAATGCTGTCCGTCATCTCCTTGTTATATCATGAATACCGTGTATTCTGACATTCTGCTCATTTGCATTTTATGTAGTAAAGAATTACGCATATTCAAATGTGGTGATGGTGCTTGTGCTTTGGGCATGTTGAGTCACAAGGTTATGACTCTCAGTTGAGATTTGACATATTGACTGTGTCAGTTAGATCAGGAGTTTATTGTGTCAACAAGCCCTCCTGAGATGAAGGTCCCAGGTCATCCAACAAGTCTTCATTATTGCATAATACACCCCCGCCAGGCAAAGTAGAAGGCTATTGTGCCATCCTGAAGGGCTTTAGTTTGTAATAATAACCTGCATTATCCCTTACATTATTCCGTGCCTATCAAATAAGTAAATAAATGGACTTAAAATATTGATTTCAGTGGAAATTATTTGATTATGTGGGAAGAAATAGACTGCGGTGTGATATAAAACTAGCATACTGCTGGGTATTGGTTGCCCAGGGCAACAGCAAAATATACAGTTTCATCATACAAAAATATTTGGCTACAGAAAGCAGTGATTGACCAATTACGACCCAGTGTGGCTTTGTTTTCATTGATTTATAATTTTCACGTGCTGTGATTGTTTTTTTCTCATAGATGTACATACAAACAACCACGCTGACCATCTCGGTGAGTCTGAGCGCGTCTGTGTCTCTGGGGATGCTCTACATGCCGAAGGTCTATGTGGTGCTCTTCCATCCGGAGCAGAATGTGGCCAAACGCAGCACTCGCAGCCTGAAAGCTGTGGTCACTGCCGCCACCATGTCTAACAAGTTCAACCCCAAGGCCAGCCTGCGGCCCAACGGAGAAGCCAAGTCGGAGCTGTGCGAGAACCTGGAAACTCAGGGTGAGCGGCTTTGATGATAAACACTTTATTGTCACCGACAATGATTTTTATACTGCAATCAACCTGTTATTATAATCTTTAAAAATTTAATTCATCATCATTCAATTGCTCGCATAAATGGATCAGAATTTGAAGAGGGTTGCAAAATCATGCCTCAGCAGTCTGGATGCAGTTGCTTTAGATTGCGTTTTGGCTTAATTCAACACATCTGCTGTTATTTACTCCTTGATCTTTCCAAACCAGAGTAACTTTCTTTTTTATAATGTCAGTGTGAGGATCATAACAAGGCAACGCGCTAATTGTCTGACTCACTGTGTGACAAGGTTATTTTGGTTTCATTATATTAGAATCTAACCATTTGGCATCAAATATTGCCTAGGTGGTGAATTTTTCAAATTATCAAGGGGCAAATCGGTTGAATCGGTACAGCAGTCCTTACTGAAACCCATCTCCTGCTAATGTAAATATCAATAAAACACAGCAGCTGATAAACAAGCTTTGTAATACAGCAGTAAATGAAAGCCTGCTGCCTCAGCAGAAATAACTCACATTCTAGAGCAGTAGTGAACCTGTAGTCGCCTTGAAAGAGAAACAAAAGACTGAGTTTTAGTTTGCATAATTATATTATTCATTAAGGCCCTGATTTACCAAGAGCCAGAATAAAATGCACTAATTGGCTTGTGCAGTCTATCATATTTTCTGTAAGCATTATGGTGAGGGGTAAAAATCACACAAATAGCCACATGCACTTGTTTCATTTCGTATATTTCAATTCAACTTTTCATTTGGTATTTTTGCACCTTCAAATGAGCGCTTTATATGTTTTAAGTCTGAATATAACAACATATGTTACATTCAGATATGATTTTGTGCTCTTAATTTAACTTGATATTCATTTGCACACATTTTCTGAAGTTTTCAAAGGTGATAAATCACTTTGCAAGTACTGTTTAATTCATTTGCATTGACGTTGCCTTTTATTCTGCATGCCCCAAATGACATATTCATTAGGAGAAACCTGCGAAAAAAGACAAGAGGCGCTATCTTCTGGTACTATATCTGGAATACAGAATCCTCAGTAGACACAGCAGATTTTTTCTTTTTTTATATATTTTTTTTTTAGCATGTGCCATCTGGTTTTCATGTGTTTTAAATGTACAAAAAATCACTAAAAGTGTGCTTTACTGTCAACGTGAATGTAGTAAGACACTTCAACAGTTTTGAGACATCATCAGTTGTGCATTGATACCTCAGACTCCCTTTTAGTCAAATATATATATATATTTTTTCAAATAGCCTCTAGCATTATCATTTTCATTACTTTAATCTGTTATGTGAGGTCAAATGCAGCAGAAAGGGGGGGAAATAAAGTGCAAATATGAATCCATTTCACCAATTCAATAGACAGAGTACTATTAGCGATTCTCTGAAATTCATTTAACACCAGTAAATTAAAGGTTTCACCAGACCAAATTGAAATTAAAGTTGTCGTTTAGCCAAAAAAAGGAAACCAAAGTTGTATTTACATTTAATTTTGTTTCATGAACTTTGTACTTTAATTTGTTGTTGAACTATACATATTTAAATGGTGGCTGTAATAGCAACTTGTTTCATTCAAACATTCAAACAGATAAGTCAAATATCATGAATAAGTTATATATAAACAAAAAGTGCTTGTTTTTTGGACCTGACTAATGAATTTATGGATATTGAAGGGCTTTCCTAAGATAAATACAGCATTACTTGACATTGTTTACAACTTGATTTATTGACTTCCTGACACTATTTGAGTGACTACTGGAGACATGATGCATTTCTGGAAGTAGTACTGTTTCTTTGTTTATTCATGCTTGGAGTGTCAAAACAACAAATAGTATTTGTTTTTTGGAAAGAATTAACAGAATTTGAAAGCTGACAATGTTTTATATTAAAAGCTACACTTTGGATGGCATATGCACTACAAATAATGTTTAGTGAAGTCGACAGACAGAAAACAGCTTAGAATTAAAAGACTGATCTTCGGATTTAATAATCCATATCACTATCAATTAAAAACAAAAACTGTATTAACTCAAACATTTTGGTCCTTCAAAACTATTCCAGCCAAACCTAAATATCGCTGTTTCAGTGCAATTTCGGTGCATCATGGTCTACTATAACATATTAAGATATTTGTGCTTCATATGTTGTTTACAGAAAACCTTTTTTCCCCCAGAATACACAGATCATGTTGAATTGTTATCAGTGAAGCAACTTGTTTATTTTCAGGCAGATGGTGTCACATCTACTATCAGGGGCTAACAGGGTCATGCTAACCAACCATTCCCTGACCCCTTTGATGTAGGAGCTATTGCTCCATGCAAGCCGAAAAAACATGTGGATGCACACGTAAAAAATCCACCAGAAAAAGGCAGAGTCCAAGCAGAGATATGCACAAAGAATATAAAAATTCATAATGATGTGAATTTAATGTGACATTTCCCATGATATATCTGTACATGCACTTGTTCTAGAATAAAATATCACACTAAACCAATTCAAAGTATCAAGTTAGACTAGGAAGGCACAAATTATCTGCTTCTATTACATTGCATTTGGCATTCACAGCAACGCACATCCACTCTGCTTTCATTATGTAGCATTTTATATTCATTTTGCAATGTAGCAATACCCAGTAAATCATATTGTAGGTCTTAATAACAAATAGCTCTGAATTAAGGGTGACATCCAGATAAATGTTTTGACAACAGAATTAAATTTGTGTAATGAAGGTTGCTACATAGATGAAAATTCACCCAATTAAGCATGGCTAGTTAGCACACAGTGTTTTCAGCAAATATTTACCGCCTGTTGCATGACCGTACCAGACTGCGACCAAACCCAGTGTGAATTTCATCTGCTCACTTCCTCTTTTACATATTCAGCAGCTCTCTATAGCAACACTTTAAATTTGCTGCAGTGGAACTATGTGCTTTTGTAAATGAGGTATTAGAGTCAGTGGCTACATTAGCATGTGCCCTTTTGAAAGATCTTACTAGGGTTATTTAACACAAGCAGTTTTCTGTGTGTAAAGCAAATGCAAGCCATCCAATAACTTCTCAGTGGCTCAGGGATGTCTAACATTTCATGAATGCATTAAAGGGGAAACAGGATCTCCTTGTTGCTTCTAGTTGATTTGTGATCCTCCTTTAAGACTTAAATTGCATTAAGTAAAAGTGTCTGTTAAGTGTCTTAATGTAGCGTAATGTGATAGAAATGTTGCTATAAAGTGTTACAATTACTTCTAAGTGAATTACATGACATTGAATTATTATGTAGAGCCTAATTGTTTTTCTTGTAGAGCAAGGACTCATCTCTCTGTACATGTTATATGCAGTAATTATCATTATATCATTAGCGTGGGTGTGCTACAATAACATAACTTTCAGGAAGAGTTGAATATATCTTAACTTTTGTGCATGATTGACCAGAAAAGTACTGGGAGGAAACTTAGTATTCTCAGTCATATCTGACTTATGAATGTTGAAAACCATGTGAAAGCTGGCAGGGAGTAACTAGCAGTAACATTTTTTTTTTTTAATATTTAAATTACAGTGCAATAATATTAGGCTAATCTGAAGAATATGCATCAACATTTATTAAGCAATAAAGCATTACATTGATCAAACATGACTACATTTACATTTTAGTGCTTTTTTATTAATAAATGTCGTTCTTTTGAACTTTTTATTAGCATATTGGCAAATAAGCATATTAGAAGGATTTCTAAAGGATCATGTGACACTTGAAATTTTTTTTCATACAAAATTAAAATAGAAAACATTTTTTTTTTATTGTAATACTATTCCATCTTTTAATTATATATATTTTTTATTATTTATTTATTTTGGATTAAATAAATGCAGCCTTGATGAGAATTACAATTACAAAAGCATCTTGGCGACCCAAAACTTAATTTTGGTATTTCTATATGCACTTGAATGCAGCATAAAACACACTAAAATAAATCTAAATCACAATTATTCTCAATAAATATTTTATTTTGAAAAATACATTAAATAGCTGTGTCAATTAGTTTTGTTTTCTGTGTTCAATCCTGCATAAATAACATGTAACACAATCATTTTGGGCTTTTTGCACTAGACAATATTATACTTTAAATTGAATTATTCATGCAGTCTGACGAGGCAGGATGCAACCCACGAGAAAACACAGTGTATCTGTGCAACAGTGCGTTCTGTTAAGGTGATAAGTCATTAACAAAGCAATATGTCACATTTCCCACCCATTGCTTTTTCACAATTTTTAAGGCTTTTTTTAACAATCAGGTGAAGACTTCACAGTCTCAATTCACCCCGTGACGTTGTTCGCTCTGTCTCCACTGAAGCACCTAAAGTCACACTTCTGAAGTCACACTTCATGTCATCTCACCTACCAGCAGTAAAAAAAAAAGATCTTGAACCAATCAAGATAAGGACCAGACATGTTTGATGTAGCTATTATAGTACTGTCAGTGCATATATGTGACATATTATTCACAGTCATAGCGAGATGCACGCTATTAGTGCATCTACAAAAGTCTGTACTTGGCAAGCAGTTTTATCACTGATATAAAAGACACTTTAGGATTCCAAAGTTACAGTCCATCTTTGATATCATTGCAATGCAGAACGTGTATAGCGTTTAGTGATGCATATACACAAGATCAAATTGTAATGTGTGTGTGATGTTGCCTGCAAGGATCATAGAAACTTGCCAAAGAATGAAGATAAGAGGATGAGAATGACAAGGTCAGTTGATCAAACTCAAAGTTACATTACGTATATGAACATCAATAGGTTTTCTCATGTGTCCTTTAAGGTAAAGAGTTTTGCTCCTGGGTGAATTGTAAATATAATCAATAATAATATGAGTCTGCTTTACATCAGCCGTCAGGATTTGTATGACTAAAAAGATCAATGTAGGTCTCCTTGAAATAGTCTCTCGACATAACTGTGCATGACCACCGTACAGCTATACTGATGAATAGCTTGTTGAATTCAAAACGGCAATATCTTTTTTTTTTGCCTTGGTTAAAGAGTTGTTGTCTTTTTTATAGACTGAAAAAAAAATGGTTGTAGAATCAATTTTCAGTCGGAAATTGCTAGTAAATTTCACAGTTATGAAAAAACAACATTGAATTGAACGTATATATATATATATATATATATATATAATGTATATAAATAAATATAAATATATATATATATATATATATATAAAAATTGTGAAGATCATGCATACTTTATTATACTTTATTATTTCTGCCTGTTAGGCAATGCACATCTAAAGGAAGCTTAGTATAAGTATTTTTAAGTATAAGTATTTTTTTCGTTAGGATTAGTTAATGTGTTCAGCATATTCCTTCAGGCTACATTTTAATGACAATTACATTTGTAATGTCTCCTGACAATTTCTGTGCAAGTTCATTTAATTTCAGGGCAGATTGAGCCAGTGAGAAAGCACCTCTGCTTGTCCAAGTTCAATGGGCCTTAAGGCCAAATGGGCCCCAACAGGTTCAATTATAACACAGAAACATAGAAATCTGTGTTTGCAATAGGTGTTCAGCTACAGTGCTGATCAATATAAAGATTTTACATCGTAGATTCTGTTAACCTGGATTTGGCCTCTTGTAGCATATTGCTAGATTTTTAGATTTAACTGCTCAGTTGTTTCATTAAAATAAATAAATAGTACTCCTGAAGAGTACTGTCTTTTTAAGAGCGTGTTGGCGTTAGTCGCTGTGTGCATGTAATGATAGCTGAGCTGAGCTGAATGCACTCATGCATAAAAAGGAGTTCATAATGTTACTCTGAAATGCGGAAAAAACTTATTTCAGCACCAAATTATGCTTGTTCATTTATCCGTCTGTGCAGTTAGCCAAAGCTCAATTATCATTTTGTGCCTAAAATCATTTGTTTAGGCACACGTGTGCAATGACAGTACTCTTAAATGCCAGGGACACATAATGTTCACACATGGAGCTGTAATATGTGCAGAATCATTATTATTTAAACATAATAGAACATGCATAACACCCATCATTCAAATACAATGGATAGAACATTACATATATAATTGTATATAATTTATATATTTTTTTTTTCTAGCAGAAAGACAGTTTTAAATATAACTCTGAGCATTGCTTAGATATCAATCATTATTTGCACTTGCATTATTTGCACTTAGTGTAAAATTTTGTTGTTATTTAGACAATATCTACAGCACTTTACACTCAGTTTAAGTAGCAGCTTTTTCACTTTTTAACCTATAGGCTGTAGATTAGATTGTAGCAAAGAGTTGATGTGTACAAAATAATATGATAACACTTTACATGTTTTGTTTTTTTTTACATTTTTAAAATCAAATGTTGCATCTGTAAATATGCAGAGGTTAACATGCTGTAATATATATATAAATATATATATATATATATATATATACAATGCTCATGCTAATAAATGCTTGCATTTTTAACAGCGTTAACAAATAAGACATTACTATAAAGTACTACCATTAATATTGTACAGCATTTTGTTTTTAAATAGGACTGCATTGCACCTAATATATGGCTTTTATGGCTTTTACTTTTAAATCATTTAGTATGATTGATATTTCCAGTAGTATGTTACCGTGCCTTTCAAATGCATTCACAGCCTTTAAAAATCCTACAATGAAATCTACTTCTTAGAAACATTTTTATTTTAAAACTGTAGCTCATTTTAGCTTATTTTAATCTAACTTTATGTTAGGAAACTTCCTAGATGAGATAAAATAATGAAATTAGCTATTTGCATAAGTATCCTGTCCCTGCATCGCAGAGGATCCCAATCTACACAGATGGAAAACAATTGCCCTGATGAGGACACAATTACCTCACAATTGTGCTCTGCCTGTGAATCATTAAAATAACGACCACAATTTCTGGATAAAAAAAGTAACCCTACAGTAAAGGGATCCATATTCAGGTTGTGAATATAAAGTACATATTCAAGGTTGAGGTATTTCGGTGTTATGCAGCCGATAAAGAAAATGATTAAATTGCTGTAAACATGTTGAATGCAGCACTTCAAATGAACATAATGCACATACAGCTGATACTTTTCTCATAAGAAGAGCACTCAGGGAGTTGAAGAGTGTTTAAAAATAATCATTTGGATCAAACATTGATTGATACGCACTGTGAAATGCATCAAAGTATGCATACCACAAAAAAATATTTTAGTATACAAGGTTACAATTTATACAATTTCTTTTTCCTCTTCATGGCCATATGATGTCAAACATGTTATACTTTGCAGTGTGATTCATTGAAATGTTTTAATGCAAAATCACGAAGACAAGAAGCTTTCTGTTTGATACAGATGCATTAAAATGCTGCTTAATTATTGTAAACAAAGCCTGACTAATATATGTAACCGCTCAACCTGTGTTTCAGGATATGTTGATGATAACTAAACAATGAAGACAGGTAAAGACTTTAATTATTGGTTATTGCTTGGCTTACTGTTAGACCTAATTGTTAAACTCAATCATGTTCCATTTAGCTTTAATGCTTAAACTGTGCATATCAATTAGCTTATAATAGACAATGCATTGCGCTGCTATTTGTCAGAACTGCTAAAGACACAAAAAGCATGCATGGCACATTGTTTTTGCAAATCACTTGTTTGCACAGGGCTTTGTAGGTGAGAAACTCTGTACTGGGGAAAGAACTAAAGATAGCACCAAATTTGTTTTTTATGCATTTTTCAACCAACAGAGAGTAGGTATGAAAACTTTCAAAACAGTGCATGGCCTAGATTGGATAAACAGAAACACAAATTGGGATAGCAGACTCAAATAGAACAGTCTAAACCTATGCTAGATAAGATCAAGCACCTCCAATTAAATTTTTATATAGAGAAAGAATCGTTTAAATTTGCTTTTTGTGACAACGTCCCTCCCTCTAAAGGGAAATGGAGCTATTTATCAGACTGTACCTATGGGTCAGTGCTCCATTCACCGAGGGAGAGTCCAGACCGGAGAACCGCACAAGTAGCGTAGGGTCAAATATCACCTCACCTTACTTATTCCAACGGCTCTGCATGATTGCATGAGGTAACCTTTTGAACTCCATATAACGATGCAATGAGCTTGAATTTTCCATTGACCCTTCTTCTTTGGCAAGGTTATTACATGAATAGCTGAAGGCAGTGTCACTCATGCAACCTTTGCTGATTGTTTGCACTACACGGCTATTGCAAGATGGATGCCGAATGACAGGATTAGGCTGCTGATGACGGGTTTTTGTTGAACGAATGCTTTAATAGCAGACTTGTCACTGTTTGCAAGTAACTTGCATGTTTTTGAAGGTATTAAACTGTCCTCATGTGCAAAAGGTGACAACAGTCTCAGTCACATAATGCATACTTTGATATCAAGAAAGACAGAGTCTGATATCAAACAAAGACATGCTACTTGACTCCTGGCAAATTAATAGGGATATCAAAGAAGTTGTCATCGCATTGGAAAAGGACCTAATGAGAAATGAAACATGAGGTACTACGTCAAAGCACTCCGCTTTTGCCAAAGGTCCCTGGGAATGTGTATCTGCTGAATTACCTCATGAGGTTCACATTGAAAAAAGCTAATAAAACAACAGCATTTATATTTAAAGCAATATTTCACCTAATCTTGAAAATTTGCTAGAAATGTATTTATGCTCAGGCAATCCAAGATCTAAGTGAGTTTGTTTGTTTGGCAGATTTGGAGAAATTTAACAGTACATCATTGCTCACCAATGGATCTTCTGCAGTGAATGGGTGATGTCAGGGTGAGAGTCCAGACAGTTGATAAAACAAGTAATCCACATGATAAAACAAATTCATAATTTCCCTAGTTTTTACCTTCAAATGATTCCTCTATCCATTATATTGCTTTCTCTAGTGAAAAAGTAATCTCATCTGAATCAGGAGAGAAATATGCACAGATCAAGCACAACTGAAAACATTCCAAATTTAAAACAAATATGTCTGTGGATTTTTAATTCAATTCAATTCAATTTTATTTTATTTCTAAAGCACGTTTAAATTCAACCTTTGTTGGCCAAAGTGCTGTACAAAAGTAAATAGTAAAATACAATAAAAATAAAAGCAAGTAAACATACACATTAAAATGAAGAATCAAAAGCACAAGAAAAAAAAGATGCGTTTAGGACCAGCTGCGAAGGCTCTGTCTGACCGTGGTATTCGTAGAAGATGGCCATCTTGGGATCTAAGTAATCTAGCTGGATTGTAAATGGTGAATAAATCGGAGAGATACCCAGGAGCTAAGTTGTTTAGAGCTTTATAGACAAAT
This sequence comes from Enteromius mattozi, assembly GCA_032359235.1. Lineage (NCBI taxonomy): Eukaryota > Metazoa > Chordata > Actinopteri > Cypriniformes > Cyprinidae > Enteromius > Enteromius mattozi. Next base: position 16,778,459 of record JAUMHE010000051.1, on the reverse strand, counting down.
AGCAGAATTTTGTAGTTTCGATATCTTTTAAATTATTTAAAGTTGTCATTACATGTTATGGGTATGTAGAGTTGTGTATCATCTGCATAGCATAGTGGTACATACCCCAAATTTATTCATAATAGATCCCAGAGGTAGCATATACAGCGAAAATAACAATGGTGCTAAAATCGATCCCTGGGGTACACCACAAGTAAGTTGAGCCATCGAAGATGAAAGGGCACCAAAACTAACAGAAAAAAACTTCTGTTTGACAGGAAAGAATGAAATGTCAAAACTGTACCAGTACCAGATTTTGGTTTGAGAGGACAACAGGGATGTAGAAAAAGCATTATGGATTATAGACTAAGATAAATTACAAACATGTTTCTTTTCATTTCAAAAGACATTGATAACTGGATTGACTGGAGCCATTTGGATTATTTGTGGATTATTTTCATTTCCATTCAGCACTTCTGAGACTCAAATGATCTATTTTTATCTCTTGCAGGACTCAGCCCTAAACAAACGTACATCAGCTACAGCAACCACGCAATCTAGGTAAGTGATAAAAGGCCACTACCAAATCCCAGAAGTGACCCCTGGAAGACAGCATTTCAAGATAAATCACTCTCACGTTATATCACTTATGGAAGTGAGATGGCGGATGGTTGGAAGACCCCCACAGACATGTTTCCATTAATGAAGCTTACAGTATGTGAAGTCACACAGGGAGCATCTGGGGAGGCCGAGACTGTTGAGACGGTGTGTCGGAATGACGGTCTGTCACCCAGACTATTCCATTACAGCTTGCTCTATCTATTCCAGATGTCATTGTTAAAGTGATACACACTAATTAAGGACAACATGTCAGTGTCCGCTGTTTCATTGACGCTAACACTCTGTGGTGGCTTAAAAAAATTAAAGAAGAAAAAAAGTATAAAAAAAATCATTTGGAGCTTTTTCCTCTTGTTTTCTCCTTGGTGATGACAACAGCAAAGACAGTGACCATTGTTTACAGATGTTAAGCATGCTGGTTTTGACATCCTGTGCTGTGTTGTTTTTTCTTTCTTTATTTCTTTTCCTTTTTTCAAAAAAAAAAAAGAGAACCTTCTGGAATGCTGTTGAACTATGTTGCTGTATTGTTACCTCACCATGGGCCTTGTGAAACTGTTGAAGATGTACGAAGTGCTCTTTGGAGTAATGTTTGCTTGTGCATAAGTACACACCTTTGAGGAACTCAAATTTGCCCTGTTGTCAAAATGTGCTATAGTTGTCACAGCCACCTGTGCAAATCTGAAATCACAATTTAAAAATGGTGTGACGTTTGTTGAACGCTCGAGATATCGGAACCAATATCCACTGGACCGGGGCGGCACGAGTAAGTCACTACAAATACAAATACAGCTATCAAAGACTCTTCTGTGGAAATTGGAATAATCGCCACTCTCAAGTAAACCGATGGTTCCGAGAAGCTCGGATGATGGAGTAGTTGGCAGGGTCCTGTATTCATATCTGGAAATGTCAGGTGATAGAGAGAGACAAGCTGATTTGTCTCTTTAGATGTTTGTGAATTTAAGATTCAGTTCTTATAATTTCTCCTCTCTTCTTTGTTTTTGCACTGTTTGTGCTGCAGAATAAAATGTCTATGTTGACCGTGATAAATGGCAACTTAATGTGTGTTCCTGATTGCTAATGTTTGCTTTTCATCCTAAAAGAGAAAAAAAAATGTCAGAAACAGTGCCTGAATTAAAGTATTTGTAAAATAAGACATATGAGGTATGTGAAGCATGTTAATTTTTATACATAAATAATTTCTAATAAAGAAATTTTTCAAAACTCATTGTTTTCTGAAAAATCATCTCTGCAATGTTGGCAAAGCGTTGGATGTTATGTGATGTGGCTTGTTCACACTGCAGTGCAGTTACTAGGTTGTTCTGGGCGGTTGCTAGGTCATTGCTTGGTGGTTACTATGGTATATGCTGTAAATCTGTGGGAGTTTTTCACTTGTTTTTCCACCGTCAAGCAAAAACCGAAAGTCGGATTGCTTAGAAAAGTGATAGCGCAGCTCTCTTCTATAAACCACAGATTTTGAGGGAAGATCTGTAGCTAAAACTTGGCTGCAAGAAGAAAAATATAACAAACAGTATTACTTATGCAAGCATAATAATAATAACAGATGAACAGTAATCTTAATAAGTAGACTCAAGTGTATTGCTTTTTAATTTAATAATGCTTTTGTATAAAACCCCAGAAGCATGCAGTCTCTTAATGTGCTAATACATTATTATATTTATTTTTATTAATAGTCAAAAACAGAGGAGTGTTATGCCTAACTGAAAAATAAAATATATTCTCTTTTGTGCATTTAAAATTTCCTTCAAAAAGGCACTTAGTCTTGAAGATTAGGAGACAACCTGACACAAAAGCATGGTGAAAATGAAAAGAAATGTCATTTGACTGAAACTTTTTTTTTTTTTTTTTTACAACAGGCAGCCGTCTTTCATAATGTGCATTTCAGAAGGTCCATTATTAAGTGTGAGATGTATCTGCCATCAGTGGCAACAGCGCAGGGGAAGACAGGTGCTATAAAGAAAAGCACCGGTGCTTTGACTCTGTGATGTATAACGGCGTAGCTACCAGACATAAATTATAGGCCATGTTAGGCTTATTTAGGTCTGTCTCGAATACAGCACATAAAACAGGGACTTGATTGGAATGCTACTCCATCTCTCTGACAGTGCTTAGAAACTGATGGAAAGAGCGTAGTGAAGGGTGGATCAGGATGCCGTGCAAAGGAGGTCATGTTCTCTGAGATCAATACATCTATGCGTGTGTGTGAGAGAGAGAGAGAGAGAGAGAGAGCATTGTAGTTTGTTAGCTGAAGAAGATTCTTCCTTATTTATGAGGTAAAATTTCATAAGCGTTTATTTATTTGAATTATAATAATATTACTTAATTTATTAAATATAAATATTGTAATTGTATTATTATTATTATTCGATATAAATATAAAATTTTTAAAAATACTAATATTATTTAGCGTGTGTGTGTGTATATACAGTATACGTATGTATAAAAAATATGAATATTATTGTGTCATTCTGAAATGTACATTATCTTGATCATTACACAGCTGCTGAATAAATAAATACAAAATATAAATAAATAAAATGAAAACATGAAATATTGATGTGAGTTGAAATTAATTTTATATGTGAGAAGAAAGCGATCATATGAATGCTATGAAACAATGTAGGAAAGCGGTTGCCAGGGACAACAGTCAAATATACAGTTTGGCTTATATCAGAATCAATTATTCCACAGAGGTATGTAATATTTTATTAATATTGTAATAATTATTCTACATTAGCTCTTTTAACCCAGCGTTTCCAAGAGGCAGTATCTTAAATATTTACTGTAGGAGCTTATTATTATGACATATTAAATATTTATGTTGGCTATAGACTTTGAATGTTTTTTTTTTTTTTTTTTTTAGACTTTTGGATACACTGTATGCACATTTACTGTATAAGTTTTCCATATAATTAATATTTGCAGTCTTTACAGATGCTAGCCTTCCTAATCACGTTTTATTTGCTGATAATTTACACCATTATAGCACAGATTGTGTTAGTTACGAACAAATGTACTTTATTAAAAGCATATTCGTTATTTTTTACATAAATATGAATTTTTCATGTAAATTGAGCGCTCTGAATTAACGTTTTAGTTGGGTTGGTGTTGGTGATACGTTTCCAAACGTAATCTAACTTTACGCACATTGCTACTCGGATTCCATTTAAAATCAGCCGCATTCAAATCCATTTGGACACATTGAGGCTAAACAAAGAAATTGAAACAAACAGCTGCTCAGGTTGATTTCAGTGAAACAGCACCTCACAGTGGCACTCCGTGGGCGTGTGTTTACCGTGTGTGCTGTGGTCTCATATATCACATTCTGGCAAGCTGCGTAAATACAGTAAGAACAACCCTGTAGCTTGTCATCACGCAAAATAGACACTAAAGCTATTTAAATTCCCTGACTCAGACTAATTTTGCAGTGCTAACTCTACCTTCTGCCTGAAAGAGGGATTCACAAACACTTAAGGATAACGGATTAGGTTTTGTAAATGTGTATTTGCAGGCGTACATGTGTTCGGTGCTGGGAAAAGACTGTGATGAAAAGCAGCTTTGTTTACGGTTACAGAGGTGTCAAGTTATAGTCGGGCCAAGCAATTTGCACCGAGCCTCAATCTATCAAAATGGCAGCTGGTGCAGCAGGTCCTTAGAGAATTCTCCCGAAGAAAGTATGCTTTATTTGTTTTCTTTATATAGTTTACTGTGTCTTATGATTAAAATGTCAAAAAAGAAAAGATCATGTCGGCCGCCTTTGCAGGTTGAACTCTATAACATGCTTTTCTCTGTGTTTTCTACCAACGCTCTCTCAAAAGTGTCAATTAGTTCCAATTTAAGTGGCTGACTTTATGCAGTGTGAGTGTCGCCTGTCTGTCTGGAAACAAGGTCATGTTTACCAAGTATCAGGTTGATGTAATAACTTCATTTATATGAATTTGCCATTTTGGTCAATTTTCATCTCACTTAGACAGTCCCTTGCTCTCTAATTATGTGTTTGTGTCCAGAAGAAACTGCAAAGTGGACTTTATACCAATGTACTCATACTGTATACAAGACACTAACAATTAATGAAATTTAAATGAACCAGAATTGGGTAAAATATAACTTAAATGTGATCTATTCCTTATATAATAAACATAAAATAAAGTACAAGCATGACAGCCACTGGTTACCATTAAGAGCAGCTTGGATATTTGGCTAAATAACATATATTGCATTCCATGAAGAAGAAGAAGAAGAAGAAAGATGATTATTCAAATCAGTAGGCCTATATAAGAAATGTAATTTTAGGACATTGGTACTAACACATTTGCTTAACTTTGAAGACCAGGCACTTAAACAATAGTGAACAATGAATAAAAGAATCCAACAGGATCATAAAATACAGAATTAGGTCGAGTGTATTTTCTGAATTGTCCCTTCCTCCCAAAGCATAAATTCACTCAGAATCTTCCCCCAGTCCTGCATAATAAACTACAGGCTTAGCAGCTGAGCGGATCTCAGAGCTGCTGAACTGTGGATGTGGTCTCAAGTGTTAGTCACGTCACGTTCTGCTTTATTATTATTGTGCTCTTGAGGAAGTCATTTAACCCTAACTTGCAGTGTTGCTCTGGTGGGAATTCCCTGCAGTTCAATTGGAAAAATGACTGTTGACAATTCAGCCTTTCAACAAAGAAAAATATTAATTATATATATATATATATATATTACCAAATTAGCAAAAACAAAACCATTTGTTTTAAATGGTAAACTTTACAGTTTTTTTCTGTATATTTGATCAAATTGATTCAGCTTCCCCCTAAGGGATTTCCTGCAAAATCATCACAGGCCGCAAACTTTTGAACAATATTATATATGGCTGTGCATCTACGTGCAAGCACTTATCTTTAAAAATTTAAATACTGTAGCAATGTTTTTCACTTCGCAGCACATACGATGTGTCTAATGTAATTATATTTTGCATCAAATGCCAATGCGGTAAGCTAGATGAAGCAATAAGCACTGTCAATATCATCTGTTTTACCCTGTGGGGACTCCAGAATGCACTGCTGCGTCAAAACCCTGGGAGGCCAATGCGCTCTCCACTCAGAGCCTCTGGGTAAACGTGCTGCACAGCTGTTTGATTGATTATGAGCAAACCACAGTTGCTTTGATTAACAGCCAGTCTCTAGCTTGTCACCGAAGTATCTCGCTTTTTACTTGTCAGCAGATTGAGAGTGGGTAATTTTGACCAGTGCACTTGTCACTGGTCTCACGAGGATATAAACGGTAATCACATCTCGATTAGGGAGCTGTACACTGCAAATTACTCCATGTTGGTGTTGTGACAGCGTTAATTTACACAAGATGAAAGATGGAAATAGGATGTTCGAGTAATGTGCAAAAGGCAAGATACAAGCCAGCAAGCAGCCAAATTAGTAGTGTAATTAAAAACATTTGTTTTCACAGACCACTGATGCCTTACAGTTGGGACAACTTGCAAAATGTCAAAAGATGTGAATCAACTGAATTCCGAAAGATCATATAGATTCTAATTACAGTTTTTTTTCTGTAAGACATGATAAACATTGTAAGGGCTAGAAAACAAAAATGAATTAGCGATTGGAGATACTGACAAACTGATATTAATATAGTATGTATAGCTCTCAAATTTGAGTGCAATTAGGCCTGTTAAATTTTAGGTACAAAAACCTTTTTTTGTCATAATTTCAGCTATTTTTTGGCCCCAGCTCTTTCTCAGCTCTTTTTTGGCCCTAACTCTAACCCTAACCCTTACCCTTTTTAACACAAAATATTTTATGTTAAGTTTTGCCAAAACATTTTTTATATTTTATATAGCTTACATTTTATATATGCATTTGTATTGTGAATTTGATTATATATGTAATTTGTACTATACGTTATAGAATGGACTATTTAATACTTGGTGAATCATTAAAGTTAATACAATTATGTTGGCATAAAAAAATGTAAATGCACTTATGACTCAGAAAATACATATGTGTTTCATAACAGCTTATGTATCACACTGTGTTATGTAATTCATCATGTTACACTACAGTATTTACATTACATACATTTACATAAGTCTATTTGTCATCTTGTTATGGTAAGCATATATATCAAAGTTGAATCTCAAGCCCCTTGAGGTTGTCCACTTGTTTCCAGCCCCTGCAGACTTTGACTTTCCAGGCTTGAAACATTCCAGGCCTATAATACACCCAGGCTGTCTTCTTCATCACAAGACTGTGTTGATACCCCTCTGACATGCAGCCAAGTCAAGTCCTGGTGATCTTTCACCTTTTAAAAGTATTTATTCATGTTGTAACACAGGATTTAGTGGCATTAAGAGGGTACATCACAAGCCCATCAATGGCAGAAGGGTCAAGTCAACAGAGAAGGCACCATGTTTGTGAGATTCTGGCTAAAGACCTGATGAATTCACAGTCAACAGACGGGCTCCTTATGGGATGGATATTGGTTTAGCCTCCTATAGAGAGGGAAAGAGAGAGAAGAGGAATTAGAAAAGACATGGGCGCTCGGGAGGAGACGGGGAAACGGTGTTGCCTAATGGGTAACACGAGAATGTACGAAAAATCACATTGAGTGTGAGGCAAATAGCTTGCCAATTAGCTGTTGGCTAGGAGTGAAAAATGAAGCCTATCGACTGCAGCTGTAAATAGAGACATCTCGGTTTTCAGTGCCCCACCCCCACCCGGCTCAGCCTGCCCTCACTGATCACATGACATACAGAAAATACCATGCAGGCCACCCACTCACACTCCCCTCCCTCTGTGAAAGACTCCTCTGATAGTGCATCCAGGTGGATTTGATCGACAACTGCCGCACTGGAGGCTTTATATATCTATCACCTAATATATGCTTATAGTTGTCTATGTGGAACTCAAGATATGTCATTGCTGTTAGTAATATCACAGGCTTTTTGGGCTGCGTTCAAGGTTGGGATTGTTCTGGTGTCAGTTTTCAAAGTGAAGATAGAGGTAATATTTATCTGGATTATACAGTTGAGCCAATACAATTGCTCCACCTACAATGGTTACTGTCAGTCACTCGGAGGAGCTTTGCTGGATGTTAACAGTTTAATGTACTCATAAATTGCCAAAAAAAAAAAAAAAAATGTAGGACTCCAGATTTAGTTCAATCGCCTTCCTCTTGCAGTTTATGCACTGCTTATGCATCTGTGAAATGGGCACTATATGATGGTTTCGCAGTTTGGAATTTAATAGAGTTTTGTTGGACACAAAAAGTTATAAACCATAATTGGCTATCATAAAGGTTTAAAATAGATTCATTTAACCACAGAACAACAATGATAAAATTCAAAAGAGAAGTCTATGAAATGAACTCGACTTTCAACAAAAGAAGTTGTCTCCTCATTAATGCTGCTGCTTCTTCAGCAACGTATAGAGTGCTTCCACCCACATTTTTAGCTACCTTAGACATGGAAGTATGGGGATTTTAAAAAGTCTTCCTTAAAATGTTTGACGCCATGAGCCAAACTTCCCAGCAAAGGGAATCACAATATACACTTTGCACTATACAGTACTGTGCAAAAGTCTTAGGCCACTAGTATTTTCCGCAACAAAAAATGGTTTTAAGTCAGTTATTTCTATCTTTTGCGGTAGCGTGTCAGTTGGAAATACCAGTTTACATTGCCAAACATTATTTTTGTCATATTTTTGTAATAATGCAGTGAGATTATTGTCTGCACAAGGAGTCTGACAACAGCCAGTGCTCCACACAGAGATCTGATCTG
>JAUMHE010000051.1:16753298-16769964 GCA_032359235.1 Enteromius mattozi | reverse complement strand
CAGTTTTTCTTTTTTAATAAATCTGCAAAAATGTCAACAATTCTGTGTTTTTCTGTCAATATGGGGTGCTGTGTGTATATTAATAAGTATGTATATGTATATATATTAGTGCTGTCAAACGGTAAATAGCAACATGTACATTTATACATTTATATATATTTTTTTTATTTTATAATGCAAAATGTGCATATGTTTGGCTAGGTAACTATAAATATGTAAACGAACTACAAACAATGGATAATTATAAAACTAAAAATTATAATTATTAGTATTTACTAGTTACTAGTATTTAAAGTTTATTAAACTCTTGATTTCTCCATTCTGTATGTTGAAACAATATATTATTTCAATATATTGTACGTGAATTGCTATATATATATACACACACACAATTGTATATATTATTATTATTGAAGGAAACATTTAATATTATTGATCATACTGAAGGAACCAATTCTGTGTGATTAGTCAGTATTGTGTTTTAAGGAAGGGCTATAGTTATATTTTTTGCTCTTGTTTCCAATATTTATAGCAGTTTTCTAAGTTTACTGCAAGTGCACCTGGCATTTTCAAATTGTGTGAATGTGGAAGAATGTAAAACAGCTGTAGCCTTATGATTAATTTTGGAAACCATTCATTTCTTCACACACAGTGACTTCAAATGACTAAGACTTTGACCTGCTGGAAGCCTTCTAATACCCTCTCGCTGGTTATCATTTAGCCATGGGAGAGCTGGTTAATAGACTCTTGAACTAGATTTCCAACATAAACATGCCACTGAGAAGTTAAGACAGGCCTGAGCGCAAAACATAAAAGCTATTTTCCCTGCAATACATCTTCTTGCTCAACACAATTGCAGCCTGTTTGAACAAATGAGTAAGCAATTAATCCAGTCTGAAAGACCCGAATAAGATTTCACTTTTGGAAATTAATTGGTGCTGTAAATATGTACTGCAACTAAGCTTGTATATATACGGTATCATGGTTGTGATAAAAATCGTCAGTTGGTTATGCAGTAAGATCATCATTTATACAGAAACAGACAGCACTGGTATTTACAGATTATCATGATGAATCACATCTTATTTGGAAATGAATATTTGCATGCGTGACATGACATATTTAAAACTGGAAGATGCAGCAATTCCAACTGATTAACTTTGGTACTGCTCTAAAAATGTATCCTCGCGAGCTGAAATTCACAGATAAGCTGTTGACATTTCATTATGCACATACGCTATTTTCTCCCCAAACACTGTGAATTATCCGAAAAAAAACTGCATTATGTTGGTGTGTGTGCTACAACACAAAGTTAATATACTGTTTCTTATCAAAGGGGCTTAGAACAAAAGATTCATGCAATATTCTCATTCATCTCACAATCTCATTAATATTGTTCATAGAAAGGTTTTCTTGGTCCTCCCAAAAAGATATCCAGTCATCTTAGAGATGGCAATGGTTCTGGAAACTCATCTACTTAAATGTGTAATTTTGGAGGTGAGGTAACGTTAAAATCCTCTTTAAAAAAAAGAATAATTGCTTATACCTATGTTGAAAGTATTTTGTAAATATCCTTCTTCAGTATACAGCTCTAAATAGACCAAGCAAAGTCAGTACACTTGCTAAATGAAGACAGAATGTGCATACTGGATCAGACAAAAACTGGCCTGGAGCATACATGGATGGATTAGATTTATAAACAAACAGCCAAAAATGTCTTTTTTTGCATCAAAGGTGCCAAAATGCTGTTCTGGATCATTACCTGTGCCCAATTTGACCCCTGCTGGTCCTTGTTGAACTGCCAGCATCAAGCTGGAACAAGAGGTAATATATCAAGTAAGCATATTAGGATAAAAAATAATAATAATAAATGATAAATAAATAAGAAGTTATAAAAAATAATAATTGCATGTTTGAAGTGTTATATATATATATATATATATATATATATATATATAAAACAATTATTATTTTTTTTAAATTATGAAGTATGAATTTTATTCATCTGCCAATAATTTCCGTAAATGGGCTGCAATTACATAAATGTTCCTTCAACGACATCATGGGGTGTCAATAGATCTGGAGTACCTTGACGCAATGTCTATGTGGCAGACTTTTCCCACCTTCCAGTAACCTCACCATAGCCAGTAATTTAATGAGTTCTTACCTAAAAATAACAGCTGATTTACATTCTGTCTGGAGTTGTGTTCTGTACATGCTGTGTTGGAATGTCTGTCCTAAAGACGCTGTAAATCTGGAGTCCCGTGTTAGGGCTTCAGTGGGTGACCTTTTGCCACTTGAAGGGTTCAAGAGTGATGTCACCTTAAGCGTTGCTTACAACAAGCCATTCTGGATGAGGACTAACTAGAAAACCAATTGCTTCCTGTGAGGCATGAGCCATGCTTACATTAGCTGTGAAATAAAGGTTTATGTGTAGTTGGTCGCTGCAAAGTTTTGATTTTCTGGGCCATTGGAGCAAAAATAAAACAAAACAGAAAACCTCATGAGTGCCGCATAATTTTTTGAACTATAATTGAGTCGTCATAACTGAAGTTTCAAATATATTTAAACAAAGTCAGCTCAATATGATTAGAACTAGCAATGAAAAACACATCCTGTTTAGCTGTAACAGTCTGGATGATGGTGCAAATAAACAGGGTTATATCATCTATTTTTATAGAACAAGACGGGGTGTTGATGTTAGAAAAATTAACAAATATGGGAAATTACTGAAGTGGCAGTGCTGACAGGTTGTCACATCAGTAAAAGTGCAAATTATGAATGAAAGTATGTGATGGAGGAGGAATATAATATAAACTTGTTGGACTCGCAATTGAGAAAAACAGTTTCTGCTAGTCTTATTAAGTTTAATAAGCAGCTTATTTTCTGGTTTTAGTATACTATGTGACTATTATCTGTTGCAAAACCACACTTATCTTTCTAATATTAGTTTACTTTGAAAGGATTATAAGACATTTATGAAAATAATATATCTAATAATATATCTATAATATATAATATATAATAATATATCTATTACCAAGGAGAAAGGAATCGTTCAGAATGAGCATGGCATAATATCTCAACCACCACCACATATGTTAAAATAGTACGTCTTGACTCATGCCTTGTTTGATTGCATCTTCAGAAAAAAGATTTTAACCATCATATTCCTAGTTCACAAATATTTGTCTGCACTTAAATAACTTGGTTATAGGTGCAGTATTGTAATGACTCCATCCTTACAATTTCATGCGGATTTGGCTAAACACTTCATTTGCATATCTACCATAGGCTAACAACTTGAAATCCGACTTTTTCCACTTTCTCTTTTGCATTTGCACCACAAATTAACACCCTGGAAACAATAATTGACTTTTTCACTTCCTACAGATGTTGTAATTAATTAACAAGTTAGGCGGCTTAAGATAGAGAATAATGCTGGCATGAGACAATTACAACTTGCATATTATGTTGAGGTCTTGGTTTTATTAATAAGTAAATGCAGGAAAGCTCATCGGTTTTATTTCCTTAAAATATTAAAACAATACAGCATTTAACATGTAACAAAAATACTTCTCAGGATATGTATTCTCAATGCTAATGAGCATGAATCATTTAATGCAAAAGTCTGCATATTCTGTTTGATCTTTCAAATGATGTATATATTATTTAAAAAAAAAGATATTGGAGTCTTTGCAGCATTCATTTTACTACTTCAAGACCTTTTGAACTTTAGAACTGACAACAGCACAGAAAACAATTCAGAAAGACATTGGCATTCAGTGTGTTTGGCAACGTCGTAATTCTCTGAACATTGTTCATTTACTACCAGGGCCACCAGCTGCGTTCACTTGTTAGAGATTGTCATATATAAATGGAAACTTGTAAACCAAGTGCAAATCTTCACAGAAGGTGCAAATATACTCTGAAATATACCCATTTTCAGGCCATCTGTATAATTTTGACCTGCTGTATTGTGTATTTTTGTGAATGTCATTTATAAAGGAATTAAAGTCATTTTGCACCATGCACATTTTAGCAAATAAAGAATATATCTTAAAGGAAATTAATTGTTAATGTTTTAATGTCACATAACTCAATGCAGTACTGTATACAATATGTATGGTTTATTACTCATAGCACGAGTGGCTCCAGGTAATAACAATCAATCACTCATTGACAGAGAACAGGCTTCGTGACTTTAGGCCTTCCTTACCTAACTTTGCTCATTGCACAATGTCACCCATTCGTCCTGCTTCCATTTGCAGACTAAGCAGCAAGGCCATGCTGCAGTTTAATGAGAGGGTAATAAAAACTTGTGACCCAGTGACCTTTGTGGTTCACCACTTTACGGCTAAGAGGATTAGCCGTCTTTTCTCACATCTACCCATGAGCGCTCCAGGTCAGCCTTCATGCGGTCAGGAGAAATGATATTCTGTTGCTCAGAGTCATTTCAGACGAAATTCGATGGTTTATGTGTTGGGTTCAATTCCAAGTACACAAGAAGTGAATGCACAGAATGTTGAGGATATTACAATGAAACACGAGTATCAGCAAACTTACACGGATACGCTAATGCACACTACACTTTTTACATCTAAAATTTGGTCATAAACACATGCTGATAATTATGGAGGAGATTATGTTTATGTTTCAACACAAATGCCTATTTTATCTGGCTGAAGTGAGAGGAGTATTGCTTTCCTAACACCTAAATGCAATCGTTGCTGTACTCCGTGACTGTAATCTAAATGATAAACGAATAAACATAATTGCCCAGGGGATTGTTTACTGAATGAACTTAATTATGTAAAATAATAATGTCATGTATTTTATGATTGGATATTTTCTCAAGGCTTTTTCATAATGTTATGTCAAATGTATACATAAAGGCCAAAAGTAAAAAACACATTAAAAATCTGTGATATTTGTTCATTTAAACTAAAAAAAAAAAATATATATTATACTATTAACTATAAAACACTTGAAAAAATGCTACAGTAAAACCCTTAATATCATTAAGTTTGCATACGCCAGGAAAACTTGTAATAGATGGTATCTAATGGTATTTTGTTTACTTAACAGTTTTTGCTACCACTTACATATTAAGGTTTTAGAGAACCTGTTTATTTAATGTTTATTGTATTGTTGTGGTTTTATATTTGTTAGTATTATTGGTAACACTTTACAGTAAGGTTCATTTGTTAACATTGCTTAATAGCACTAGTTAACATGAAATAAGAATGAGCAATAATTCTACAGCATTTATTAATCATAGTTCATGTTAATTTCAGCATTTACTAATGCATTTACTAAAACCACAAGCTGTGTTTGTTAACATTAGTTAATGCACTGTGAACTAACACGAATAAACAATTTTCATTAAGTAACACTAACAAAGGCTAATAAATAGTGTAATAAATGCATTGTTTGTTCATGTTAGTTAATACACTTTATTAACAAATGACACCTTACTGTTACTGTATTATTATGCAATTTAGCATTTGTACATAAGACATTTAAACCTTTTATATATTAGTTTAAAATCATATGGAAAATACTTGCAATGAACTTTGATTGGTTAATGTGTCACAAAACAATTTAATAGTAGCGTTTTAAACTGTAAAATTTACAGTTTGTTCTGTAAATATGTTTACATTTGTACTATACTATTCTGGTAATTATTCTGAAAACCACAACTGCTATTTTTTCTTCTGTAAAAAATACCAGGATTTTTTATTTATCTATTTATACTGCTATTAATACATTAAAAGCACTGAAAAAGACACATTTTTCAGCAACAGCAGATGTGTCTTCGCTTTCTTATAATGGGTTTTACTGCTCGATTTACTGCAAGATCACTGATGATGTTAGAAAGCAGACAGTATAAATATGACTTTGCAAAATGTGATGTAAAATCTGTGATTGATCTGACAAACAGCCTAGTGGATCAGCAGTGCTTGTAATGGTAAATTCCTGTCAGAACACTCTTTTTTATTTTAGGTCCCATGTTCTCTGTGCAGCTAAAGGTACATAAAATGCTTCATTTTATCAGTGACAAACTCAAGTTATGATTTCTTTAATTGCTTTGTTTTAAGGGAATTAAAGAACAGAAACATCAAACATTTACACTACTGCTGAGATAGTAATAAAAGTTCTCTGTTGTTTTTGCAATTTCGAAACTATTCAGTTATGCTGATTGTGGCAAAGAAAGCATTTTCTTTATCATCAATTCATTCTTGTAACTGACTGTCAATATGAAGTGTAACAAAACAACTAAGTTCAGATTAAGAAAATTTCATGTCAAAGTCATTTGATAATAATAAGGTGTCAACAAGAATGTGGTGTTCTCATAGACCCTCCCTTCAAACAGGAGAACTTTTTGGTGGAAGCCAAGGTTGAGTACATGAGAACAGTGCACACACACATACTGTACACATACACACACAGCTCAAAGGATTTATTACCTTGGACAACTTGGAGGCAGCACTCACATATCAGAAGAGGCCAGAGCACTTTGAAAGAAGCGAGAGCAGAGCACAGAGAACAGTGTACAGGTAGGGATTTTTTTTTAGCCTTTTTGTTATCGTTCTATCAGAACTGAGAGACATGTACAAAGAACAAGAAAACAATAAGAGCTTCATATCTTTGTATTGTGCTGAAGTTTCTCTCCTCACTCTGTGTACCTTGAACAGACACTTGTAAGGTTTCTATGGCACACAAACTAAGTGAAAAGTTTCACATTCTGTTGGGTGCAGTAAACTATGCATGTACTTTGACTTAATATAGCGACTGTGGAGTTTTTACAATCCAGTGCTGACAAACTCACATTATTTTGAGTTCTGAAACCATAGACTCTTAAATGATCTTGTGCTGCCTTATAGTTTTAATCCCTGTTCATAAATTCATTATCTGAACATTATTAGTCTGAACATGCATGTTTTAAATGCAGTTTCTTTCAGCTAGTTTGGTGGCCACACATCAAAACCATTTTAGTCAGTCTTCCCGATTTGGGTTTCAGGGTCTGGAATCTGTGAGAGCTGCTAGTCAGGTGGCATGAAGTCAAATCAGAACAGTTGCAGGGATGTTCTAACTATAGATATGGGTATCACATCAAATGAAGCTAACGTACGTGAAGGATTTTGAATCAGTGGGTGGGTCTATCCCGATACTTACTGTGTGTGACAGATGTGTCATGTAACACATCAGTTCTTCCTTAAAATAATAAATAATCTGGACTTTTTAATTTAAACAAGAACTAGTCATGCAAAAGTATTTTATAATTAAATATTGCGGAAAAAATGCAAAGGCATGCAAGTTATGTATATGTATATTATACACACAATTTATAAGTATTACAGACCTACATTTATGTAGGTATGCTTTGTGATGATAACGAAGCTGTGTACGAAAAAAGCAACAGGCCCTTATGGATCAATTAAATCTTAATGTATATGGAAGTTGTTTTAAAATATTCAGTGTGACGATAGAGTGAATTCACGATATTTCCTCGTGTTGGCATATGCCTTGATGCTTTACAATGTGGTGAAGTGCTAAAGTGTATCTAAAGGTTTATAGCTGTTCTTAAAATATACAAAAAGGAAATTATCAACAAATTGTCTCAGCAGTTATTATTCACCAGTAGAGCTTGTCACTAACAGTGGCCTTGTGTTAATTTATCTTTAACTGTCTTCTGGGAGCCACAGATTTTTATCCTGCGCACTGAGAGGGTTAAGAGGTGCATGGGGACATTTGAGATCCCTGGAGAGTCTATCCACTGGAGCCATTTTAACTGGGCAAGGCTGACAGGACAGAGCAAGAGATTTTATCGCCAATCAGAGAAATAGGACGGCGATAGACTGAGCAAAATTGGCTTTGCCTATTGCTAAGGGTGATTTTGCTCACTTAAACACCCTATGGAATCACATCTTCCGTACTCTAAATAAAGTACTGACAAGCAGGCTGATTTATAACGCCGTCATTTCCTCACCTAAAACATGTGTTGCTTCAATCTAAGACCTAAGGGGCTCATTGCCAGCCTTCCCTAAGAGGAAAAGTGGACTTAATGCTTGCATCGATATTGCATTTAGTGCCGTGCTTGGCTAGTGAGAAACTTAGTTATGCACCAGCGTAATTAGGTGATTAATAAAACAATCACAGCTTTGGAAATGAGACTTATTTTTATTAAAAAAAATATATCTTAAAGCATGTTGGCTAAATTCTCTAGAATGAGTCAATTTTTGAAATAGAATGTAATTTTAGATATTTCAGACTATTTCATATTGAAAAGGCCCTTTGGTGTAGCCGAAGGTAAAACTTACTCATTGGGTTCACATAAATGTTGCCTAATGCATTGTATGCTAATGATATGTATGCTATTACTCCCCAAGCGTCTCTCTTTCTGAACATCGCCGGTTTTGAGAAATGTAAATAACTAGCGCCAACCAAGGCTGTGCTAGGCTGGCATGATAGCCTATCATTTGACAAATGACTGTGTCCTACTAAACATGTCAGCAGGGCAATTCTGAGAGAGGGAAAAAAGGTTAGCGGTATAGTTTAAAACTTGAGCATGTTATTAGACTAGCTTTTCATATAGTCGTGTGAAGTGGTAGTTTACTCATGCACTGTTATTACTGCTATACAGCCCGGCCTGCCGCTGGCATGTAATTATGTTATGAAGCATGGCTCCGGTTTCTCAGCACGATGAAAATGTCTCCTTTTATGCAGCACTTCTTCTGATCTGAGATACAGGTGGAAAACCCTGGAAGCTAAGCTAACACAGGCAAATTTTGCACTATAAACAACACATTTGTTAAGTAAGGTGGGAATATACCTACTTTTAAGCGTAGAATGCCCAAGATGGCAGTGAGATGGAGAGCTTCCTCGTCCCCATATAAGCATGTGATTGCACTGAGTGGTTCGAAGCTCAGGTTGCGTGTAAACTGAAGACCCTCAGCTTGGCAAGCTTCAGTCTTGGGATATTTTGCTCAGGAGGGTTAGATAGCTCGTTTACCAAAATGAACAGAAGCCAAGACCTGCTTAGGACATGCTACAGTACAAACCAGCATAGCTGTTCAAATAATTGTTTTTTCTGAATACCTTGTGCTGTAATCAGATAGCGTTTCTCAAATAGTTTCATTTAGCAGCCAGATTTTACCCAACGTGGTACTGAAATGCCTACCAAACACCAAAAAACAACGGGAAATTGACCATTTTGTTTTGTAAATGCCTCTTGAATTTTGATGGTTTCATGCTCTCGACACTAAACAAATTGTGGTTGGCACAAACCATGTTTGCTCTTGCTTGAAGTGATCTGTATTTAATGCTGTCTTGGTCCATTTTGTTCTACCTTGCATCATACTGTTCATGATTTTTCAGGATGATGTGTTGGCATTCTCCTAATTTGGCTGCTTCTACCACGTGACAGAAACATTTGTGCTACAAAAAGCACAGCTGTTGAATAACATATGGGAAGTATATTAAAAACTGATATGGCTATTTATGCAATTATATATTTTATTATTTACATTTCATTGTTTTCCCCTGCAGTCCGCAACCCTTTCAGATTCAGAACAGACCTGAAACCCACTTTGAGTTACGACCAACAGTTGAGACCACTGTAAATATCACAATTTTGGTAAAACATTCAATTTTTAACATTAGTTTATGCATTAGCTTTTATAATTAATTTTTTTACAGCATTTATCAATGGGCTAATATTAATGTTAATATATGAATGTTCACTGTTCACTTGATTATTGTTAACAATATCTTTTAGAAATCTCGAACTAATGCTGATTTATGCTACTTGTCATGGTATAAATGTATTAGTATAATGTATGAACACTGAATTAATAAATGCCGTTCATTTTTAATTTATGGTGCTTAATGCATTAACTAACGTAAATGCATTCAACTTTACATTTATTTAAGTGTCACCAGGACTTCATTATATAGTACATGCATTTACTTGTTTAATCTAAAGTTTGTCATTTTTAGCAAAATTTTTATTACTATCCAAAGCAGTAATATAACTGCCATAGTGTTATTCTCTATGATGCAACCAAATGAAATAATAACTGTCAGCTTTTACGCCAACCGAAATGGCAAGCTAAACCATGCATAATGATGAGTGCAATGAATCACATGCATGTTGAAGGATGACACTCAAATGTCAGATTTCAGAAGCTTGTGATCCACAAAACGCCTGCATTTATATCTCATTATGCTCTGTGCAGTGTCTCTAAGAGGCCAATCAGCATGCTATTGTGTATGGAATATGGCACTCGGTCAGACGACTGATGTAGCATAGAATGCAATTTCATAGTTATTTATTGAAAAGATAGCCACTGTATAAAACAACCTGCTTCGCTCAGGATCTGAGATGAGATTGAGACTACCATTAGCAGGAGTCAACAGCAAAAGAGGGACAAGAGTCATCGAGGGCCCTAGACTACTAGATCATTCCAAATAAACAAGCTCTGTGCAAAACCTGGTCCACTAGACAGCTTTTTCCTCTCGTTTGGCCAAAATTATTGCACTTATGCTTAAATAAGAAAAGAATCCTGCAAGCCCGTTTCAGACACAAAATACATAACAAAAAGGTAATTGCAACTTTTTTTTATTGTCTCACAATTCAGAATTGTGAGCTTATAAACTAAATGGAGAGTTAAATGCCGTACAATATCTTAGTAAAGCAATTTTGCATTTATATCTCGCAATTCTAAGTTTATACTAAAAAAGTCCGAATTCTGAGACAATCAACAATAACAATAAAAAGACTGAATTGTGAAATCAAAGTCACAATTAGCTCAGAAAAATGGTCAATTGTCATTTTTAATTTAATAATAAAAAATGTTATGAAAATAGTATGGTTTATTTTTAAGCATATATAATATTTTTGCCCAGCATTTCTGTGTGCTATGAATTTGTATGCTTGTTTGACTACCACAATGTGGTTTTCGCTATATGCTAACTCCAAATTGTATTGAAATCAATTGGCGAGCATGCCAATTCAGTTACTTATGATGTTTCGTTTCAGTTAGGGTGCTGCCTTGGGGTAGTTCACACATGTTCTTGTTTTCAAAAAGAGTTAACTTGTCACTGTCTTAAAAAGCAGTGCACATGAATCAAAGACACCTGTCTACCATTTGTTTACACAGAAAAACATTTAAAACAGCACAAACGGATGCATATATTCCATGTGACATTCCTGTAGCAGACAGCAAACTAGATTTTGAAGCAAAGCTAAAAATCTCAAACATATGCTCTCTAAAATATTTTCAGCTCTCCTCCTCAAAGGCAATATGTCTCCCTGCAGGAGACAGTTAAATCCAAACATGTCAAAATCCCATATTAGTGCTACGCTAGTGCTAGTACACTAGTAAGGATGCACTGACTGAATCTGAACCGTAAATGTGAGTGGATTTGAAAAGATGAATGACTAGAGCCGTGGAGGTTTTGCTGACTAGGCCCAAAGCCTCTCTAATGGAGCATAATGCACTGCACTGTCACACTGCATCATATCCCAACAGATGGGATAACCGTCGTCCTACTTTGCTCCATCTTTGTGCCTGTTTCACCTGAATTGCTCTTTTCCCTAAACCGTTTGGACTTAATAGGTTATTTAAATGTGCAAATGCTCAGTTTTACCTATTTTGAGGCGTCTGCTTAATGAGGATAAGTGTTGCAGCAGCACATGGGACGAATATCCTTGACAGATTGATTCATAAAATGAGCTTTTTCATACATCTTCTAATTGCATCTTGTACCGTGCAAACATTTTTAATCTATCCAAATGTTTAATAAGATTGAAATTGAATTGACCTTTCATATTGCTTTTCTCACACCCAGAGAAGCTTCTGAATTCTTGAGCCATTGGACTGCATCAAGATGATGAAAAAAGCCAAGGTTTTAGATCCAACTGCTGCCGGCCAAGGCGGTAAGAGCAATATAATTGTTCTCTCTCCCATATGGCAGGCTGACACCGGCACCGAACCTTATCCAACTACTCTATTACTGAATTACTGAAACAACAAATCCAGCCATGTTCTCCATGAAGACCAGCTAGAGAAACACGTGGTGGGAAAAAACATCCTTTTTGTTTTGTAATTTGTTCTTTCTCTTTCTTAATGGTCACTATTCCCAGAAGATGCCATTTAGTTAATCAGTTTTCTTTGTATTCATAATAATGAGAGAATAGCAATGGAATTTGACACACTTGATAGGACATGGGTCTCATTTTGAAAAGTTATACCAGAGTAAGCAGCTGCGTTAAAATGCAATGCCGGATTTTCCAGATAAAATCTAATGACCTCCTCTCCATGGTAAAGTGAATAATATATATGTCCCTGAGGGGTTAGAAGAGCGAGATAAAAGCAAGTGTTGAGTCTAACCTAGCCACACAAATTTATTTAAACACACGAATGATCAAACAGCTGGTCAGAGTTGTAGGTTGTGGTTTTGGAAACTGGCCACTGTGCATAAGATGCAAATGAAGTGGAGGCTGTGAATGTGGCTTATGCAATCAGAGCCTTCATCAGTGCCTAGTGCGCCCTTCATGTGGAAGCTCACTAAACAGGCCCGTGAGCATTTGCTGTCATTCAGAGAGGGTTTCTTTGAATCGTTTAACCATGGATGCGAGGGACAACCATCAACCAACCAGAATGTGAAGTGCCTGTGATGTGAAGGACAGTAAATAGAGGCAGAAAAGAGCAGCGGGGAAACTGGACCAGGCTGGAATTGAAACCACAACAGCTCTTGCATTTCACGATTAAACCTTTTTATGAAAAATCCACCCACCTATTTTATTTACTTTCTTTATTTCCGTTTTTGTTTATTTCTCTCTTATTTATTTCATTTGCTTTGAGGAGGGGATTTATTTTACCTTATTTAATTGGAAACTTTTCTTCTTTTTTTTTACCTTCTTATGTTAATTCTAAGCCCCTCCTTTTTTTTGTTTACAATCATGAGTGATATGTGTCCCCAATGACAACATTACTGCCCATTTTGGCCTGTTTCACACCGCAAATTTAAGCAGAGTAAAAAGAAAACGTGAAACTATATTAACTTAAAACTTCTGATACGAAAAAAAAAAGTTCTTTAGAATGTACAAAATAATCTAAGCAGACAAACGCTGCAGTGTGTTAATATGTTGAGCATTCACTTGAGGCGATTTTCAGTGCAATGTCTACTGTGTCGCAATTTGACGCCATTTGCTTTTGTATAAAGCGCGAGCTGTGACACGGTGTGACATGACAAGTGACAGTGAGCGGATATCACTAGGGTACGATGTTGCTATAATGGAAGTTGCTAAAAGAATCAAGTATTTAATAGCGTCATGCGTATATAACCTTGTTCTACCAGATTTACTCAACAGTATGCTAACTGTGAACGTACATGTAGCCCGGTTTGCATCTTTTCACAAGGTGTAAAGCTCACTCATATAATTTACATGAGCTACCTCAAAAATCGCAAGTTTCTAAAATGGCCTTTAGTAGCCTATATTTTCAGGACATTACCTTAAGGGTTCAGTGCCCGTAACATACAGCCGAAATACTGTATGCGTTGTGCAGAAACTCACAGCTCCACTAGGCAGCAGTTTGAATACTGTAACCAGAATAATCACCTGATGATAATGTATGATGTGAAACAGGTCTTACACTTTTATTTCCTTCCCAGTTTGTCTGCTTTCTCTCTAGTCTTGTCTATTGTAATCTCACATTCAACCACTTAGTGGTGTGAATAATTATGTTTTAGCCTATTGGTTTAACCTCCCCGTCTTTTCCCCTGTCTTGTGTTTTTGGTTGTTTTTGTGAGTAATTTTGTCTTTCGTTCAAACCTGACAAAGAAAAAAAAATGCCAGGATTCACAATTTTGTGTTCTCCTTCTTTGTTTCCCCTTCCTTCGTTGCTGTTGTACTGTAATGTTGTGTCTATACTGCCTACTAGGACTGGAAATTCTACCTCTCAAGAGACAAGGTAAGGTAATCGAATGACAGCAACCTGAACATCTGCATGCATGTCATGATAACCAGTATATGTTCATATCATATCACATCATAACATGTCATATGTATCAAATGATGCATCATAACATAAAGTAATATATCATATCAATTATATCATAATATCCAGTCATATAAGCAATTAGAATTCACATCAGTGTGCTATTTATAAAAAGAATGTTCAGATTGCTGTCATAAAGACAATTAAAATACCTGAGCAGTATAATAATAATATAATGTAATACAGTATATCTGTATAGATCAGTGGTTTAACCAGAAAATTAATTATAATATTTACTGACCATTATATTTTTGTGTGATGTTTCATATTTTTGCGGTTTCATTTGTCTTTGTTTATTTTTTCCCCTCAATACTGTTTATTTTGCTGTATGTCTAAGAAGTGTGACAAAATAGCTTAACAAGACAACAAAAAGCTCAAATGTGTTCAGTAATAATGGTGTAAATTAAGAACATGACAATACATAAGCTAACTAAATAAACCTAGTGAACACTGTGACAACTAGCCCCGGTTTAATCCTCTATTTATAGATTTTAGGAATGTGGTTGAATCTGCAAAACATGAATCTGCATATTTAAAGTAAATCAAGGAGGAAATTATCATTGGTGCAAATATCGTTGTATGTCTTTTGTACAAAGATTGTAAAATGTTTTTCAGTACATAGACTGCAGTTGTGCAGATGATTATTCAGCATATGTTACGTCACAATGCACCTGCTGTGTTGTTTTCCCTGATGTTCTGACATTGTACCCTGAATGTGGATTCTCTCAGGCATCAAACGGAGATCTAAGGTTCCCGGTGTTATGATTACACAGTACATTGAGGAACTTCCTGAGGGGATGACAACTCCAGACTTCACACGTAAACCCATCGCCTTAACCATTCAAGAAGGTAAGCACATTAAAAGAGAAGAATCCACAAAAGTGAAAGCAAATATGATTAGAGGCGACAGTTGAGAGCTAAATGATCCTGAATGTGAAATTAACAAGCTAGGAGCACGTACAGAGGATTACCACACAGATTTAGTGCCCTAAATATCTAAGCTGTGCAGCTACACCGACTTAACTTAGGCAGTAGATGAGTGATTTATCAAGTTCGCTGCTCGTCCTCCTTTAACATGTGACCATGGCTATATATGCACCAAGGGAAAGAAATCAAATAGCATATATCCCATTTCGCGCTAGTTTGGAATGCACAGAGCAAGACCACAAATGTGTAATGTATGCCTTCATTTACGTTTTTAATGACATGTAACCTACGGGCTATGGGTTTTTGCCCTTTATTCTGTCTGTATCTAAACCATTTGACTTTGCCAAAGTGTCTTCTGCAATACAACTGAGAGTGTCTCTTGAAAAAAAAACAATGTCAGCCATTTTAACCATGTTCATTTCTAATAAGCAAGTAAATTTTACAATTGAAATGACTTCTAAAGCATTTGTTAATCTTAGACAATGTCATTGTTGGTCCATGATAACTGATTGCAAGTGTTAATGAATAGAACATACTGTACATTTTGTCTGGACACACCTACTTATTCTGTATTATTACTATTTTCTCTTTTTCACAAGTATAGCAAAGTCATCATACCTATGAAATATTGGTAATTTTGCACACTCTTGATATTCACTCACACAAGGTGCATCCTGGGATGCATTTTAATTAGTCAGTATGTACAATATACAGGTAGAGTATGCTGGGCACTTGTTGAATTGTCATTAACAAGTGTTGTAGAGAAAATCACTCATAGGCTCAATTCATACATTAAACATCTGTTTTGTAGAATAAATGAATACAATTTAATTACACAAATCTAATTTCAAGAATTTAAGCATATACCATAAAACAATTTTTTTCAAAATGGAGATGCATAAATTCAGTTAAGTGTGTCCAAACTTTTGAGAAGTAGTGCGCTGGTACACATTCTCTGGTAAATGTTCACAGAATTGAAAACTGTTTACTGATCACTGTAAAAGATTACTGTTAAAATCTGCAGTTAATAACTCAAAACAAATTACACACTAAATAACAAGAACAACAATTTTAAGGTACAACATTTTTTTTTTCAAAGATCTATTTAATAAAAAGTCTTTAACAACTTTAATTTTCATAACGCAGGAAAACTAGCTGTTTTTAAAGCCAAAGTGATTGGAAACCCAGCACCCACTGTAACCTGGGGTAGAGCAAAAGGAGAAATGAAAGATCCGCAAAAGTTTCAGAACAAATATGACCCCACAACTAATGAACACACTTTGGAGGTAAGCACAGGCTTTTAGCTTCACTTTAAATCCTCTACTTAACATTTAAGGTGAAGTGTGTAATAGTTTCATTTTAAAATACCTTCTTATATCCCAGCTTAATGTGAAGAGACTGTAAGTAGGCTGATTCCTGGAGAAAGTGTAAACTTTGCTGCCTTATGCCATTAAAGCATTTCTAGCATTAGTTTTTCGAACAGCCCAACACAGCATCATTCTCACAACTGGCACAATTTTGGGGCGGTTATTGTTATATATGGTTATTTCATTATCTTTGTCATCCAATTATTGCCCATGATTCATCTTCACAACCAACACAGTCTCACGAGCAATTCGTACATATTCGTACGAGGTGCCAAATTTGTGCCAATTCATACTAATTCGTAC
>JAUMHE010000051.1:16737141-16751449 GCA_032359235.1 Enteromius mattozi | reverse complement strand
TGCCGTGATAAGCTGCACCTGGCTGCGATGATTGCACGCCAATATTCATTGGCCTTTTCCAAACGGCTCGAAGACGAGTGGTCTCTCATGCGAGATCCCATATGTAACGTCGAAGTGATTCGACTGAAAGGGTAACTAAATTGATCCCATTATAATCAATAAAGCTGTCTACACTGGAAGCATCTGTTTGGTTGCACACTGGACGGTTACATCAAAGTCAGCATGTGATGTTTCTGGTCTACTAATATAAATTGTCTTTTGCTAAATATGTACAGTATATACAGTTGTTGCAACATACTGTAATAATAACACTTATTTGCTAAGTCAGTTTTTAACTAATGTATTTCCATTGAAAATCAAGAAAGTCATGCTTTTTAAGCTAGTTAAGAAGCCTAGTGGAGACACTCAAATATAAAACCAGCTTTGCTAGTCTTTTCAGCAGTGTTTTTGAAGAATGCATAATGCCATGGATTGACTGAGGTGTGTTTATCCATATTTAACACAGTTCCCCCTGTGGACTTTGCCCTGAAGATTAAGGAGGTGACGGCTCAAGAGAGAGAGGATGCCATGTTTGAGTGTGTTTTAACTCAGCCTGTTAGTAAGATTTCTTGGACCCTAAAAAATGCACCTCTCTCTAACAATGAAAAATATGAGATTACTTGTTCTGAAGATAAACTGGTCCACCGTCTGAGAATTATTGATTGTATGCCTTTGGATGCTGGAATCTATGCTGCTATAGCTGGCATTAAGTCTAGCAGTGCTTGGCTGATTGTAGAAGGTAAGTACAACTCTTTTTTTGTCACTTAGTATATAAGTATTTTTTGTCACATAGTATATGAATAAAACATTTAATCAAATTAAATGCATCATGCTGATTACTTAAATTCATTGCATATATATTTGCACATCACATACTGTATACAATACCTATATGAATAAATTTTTTCTCCTGAACACAAAAAGAAGATACTTTAAAGAATGTTAAATAATTAAACCATTTCTGGACCCCATAGATCTCTTTTTTTTTCATCCTGTGGATATCAATGGGGAACAGCAACAGTTTTATTACCCACATTCTAAATGATGACAAAATGTCAATTAAATAAAACATTTAAATCAAATAATTATTTATTTTTATTATTAGTCAATTAAAAACAAATGTCAACATTTCCAAAAGTTTGTCCATAAATAATGACATAAAATATAGCTTTAAAGTCAATAAACAGTTTTTTTTCTATAATGCATTCCTTTTATTATAAATATTTCCACTACATCTTGTAGTTTTATTAAAATCCTTGACTTCAATAAGCACTGAATCGGTTTTTAATATTGTTTCCACACCAGCTGACAAAGATCCTGCAACAAAGGGAAAGAAGAAAGCACGTAAAACCACTCTAGCAGGTGGTGGTAGTGAAGACTTGCTGAAGATTGCTGCTGAGCAAGCAGAGCGGAACAAGAAGGAGATAGCAGAAGCTTTGGAGGCTGCTAAGAAACTCCAGGCTGAAAGAGAGGCAGTGGAAGCTGAAGCTAAAGCTAGAGCGGCAGCTGAAGCTGAAGCAGCAAAAGCGGCAGCACAAGCAGCAGCCACAGCTGCTGCTAAAGCTGCACAGGATGCACTTGCCGCAGCTAAAGCCAAAGGTAAATCTGAGGCTGAAGCTAAAGCCGCAGCAGAAGCAGCTGCAAGGGCTGCAGCAGCTAAAGCCAAAGCCAGTGCTGAGGAGGAGGCCAGGAAGCAGGCAGAACTCAAAGCCTTAAGTGAAGGTCTGAGTGCTGCACAAGCTGCAGCGGAAGGCGCTGCGGCAGCCGCCGCGATGGCTGCTGCGGCAGCTGCTGCAGCAGCAAGTCTTGGGAAGGCTGGAGCTGCAGGTGGAGTTGGAGGTGATGCTGCAGCAGCGGTAGGAGCAGTATGGGCTACAGGAGCTACAGGGACTGGAGAAGCTGGAAAAGCCGGAGGTGCCGGTGGAGCCGGAGGAGCTGGTGGAGCTGGAGGTGCTGGAGGAGCTGGTGGAGCCGGAGGAGCTGGTGGAGCAGGTGGAGCTGATGGCACAGGTGGAACTGGAGGAGCTGATGGAACAGGTGGAGCCGGAGGAGCTGGTGGAGCAGGTGGAGCTGATGGCACAGGTGGAACTGGAGGAGCTGATGGAGCAGGTGGAGCTGGAGGAACTGATGGAGCTGGAGGAGCCGGTGCTGCTGGTGGGGCCGGAGGAGCCGATGGTTCTGGAGGAAGCGGTGGTGAGGGAGGAGATGGTGGAGACAAGAAGCGTCAAAGAGAAGGACCTCTTGTACCAGAGACTGTTGTAGGTAAGAAATTATACAAGGAGACATTAAATATATCTTCATTATACTAATTCATTATTGCTTTTAATTATCATTTAAAAAATATGCACTGTAACATTACAACAGTAACTCATTCTTACAGAAAATATGCAATCTTGCAAAGCACACACACACACATGGTATTGTACATACAGTAAACATAATGCCTTTCAGAAGTAAGATTTTTTGTTTTTGAAAGTATTTTACGCTGACCAAAGTTGCATTTTTATTTGATCAAAATACAGTAAAATCAGTAATGTTACAAAATATTACAATTTCAAATAAATGTGATCCATTTAAAAATTGTACTTTTAGATATTTCAGCAGTACTCTGGTCACATGATCCTTAAGAAACCAATTATCAGTATGCTTATTTGGTGCTAGTAATAATAATAATAATAATAATTTAACATAAACATTTCTTTTTTTAAACAATGTAAACTTTTTTACTGTCACTTTTGATCAATGTAATGCATCCTTGCTGAATTTTTCATTTCTTGGGTGTAGTGTGTATACAGTATATGTATTTGCGCACACATATGCACTCCATTCAGCAACAATATTGATACCTATTTATTACCTGTATATTGATATCTATTATTGTCTTTTTACAAAACTGCCATTGCTTCTTTTGAAATGTTAACATTCAACAGGTTTTGTGAAACATCCTTTACACAACTTTCTGTTTGCTTATAAGCTGATGTTACTCTGCACACACATATGCCATCATGACAAGATACCTACATCCTAGAGTTGTTTATGGTAGCTCAAGTGGGAAACACACAACAAAAACAAAGCATTGCACATTCTGTGCCCAATAATTCACAGTTTACATCAAAAATCATGATAGGAAACTCAAACACACCCAGAGTTCCAGATGTGAGCATGGAACATTGTAAGCAGGAAGGTGAAGCTGAGGGCCGTAATCGTGTAAGACAAGGCCCACTGATACCACACACAGTGACCGGTAAGAGTGTGGGATGAATACACTAAATCCGAATCATCTGTATTAAAATCATGTGCCGTGATTACACTAAACTACTCAACTAAATAGTTTACTAAACTAAAAAGTGTCTTTTCCGTTTAACATCAACAGTAACACAAATAGCGTTTACTTCAGTGATTGAAAAATTTTAACTGAATATATGGATCATAAGATAATTCATGTGACAATAACAACCTATTTAATAAAAAAAAAAAATAATAATAAAAAAAAAAAAATTTTAAGCATGAAAATTAATTTTCAGTGATTAAGAGTGATTAATATACATATATATTTAAATAATAATCCTTTTAACATGGGGGGGGGGGGTGTTTAAAAAATATTATTACAACTAATGTAATTTCCAATAATATGAGGTCATCACACTGAAAACAATACATCAAATAATTATCCTTTTTTTATTTTCTCTATCACTGAATGTTCGTAAAATCCATAACATGGATAAGTGTGCTACTTTTGTCTGTCTTGTTTGTTTGTTTGTGTCATTTATTTGTTGTTTATGTTTTGCGTGTTGGTAGTTTGTCAGTGTTTTTCAGTGTTGGTGTATAACGTTTCAAAAAATGATGTGATTGTTTAGTTTCTATGCTTGCGGTGCTACGCTGGGTAGCCCCTCCCACTGTAACATCTCATTGGCTATATATTAAGATCTGCATTACATTAAACATCATGATCTGATTGGTTGTGCAGCATGCAGAAACTTTTTTATATTTTTATTTTTTTAATCAGTTAATCAGTAATTATACTATGGCAATTATTTATCTGGGTATTAATAAATATAGCCATAACAATTTATGTATAATATGAAGGAAAAAAATCACTAAGCTTTGTGGAGCAGGATTTTTTGACCAGTGAGATTTTATTGTGGGTGGAATTGCCCAGCATGGCCCAAAAGCAAAACTGCACATTCAGCATGTTTAGAGGCTCGAACTCGGAAAATGTTCATTGTTTGCATTTTTGTTGTGGTTTTTGTCATAGTTTTCTTAAATGTTCTTGTTTGTTCTAAGTGTTTTTTCTTTTTATTCTAAATGTTCTTTCCCACATCTTTATCGTATTAATGTCAATCTTCAAATTGCTTCACCGACTGAACGAATGGCATGAATGAAGGTGGAGGTAAACCATCAGATAAAGAAAAACCAGCAGGGTCTGGCAAACCATCAGGTTCTGGTAATCCATCAGGTTCAGGAACCCCGTCAGGTTCTGACAACCCTTCAGGTTCTTCCGGAAACCCGTCTGGGTCCGGCAGCCCTTCAGGTTCTGGCAGCGCTTCAGGTTCTGGGGACCCACCAGGCCCCGGGAAGCCACCAGGTCCCAGAGGCCCGTCAGAGGGCAGCACTGAAGCTACAGAGGAAGAAAAAGAAGCTGAAGATGAAAAGGACGAGTCAGCTAAAGCTGGCAAGCGTTCAGGCCGTAAAAAACAAGGCCCACAGGTTCCGGAGGCAGTTGTTGGTAAGAGATGTTTAAAGTTGCAATGAATTATGACATTGCTTCCATGCAAATGTCAAAGTCATTCAGTATACTCAGGAATAACTGCAGTACCTTGTAGGAGTTTCAGTCACATCATCTGAACAATAAACAGAGTTATCCAAACACTTCCTATTCCTATAAAGTCACATGACTGTAGAGACATCTTCGCACATTGTTAATCAGAAAACTTCTTTAATTGGACATGGATGGTTACCAAGCATTTATTTGTTATGCTGCACAATAACCTCACTGAAGGTTACATGTTTTGAATCTTTTTTTTCTGCGGACCAAACATCACACAACATACTTCGGGATTTGCTGGACTTTCATTTTAAAGATTACACCCTTGGGTCCCGCAGCTATATACAGTAACAGGCTTTGTAAGTATATGCATATTCATATCAGCAGTTCTTGGACATAATGTGCTTGTTGAAACTTTGTGAAGGCATATCTGATGAGCAAGCATTTAATAAGTGAGGGATATATTGAACAAGGCAGGATGTAATCAGTAACTGTAATAACCTCTTTAATTATGTTGATTTGAGTAGGCGGGAAAACTTTTGTTGTTGTTGTTGTTGTTCACATGATGCCAGTGGGTGTTGGATAACTTTGTTTATTAAAGGAATAATTCAGTAAAAAAAAAAAAGTTAAAAAAAAAAGTCAGCATTTATCCTCATCCCATTCCAGTCCTGTATGTTGTTATCTTTTATGGAAGAAAATCAGAATAAAAATAATTTTTTTTTGTAGTTTTATAGTATATTGTATATTTTTATCATTATTATTTGTCTGTTTGTATAATCACTTTACTTATGGTGCTTTTGTTGTATATGACAGCCTGTATGAACTGTCATGGAGGCTCTATGTAAAAATCCCTTGTATTTACCAGACAACAATAATAACAACATAAAGGTTTGAAAGGACATCTTTGAGTAAACTATTCCTTTAATTAATTTGAATGAGGACCAATACTTTGTGGAAATCTCTGTGAATCTTTTATTTTAAGATTCAGTAATAAATGTATATATATTTTAATAGTATCCACCCAGTGTGCCAGGTATTTCTTACTTGAAATGTGTGTCTGCTTTTTTGTGTAGATCAGTATGCACTTGTTTTGTCTTCACTGAGCTTGCTTATCTTGCCAAAGGCCAATCATCTCGCTCACTAATCAGAAGATCTTAATAAATGCAGCCAAATAGGACTTCATAAACTGTAATTACGAGAAGACAAATTAAAGATTTTATATGCCTTAGAAGACCTTCAAAGAAGAAATTCCAGCAGAAGTCATTCCAGAAAGATCTTTAATTGTCAAAACTCTTGGCATTGTTTGTGACTCAATCAGCATTTACCTGGAGATTTTTAACCAAATTCTGCACATGAATCAAGCTGCATTTGGATGGTATCAAGCGATAATACAAAATGGGGAAAAGGGAGTAAAACATTCATATTAATCTAATAGAACAACAAAATTATTTGCTACTCCAGTCAAAACCAGAAGGTTTCCATCATTTGCCCATTAGTGGTTATGCTAACAAATAATTAATTTGACAACTAATTCAGAGAATTATCTCAGCTGAACAATTTCCACCAAGAGTGATAATTATTAGACTAGAAAGAATGTCTGTACAACACACTTCAAAATGAGTCAGGTTAAATGGCTATTTAGAAATGCTTCACAACTGGTCTTTATCACCATGATGAATTCTAAGAAGATACGGATTCTAAGAAGCCAGCACTGAAGACAATGGCAAGATATCATATACCTGATTGTTTTCATTTTTTCATTCACATTTAACTGAAAGTTAATGCATTTTAAAACATGCTATAAAATATGTATGTCCATACTTACTGTGTACAATCTCACTGTTGTAGAATTGCTACAGTAGGCCTTGATTAATTTTTGTGGACTACAGTCCAAACATCATGCAGCAAAATGATAACCATGCTTGAATCATTAATGACTAATTTGTTCACAAATCACCTGCAGATCCTGGTGTTCACTTTTCTGCTGGGCTGGAAGACTGCAAAGCAATTGTTGGAGAGGCAGCTGAACTGGTCTGCAAACTTAGCAGTGCTGACTGTAAAGGTGTCTGGTCCAAAGATGGCGATGAGGTATAATGAAGCCACTTGTATATATAATATGATGTATGGTATATATATGGTGTATGTGTAAACTGTTGCTCTGATTTCTCTGTAGATTACTGCCTCCACTGAGGGTATGACTATCAGTAATGAGGGAGCGGTTCACAAACTGACAATTGCTAAAGTAACAGAAGAATTTGCTGGAAAATATCGATTTGAAGCTGATGGCCGTAAAACCGAATGTGTGATTGCTGTTGAAGGTTTGTGTTTTTACTATCTGCTCCTTTGTGCTAAAATATAGGCAAATGTTCCAAATTTCCTGTTTATATACTTTTTAAATTCATTCTGTTTGTGTGTGTCATAAGATCCACCAAGATTCAATCCCAAGGAAATCGAAGAATTTGCAAAACCGATTGTGGTCAAACACAATCATAAAGCCACCTTCAAAATTCCATTTATTGGCCGTGAGCCATTCAAAGTCCAGTGGTACAAAGATGGTGAAGAGCTCACACCAGACACTCACTGCAAGATGGAGATTTCAGAGACTGAAAGCCGTCTGCTTCTCATCAAATTACAGCGTAAAGACAGCGGGGAAATCAAAATCAAAGTCAAAAATGAGTTTGGCACAGCTGAGGCCATTTCTAATCTAGTTGTACTTGGTGAGTACAAAAAGTGAAATAATTAATTATTTTTAATATTTTTAATATGAACGCAGTACAGTTTGGTAACAATATTACTCTCCATTTGTCCGTCTGACAACTTTTTACCTCATTTAGATAAACCTACTCCCCCACTTGGACCACTGGAGATCGTTGAAGCAACTGCCAACTGCATTGAGGTCAAGTGGAGACCACCAAAGGACAACGGTGGTTGCCCTATTAAACATTACATACTTGAACGTAACCAAATTGGACGCAACACGTGGAAAAAGATAGGCCAGATCCCAGGAGAAGCCCACTACAGAGACACTGATGTTGACCATGGCAGAAGATACTGTTACCGTATCAGAGCCGAGACTGATGAGGGCATTAGTGAACAGATGGAGACTGAGGATGTGCAGGCTGGCACTAAAGGTGACTTACTAAAAAAATAAAAAAATCTCTCAGAGTAGCTTTTGCCACCCAGACTTGCCTTAATATAAACCTCTGAACTATCTTTTCAGCATATCCTGGTCAGCCATCTGCTCCTAAAGTAGCCAGTGCCTTTAAAAACTGCATTAACCTTACATGGACTCCTCCAACCACTGGAGGAACAGGTATTTTGGGTTACAACTTAGAGAAACGCAAGAAGGGCAGCAACTTGTGGGGCCTAGTAAATCCACCAGATGAGCCAATCCAAGGTTTGTATCTCACATTTTTTACACACAATACTTTAAACTACTGCCTGCTAGTAATGTTCACCTCTCAATTACCATCCACAGCAAAGAAATACGCTGCAAAAGATGTAGTTGAAGGAATGGAGTATGAGTTCCGTGTGTCTGCCATCAACATATCTGGAGCTGGTGAACCAAGTGTCCCCTCAGAATTTGTGTTTGCGAGGGATCCCAAAAGTAAGTAATTTCTCAGGTTGCTCATTATCTTCAAAAAGAGAGGAGGAATTCAGCATAAGTATTCTCAAGGCTGTACATTTCGAAAAAATGAACCGTGGCCTCCCCTCAAAGATATGCAAAAATAGCAGATTTAGGTCAGAATTTTCTGGGCTTCAAAATAACAAGCTAATTTGAACTCCTCTTACACTTCTCCCTATTTTCCCTTGTAATATTTTCTCATGCAAATGCTTTCGTCTCAATGTGCCATCAGAACCCCCTGGAAAGGTCATTGACCTTAAAGTGACAGACTCCAGCTACACTACCTTGTCCTTGTCTTGGACTAAACCAAAAGAAGTGCCTGGTGTTCAGGATGAAGGCAAGGGATACTTTGTTGATGTCAGGCCTGCTGAGAATACAGAATGGGATCGATGCAATACAAATGCCATCATCATGACCTCCTACACTGTAAAGGGACTGAAATCAATGGCCATGTATTGGGTTAGAGTGATCGCAGTCAATGAAGGTGGAGAGGGTGAGCCGCAGGAGCTGGACAACTACATCTTGGCTATGCCTCCTCCAGGTGAACCACCTCATCTATGTTTAGAAAGATAACTGCTTCTTATTTTTTGAAAACAGTACTGGATATCCCACATCATTAACTCAATGTCTTGTTTTTCTTAGTGAGACCGAGATTCACAGATTCAAAGATCAAGAGCTTCATGGTGGTCAGAGCTGGAAATTCTGCACGATTTAACATCAACTTTGAGGCAATAACAAAACCGTACAGTACTTTTAGAGACCAAATCAGGGGTTTAGAACACTTATCACATAATGTTTGTCACTTTTTGGAAGACAATCATTATATACTGCAGTGCAAAAGGATGAAATCCTTGATCAAAAATGTAGTGGCGACTTACATTAGCAAATCATTTGGTACTACTAGCAGAATATTATGTCCCCTAACTAATATTCATGAGCCACGCTATAATATGCACACTTTTCAGATCATTCCTGCTCCCCTCATTTAAACTATATTTTGCATTGGCCGCATGTCTGATACCCGTCTTACATTACCCTTTTACAGGCTTCCCCATGCCCTGATGTCATTTGGCTTAAAGATGGCAGCCCTGTGTCCAAACGTATCACTATAAGCAATGCTGAGGGAGGCTCTCAGATCCTGATCCCATCTGCAGAACGCTCTGATACAGGAATCTATACCATCATAGTCAAGAACATTGTTGGACAAGAGACCTTCAGTATTGAAATTAGAGTTACAGGTAAACTAGTACCATCTTAAATCATAAAAGTTTCAGCAGTTATTCCAATATTCAGTGTTGGATGGTCCTTTGGAAATCACTAATAATAATAAAAAGTCATATTTTCTTTCAAAACAAGGTTTTTAAATGGCAGTGTAGATTTATAGATGGATATACTCAACCATGCTTGCTCTGTAGAGGAATGTACGTGTAATAAGCTTGATCTGCCAGTCATGATGAACTACGACTGATTGTTTTGGTGTAGACGAGCCAAAGCCCCCTGGCCCTACAGAGTTGGATGAGAACGTTCCGGGCACGGTGACAGTTTCCTGGGAACCATCCCCAGACGAGAAACGCGATGATCGCCTGCATTACATGGTGACCAAGAGAGACTCCAGCAAGAGAACCTGGCACACTGTAGCAGACCGTATCTTCAACAACCGTTTCACAGCCTGTAACATCATGCCAGGGAGAGAATACCAGTTCCGTGTGTACTCCAAAAATGACATTGGCCTGTCTGCCCCTTCGGAGACACCAAAATGGCTTATCACACGCAAGAAAGGTTTGTGATGCAGGGGTATGGTCATTCGAGTTACTAGCATTATTAATATTCAGTCAGGATGCTATTTATATGCTGTTTGCATTAATTATAAATAGCAATATATAGCATAAGTGCTGTTGCACACAATGTCTAAGTAAAATCCTATTTTTACTCAAAGAAAAAAATAATTGAGCAGCGATGGGTGAGGTTAGCTATTTGGACTCAATGTAAATAGACAGTGAACTAAAACTGTATTTTGTTTTGTTTTTTTTTTGCTTCAACACCCATATTTGTGCTGGTGACCCAACACCAACACCAAAAGTGTTTATCATATTGTTTAAATATATATACACTGTAAACGTAACAAAAAAGCCCTGAAAAATCAAACATAACATTTTTAATATTACTATGAACAGTTCCAGATTTTGTTTTGTTTTGTTCTGTTTTAATTTAATTAAATGTATTTTTTAAATTTAATATTGTAATTTAATTACTTTTTTTTTTTATAAAACTTCAAAAGTTAATGTTAACTAACAATAAAAACAACTAAAGCATTTATCCTAGTCAATGCTAATTTCAGCATTTATTTATACATTAGTTACTTCAAAAGTTGTAGCTGTTAAACCTAAACAAACTAACAATGAACAGCTGCATTTTAATAAATAACATTAACAAAGTTTAATAAATACTGTAAAAAAATTAGCTTGTAATTATTAGTTAATGCAACTTATTGTAGTTACCATAATATCAAAATATGTCATCATATTGCCAAATGACAGATGAATGTATGCCAGAAATAGAGTTTGATAGAATGTCCTTCAACAGCAAATAATGTGGGAAGCCTTTTTTACCCAAACTACAGTATACTTGGTTACATTATATGGTTAATTGCATTCTATTATTGAGTTTAGCACCGTTTTTCCCCTCCTACTGTAACCAGACCTGTATTCCTATTTTGGATTGTGACCTCACCAGTTGAGAACCACTGATTTAGATTATATTTGTTGTATGCATGTTCTGCCACTAGGGGGTGTCTGTTTACTGTAGACACCCTTTCCATCCTATGCTCTATTCAGGACCACACCTATCCACCAACATATCAAGTACACAGCCTTAATGAATTGTTTTTTCACCAAACTCCAATTTTTGCAGAAAAATTCACACTGAACATCCCGGAGTCCAAGACCTGCAACTTGGAGAGTCCTCCGAGGTTTATGGTCCCCCTGAAAATCCACACAGCCCCGGAAGGCTACGAGTGCTACATGAGCTGTGCCGTGAGGGGCAACCCCACACCCCACGTCACCTGGTACCGCAACAACGTCAGCCTCAACACTGACACCAACTACTACATCACTAACACCTGTGGAGTGTGCTCCATGCTCATTCTCAGAGTTGGAGCCAAAGACATGGGAGAGTATAAAGTCATAGCTGAGAGCCAGCTGGGAAGAGCGGAGTGCACCACCAATCTCACAGTGAGAGGTAAGGGTCTACATGAAGAACTCGGCTCGATGGATGAAAGTTGCATCATTAAGCACCTGATGAAGGCTGGGTTTCCCAAAGCTCTAAGAACAATTTTAGAAGTTATATTTTATCTCCAGGCAAGGTACCCAAAAGCATCATCATCTGCTTAAGTACTATTTAAAACCATATATAAATCCTCAGACCTTTTTTAGCATTAAAAACCAGATCTTTCGTGAAACCCTACCTTACCCAAGCACCAGTATTTTTGTTCCTATTTTCAGTAATGTTTAATAACTTCCAGTGCCTCGACAAAATTACATAGCATATTCAGCAACTAATTTCAAGATACTGGCAACCACTGTGGACCTGACAGTAACAATGTATTTACATTTTACCTAATAACAAGCAATCTGTGTGCTGGTTTTAGAAACAAGCATTGATCTCTCCATGTACGGGTTGATCTTGCATGATCCTATCACTGTTGGGAATCCCAGCAAATGTCAGTCAGAAAAGTTATTAAAATGACAAAATGTAAAACTCTATTCAGTTTTACAAGGTGCCCTACAAATGCACCACTAATTAGCTATATGCAGCATAACGTTTCTAAATATATCTTAGGAAATTCTAAGAATAACTTGATTTCAAACATTTTTATGTCAAAGTCGTAAACGTTACTCAAAGTAAATTCAGAAAGTTTCATACATAACACCTTAACCATATTTTCTCTGTTTCTTTGTTTTTCAGAATAAAACCTTGACGTGGGGAGGATGGCAAATCATTGTGTTGTTTTCTGGATTTTAGCCCCTTTGTAGAGCTCCAGCATCAAGTATTTTTGCAGAAAGATGGCTCTTGGAAATGCTAAACACTGTGTGGTCTCATGACACAAAATGGTAGAACCAAATGCATGTGAAAAACTACATATCGTCTTACTGTGTTTAATAGCACAAAAAACATACAGAAATATCTGTGTTGTGCCGCTTGGGTGGCTGATGCTTAATACGCAAGGCTTACCTAATCCTGTTTGGCAATGATTTTACTTCAGCTTAGTTCAGGTTTGGGGGGTTTTATTGTTCTTGTACGCTATTTAATTTATTAATTTATTTATTCTTGGCTTTTGTGTACGTACACTGCTCTTTCACACTTTCAGAAATTCAATTACGCTACAGTACGGTTTAAAAAAAAAAGTGTAAAGTGCTGATTTCTTGCATCCATTTTTTTCTTTTTGCTTGTCTGGAAATGCTTAAGTGCAAAAGGAGCTTTTGCTTCTTCGGATATGCTTTATCAACAAAAATGGTTTGGTGTAAATAAATAAAATATTCAGGTTCTTTGAACAGTGCACTTGTGTATCGACCTTTATTGTACCTTATCATTACAAATCCATTACTCTGCGTATGAATTCACAGAGCACAATGATCCGATCATTAATCCATGGTCCTAAGCTCCTAAAATTCTCAAGAGCTACATTTTTCTAAAGACATCCATTCATAAAGAGAAAAAAACGAGAGAAATACTATACAGAAGTTCCACATGAATGTATACAGATGACACCATGAGGTCTCACTTATAAGTAAAGCCTGAACATGCTGTCCTTGTTATATTTGGAGTATTTTAGTGCCAATAAATTGTTTAAACAGCCTGACAGGGTCCAGCACATGTAACATCAGTATGGTGCTCCTGTGGCGTGGTTATGTATGTGCTCATGTGGAGATGTCAGACTTAAGAGTCACTACATCATGAAGATTTATGACCTCTATGTCTCTTCTGATCCATATATGGGCCATAACTCCCTGGCCTGAGCATACCAATGTAACTTCAAACTCGTATCCAACAAGCGCAGGATTTTCAGTCTTGCCCAATTAAAGGTTTATAGTTACCATAAATCATTAAGAATAATAATATATCTCCAAAACAGTGTCATATATTTACATTAAACATAAACATCACATGAGAACCGTTCTAATTTGTTAATATAGGCTAGATTATTCTTCTATGACCCATAGCAAATTTTTAATACGGTACGCACTTATAAACTTACAATGACAAATGATATACCATTTTTAAATAAAACATTAGTATCAGTATGTTCAAAGCTCCTTCGCATCATTTTGAGAAGCACAAGCTTACCTTTCTCACATCAGGATGGATGAAGCTGCTCCCTCCGCTGTCACTGGTGGTTTACTCCTGGAGTTTCTTATTCAGTGGATAGTTCATAAGCTTCATTCTCCAGCCTGGTCTCTGATCTAAAGGAGGAGTCACAGTTCCTCATCACACTCATGTCTTTGATCAGAACTCACGTGTAAGCCTATCCCTCAGCCAACACCCCTGAGGAGCAACAGGACACCTTTGAGGACCATCTCAAGTTGGGTAGCAAAGGTAAAGTCAGCACTCAAAGCTGAACAAAGTGCACGGGACACAAGTCACAAAGTAAGTAGCAAATTCTATTTTTTAGTATTTACACTATTATGCTACATTACACCAGGAATATTCATGAGGAGTAATGCACCTGGCCAATCAGAATAGGTTGAGGTTGTCTGACGTGACTCCTGAATGGCCCAGAATACAACAGACTACTTACAATATAACTACACTACCGTTCAAAAGTTTTAGAACAGTAAGATATTTAATGTTTTTTAAAGATGTTTCTTCTGCTCATCAAGGCT